>CAWUPB010001159.1:13000000-13328472 GCA_963924115.1 Dovyalis caffra
GAATTTACACAAACAAAGGAGGCACCAAAACCCAAAATTATCAAAATAAACATAAATAAGAAAGCCTATGAAAAATGAAATGAAATAGGTATAGATAGAGGAAACCTTATAATTAAAGATTCGTATGGGAATGGGTACTTGTTGAAGATTCTTGAGTATTGTGAGGAGCGGAGGATGAAGGCTGCATCGTAAATTTTAGGTTTGATGGAATCAAATAGATTGGTAGATTTGATAAAGGAAAGTGGTTTAGTTCCCGACCAGCGAACTTATATGAATATTCATGGGTTTTCTAAGAGGTATGCAAATGCGGGTATGGGTTTCGGTTTGAGAATTTTGTGAAGAAAAAAAGACTGGTTAAGAAGAAGAAGATTGGGGTTCTTATTTATCCCGCATGAAGAGAAGAAGATTGGAGTTCTTGTTCATTGGGAAAAGAAAAGAAGAGGATTAAGGATTTGGGTCGGCTTGTTCGTCGATCGGATAGAGAAAGAAGAAGAGAAAAAAATTAAAAATTTGCTTTTTTAAGAATTGAATTGAATTAGGTTAGTTAGTTTTAGGAATTGGTTTTGAATAAGCGGGTCGGTGATATGTCATCCATCATAATTGAATTATAATTCTAATTCACGTGTCATCCTATATGGATTTTCATCCAAGGTGTCATTTGACGTGTCATGCCATGTTAGATGAACTCGAAATCTTGAATGGAAAATGGCTCATGTGCTAAAATTGTTATCGAAGCATAGTTCATGTATTTTCTATACACTTTTGAAAGAACATGCCATAAAGATTAAAAGGTTTATAGTTCATGTAGTACAATAAGCCATATCTTTATAAGGAGATTTGCATGAAGAGGATTATGTGAGTTCGTCACTTGGACTTAGCACTCGGGGAGAGGGTTTAGTGTATAGATTCCTTTAGTCTTTTTATGGTTTAAAACAAGTTTCAAGATAATGGAATTCAAAGTTTGTTGAAAAATGATATTGGTTGGTTTTTCTCAATCTAAGCATGATTATTTTATATTCATTATGATGGTAGATTGTAAAATAGTTATATTCTTAGTTTATGTGGATGATATCTTGATTATAGAAGATAATGTGGAAGATATACAAAACCCGAAGCATGAAACTTTTTACATCAAAGATTTGGGTTGCTTAAAATATTTCTTAAGAATAGAAGTTGTTAAATCAAAACAAGGAATATGTTTAAATAAAAAAAAAGTATACTATAAAATTATTACATGATACGAGTTTACTTGGCTCAAAACCGAGTAGAGATGTTAGTGGAATAGAATTTAATACTCATTATAGTTCACTTTGATAAAAACAATTTAGGATAAAGATAAGATTCAATTCCGCTTGATCCTATTAAGTATCAAAGGTTAGTAGAAAAGTTGATATACTTGACGATTACTTGGACTTGACATTTTCTATGTAATGTAGATTCTTCGTTAGTTTATGCATTAATAAAAAATATATGAACTCAATAATAAGGGTATTTAAGTATCTCAAGAGCAATCTAGGTTTTGGAATTCTGATGTCTTTTTCTAGGAATGCTAGACTTAGAGTATTTTACGATTATGATTGGCTTTTTGTCCTATAAAAAGCAAATCTTTAACTAGTTTTTATGTGTTTATATGGCAATTATCTCTTACCATGGGGAAAAGAAAAGATACTATCTCTAGATCTTTAGATGAGGCAGAATTTAGAGTTATGGCTTTAGCTATATGTGAGGTGGTTTAGCTAGTTGGATTGTTAAAGGAATTGAAAATCATAGATTTAGGAGCATCCGAAATGAATCTGTGATAACAAAATTGCTTTACATATTGATTTAAATTCAATTTTTCATTAGAGAACTAAACATAAAGAGATTGATTGTCATTTACTTAGAGAGAAACTTAAGATTGTCATTTAGTTAGAGAGAAACATAAAGAAGGCTTGATCAAGATTGTCTTTATCGGAATAAGAGAGCAAATTGCAGATATTTTTACTAAAAGTGTTGGCAGCAAGCATTGTCAATATCTTATATCCAACTTGGATGTTTATGACATGTATAAACCCACTAACTTAAGAGGGATTATTGAGAAAAAAATATTTATTTGTTTGTATTTTCTAAATCCACATGTTCAGGTGAGATTGTATATAGCTAGTATACACATGAGGAGTAGAGAATAATAGCTACAAAAGTATAAATATTGTAACAAATTTGTAACTAATTGTAACAGTTCGTTAATACAGTAAACCAACTTTCTCAAATTCCTTTTCTCTCAACAGAACACTACTTTTCTTTCTTTGAAACTAGACACAGATTAGGTTTCCAGTTCAGTGAAAGGCAAGTGTTCCATAATCTTTTAGAGCAAATAGATTTTAATGGAGAGAAAGGAATTCTCGCTTTATTATACTGCACATAATTTCATTTTCTTGGAGAATTTGAACTACTGTGGAGATTAATTATTTGTTTGGAATTTGATAGATGCATGCAAGGTTTTTGTTTGATTCTACGTGAGATAATATAAAATTAGATCTCTCTCTATATATATATATATGTGGGTTGTGAATTATGAATAATCATTTGATATAAATATAATGAAATTATTGGGAAAAAAGTAATGAGTTCTGATAAATAAATCAACGAACAAAAAGATTTGATGCATCAAAAAAAAAAAAAAAAAAACTAATAAAAAGTTGGTTCTATGAAAGAAAAAAAGATCCAAAACATAATTATTTATGTTTATGAAACGACAATCAGTTGACAATTGTATAGAAGTGTCCAAAATTCAACTTAAGACTTTGAGAAAAATAGAAGGTTTTATAATTAAAAGGGGAGATAGTTGTGTTATCTTATATCATATGTTTGGTTATAAGTATGAGTTTTTTTCCCTAAATATGATAGTTTTTAATCTATTTTTTCAAAATAAGATATATTAAATCATATTTATTAAAAAAAGGGTAGTTTTGCCATGTAAGCATCTATGTCATATTATTAATTAAGTGTTGCAATACTAATATTTAATATAATAATTTAAAAAACTAGAAATATAAAAGAAAAAATTAATTTACGCTTTCTTTATCTATTTTTTATTGTCTTTGTCCTAATTTCTTAAAATTCAAATATTCTCATAATTCAAAATCACAATTATCAGAAAAGGTCTTTAGCACATGAATATCGTTAATTAAGGGACTTTTCTAAATTCTTTTGTTTTTATTTATTTAATTTTGCTAAAATTTTCTTTTACTTTGAGAAACAAAGAATCCAAGGCATCCATAGGTGCTTAACATGAATATGGACACTGGTTTGCCAATCCAGCCACCCTCCCAATACCATCTGCGTAGGTTTATAAATTATTGGCTATGTACCCATATAAAAAGCTAGTAGCGTCTTTCAGAACAGTTACGGCTTGACACTGAAAATATGGGAACCAATTCCAGATGTGTACAGGGATCATATCTGAAGTAAAAGAGCAAAAGAAAAGTTATATGCAGGCGGGAAGCATTTATAATTCAAGATATGTATCAAATAAGAACATATACTTCACAAACACATCTGGAATTGGTTAAGTTATGCATCAAATATATTAGTACATGAACAGAAAAGGAGCTATTGAAGAACAAACACACTAACTGGAACCCTTAATGACTTGCAACAAATCCAAGCAAATACTAATAGCCATTAGAAAGGCGTGCCTTATTTTATCCTGGTGTGGGATAAAATAAGGGAGCATTATAAGTTTTCTATCACGAAGAAGAGAAGACAGAATCATTAATTGAAACAACGCATCAACCTGAGGTCAATAATAGAGCTTTATATTGATAAGCAAACATTTGCAAGTCATTTTAAAGTTCATATCATAGCAGAGGCTAGAATTTCAATGGAAATACAGGCCAATTCATAAAACCTCTACTCAAATCAAGAATAAAACCTACATGGCACCAGGACAACAAGAGGGGACATGATACAGTGTGTTACCAAAAACAATATAATGCTCCCTTATTAATTGTTGACTGATTCCAGAAATCTAAGCCAGCAGTCCAGCATAGTTTCCAAATTATTGTACTGGATAAACATCCCACAGATAGACCAATCAAAGTGTTATATCATACACTGATCAGTACAAATACACCCACAATTATAAGCAACAAGCAGCTGCCACTGAGTTTGCCAAATTGTAATTTGTCAGCCAATATCCATATAACACAAAAATAAGTCTAGAATGTATTCCTCTTCATTCATGGATTGATTCGAGGACTATGATCAACTCTTTTTCATCTCCGTAGCCAATCCTTCCAACATTTCATATACCTTATCAGACTGAGGGTGGTCTTGATCTTTCGACACAAATCGGGCCACAGAACCTCTGATATCAATCCAACTGGAGCCAACTTCCTTTTGCAAACCCTTTTCCCGCATCTCTTTCCTTACTTTATCAACATTTACCCAGTTTCTTTCATCAGCATATATATTGGAGAGCAAAACATGATAGCCTGCAATGTTGCCTACTTTCTCCATTTCAAGCAACTTCTTTGCAACGACTTCTCCCAATTCAACGTGTCCATGGAGTCTGCAAGCCCCAAGAAGTGATCCCCAAATTTCCAACACATTGCCAGCTTCACCCAATTGTTTAACAAACTCATAAGCTTCAACCACCCCACCAACTCTCCCTAACATGTCTGCAACGCAACAATGGTGCAGAGTTGAGGGCTGAATCTTAAAATCCTCCTCTATTGACTTAAATATTTGAAGACCTTCATCAACCAACCCTGAATTACTGCAAGCTGACAAGATAGTAATGGCATCAGGTTCAATCCCAGATTTCTGCATTGAATGAAACAGGGAGACAGCTCTCTCGCCCATCCCATGTTGATCATAACCCAATATCATTGTTGTGTAGTAGTAGAGTTTTTCTCCGGTAATTTGATAAACACACTTTCAGCATAATTGATTGCGCCTGATTTAGAGTACATGTCGAGAAGGGAGGTGCTGAGAAAGACATTTGTGTCTAACAATAGCCGAATGGAGACTCCATGGAGCTGCTTTCCCAAATCTATACTTCCCACAGGATTACAAGCTGGGAGAATGGATGCTAAGGTTACAGCATTGGGCATTACATCTTTCGGGTCATGGGTTCAAGATGGCTCCGGGTGTGGGGAGGATTTTGTCGGACCTCATGCTTAGTGGGGAGGCAAGGGGGGGGGGGGGGGGGGGTGGAAATGAAGTACTTTAGGATTCAAAGGTTTCAAGAGAATCCTAAAGGGAATGTGAAAGATTTTGAAGACCAGGTCAATTCCTCGTGCCTGCGTCCATCTAGCCTTTAAATCGAATCAGAACCTGCAAAACTATTATACAAAATAATTTTTTCCTCTTCCTTTCCTCCTCGCCGTCCATCTCTTCGTCCTCCTTCTCCCAGGCTTCTATTACTCCTCCTTTCTTCCTCACAACCCACTGCCCACTTCTCCGTCCTCCTCCTACCACTCAATCCACTTATATCGTCTCTTCAACATGCCGCATCATGCCTTCTTTTGTATCACAACAATGTAAAGAAGATTTGCAAAACCTGATGTGAGTATTTGTTCTGCAGAAAAACAGAAGAACCAACCTTTTGTAATAGGCAATTTAAGAACAAAGAAGTGCGCTTTGACCGCATCATCTGTACTTGTGGGTATGTGTGAGAAAGAGTTACAGAAAGATAAAGATCAACTACAGTTAAGAATGGGTATTGAGATTCTATGCTGACAATTAAGAATGAGTACCAGAAGCCCCAGACTCCTCTCTCCCCATGTGAGGTTATAGTTCATCACCATCCAAAATAAAAGGGCACTCTAGAATCTAGATTGCAATAACTTATGGCAGCATATGCATGGCCATGGTGACATTGTTGTTGGGTTTCGCTAGGAATACCATTGAAGGATATGCTTGAAGTTTAGGCCCATATTATATTTAGGCCCACAAATTTAGCCTAGTCCATATGCTCAAAACCTTTCGGCTAGAGGCACATAGTCCATATAGATTTTTTTTTAAAAAAACCGGTTTAAATCAACAAATCAAAAACCGAAACCGAAATTTCGGATTTTTAACCGAAATATCAAATTTAAATTCGGTTTGATTTCTATTTTTCTTTTTGATAATTCGTTTAATTGAAAATCGAAATCGAAAATCAAAAAACCATTTGCTCTTAATTGGTAATCAAGATTGGGCCTTTTTCCGTTTTCATGGGCTTGGACAATCTACCAGTATTTTTTTTATTTGGCTGGGCTCAGTCCTAGACTTAACCAGTTTGCCTTGAACTGATTTGGGCTCAGGCACCCCCAAAACCAAATGGAAAATCACATTTGATCGATCATCAAAGGAAAGAAAAACTGCAGCAAGAAGCCTCTTTAATTTAACAAAATTGTAGTCATTGAAGTTTCTCTATTGACCTGCTGTCCTCCTTGAATGGTAAAGCTGAAACCTTGGCCAAAGTTTCCTCAGCTTTCTTGAATGTAGAGTCGAGTTGGTCAAGTTCTCGTTCAAAAGAATGAATGGTCTCCATCTGAATAAAACTAGTGATATTATTTTTAAGTTTGGCGGTCCTATCTGGAGGGAAATATTTACTCAGGAAAGCTTGTCATAAAGCATTCCAAGTGGTGAATGAATCAGGGGCCTTGAAGATCAACCACCCTTTAGCTTTGTCTTTCAAAGAGAAAGGGAATAGTCTTAACTTAAATGCATCTTCACTGACTCCATTCATCTTTATCGTGTCACATATCTCCAAAAAGTTAGCCAAATACGCGTTTGGGTCTTCAAAGGCTGATTCCCCAAACTGCTCTTATTGAACCGTTTGAATGAGACCAGGTTTGATCTTAAAATTATTGGCATTCACTATTGGTCTATCAATGCTGTTCTGGAAGCCATTCATATTAGGCATGGCACAATCACGCAGCAACATCTGATTCTGATTCTCAGCAGCCTCATTTCAGCCGTGGCTAATGCTTTTTCTTGCTCCAGCCTTCTCTGTTTCCTTAGTGCTTTCCTTTGTGTCCGTACAAATATTTCTATCTCAGGATCAAATATCTCTTTTGGAAGTTGATGGTTGATGCAGGGTTTGTTGAAGTGGGAGATTTTGATTTTGGTTGGAAGATTTTTTAAGAGAGATTTCGAATCCAAATGTTGTTTGTTGGGTTACAATGTTAAGAGGGTTTGCATGAAATGAAAAGATTTTGGAGAGTTTGACTCCTTGATCAAATGCAAAGTAGAATACTTTTTTATGGTCAAATAAATAAATATAAAAGATGTTTTGTAGAATTTGTTGCCCATCCACCGCGATAAATAATAGGAACATGAACAAAAATCACATTATTGTTCGTTTATTTATTTTTGGATCATACATAGGGATGACTGATATTGAGGTAATGGAGACCAACATTATAAAAGTAGCTATTGGATAACAATGATCTGCTTCCTTTTATTTAATAGCTGCATATAATTATAACTTACGGCAAAGATTGCCAAAGTTAAAATAGTTTTAGCTGCCACTTCTGGTTAGCTCCTCCATGGGCTGGCCAAAGGATTATTTTCTGAGGGAATTTTACTTGGGCCACATCTATTGCGAGACCACTGGACAAATTAATGATGGTTCCAGCTTCCTTGAGTTGCCAAAGCTGGTAAGCAGACAAATCCGGACTACATTGAATGATTAGAATAGGGCTATCTTGGGTGAGATCGTTAGCAGTGAGGCAGTTGTTGCTCTTCTGAGACCGTATAGAACCATCTGCGTAGAGTTTCCATTTTTGTTCTACCTTATCTTTGCTGCAGTTTACCAACTGTAGTATATGTCTGTTCGCTTCCAAGCAAAGATTATCCAGCCCAACAATGAAAAACGGTAGTGGATTGCCACCGTCGGCCTGAACATTGTTGGCCGGCCCACCTTTGCCAGAGCCATACATTCGGATAGTTGGCTTCGTCTGTGCATCGTTTGCCATAGCATGGTTTTCATGGATTGCCATGGACCAAGCCAATGTTGCCACCAAAATTAACACCTTCATGTTTCCTTTCATTTCCAAGAAATTTCAACTTTCACCTGTCAAAATACGTTAAGATAATCAAAATTCAAATTATCAATCCACCAATCTAGCAAAATACAATAAACCGCACAAACACATTCAACCCTTTTAGGGTGTTTAAACTAAATATAGATCAGGTTATCAATAATTCCATACGTTTTTTAAACTTTTAGCAATGTGTGCCGCAAGAACAGAAGAGTGTGTGAAGAGCTCAAAGGTTGCCAAAAAGGGAAAGAAAATCAACCTGTGAAAAAGCTTGTAATTTTGCAGATGAGGAAGAGAGCAAAGAGTGTTGATGATTTTTAGGGTTGCATCTACTCTCTATTTATAATGGCTCATGGTATGCCTGTGGAGTGTAAACTATTCCCACCGCGTGTTTCACCAATTGTCTAGTGAATAGTACTTTGGACATATGTTCTCAGTTATTAGCCCTAATATTTTAATGGATACTGTCGTCTGCTTCAACTCAATCAAAGGATATTGCATATCACACCACATTATCTGGAACAAAAATCATATTTTATTTCATTTAATTGGAATTAGAAATCTATCACATGTTGTATACTGAATCCATTATCCTGTCGAATGGAATCTATGCAGAAATGAACGAGGACAAAAAATATGTAGAATAATATTTAATCACATCTACTTTGGCCTCAGCTATCACATGTTCATGACTGCACAAACTCATAACGCTCTGAAGTTAGTGACTTCCAACAAAAAGCAAATAATACATACAATAAATGGTCATTTTTAAGTACATAAATTATTTTTATTTTCAAATCCATATCCATGCACCAAATTATTCTCTATGTTCTTGCAAAACATAGTCAAAGTAAAAAGAGCAACACAGAGACATCTTCTCTCCTTGTCTTTGATGTTAATTTCAAACTCTAACGCCCCTTAGAAGGGACTCAGAGCAGGTCTTGATCCGTTTTGAAGCTTAGAGCAATCAAAAAAAATGAAAAATAGAGTTTTTTTTTCCCGTATGATTTAATGGATACTGTTGTCTGCTTCAAGTCGGTCAAAGATTGTTATTGTAAAACTTATGCATATTACCCTGCATCATCAGGAACACTATATATATATATATATATATATATATATATATATATTTGGTTTAGTAGTAAAGATGTCTTTGGTCTATCCAAGGCCAGCTTTATAATATATGTAACGTTAGGTAAAATAATATTTTAAAAACTCTTTCATAAAACAAATAAATATTAAATATTATTTAAAATTTATTTTTCTTGCTTTACGAGATGCAAAATCTCTAATTAAATTTTATATTCAAGGTTACAAAGCAAAGTTTTTTCAATTGATCATTTAGCCAAATTATTTAATCTTTCTTGTGACATAGTTGAACGTAAATAAGATTTTATTAATTTTAATTTTGAAAAACTTTTTTCAGCCAAAGCTACAATAACATGAATAGTTAAATAGTATTCTATATGCTATCCATGCATCTCGAAAAGAATTTACCTTTTTTATAAAATTTAGTATGGCAAGTGGTGTTTTCATTTCCATAGTTATAATTTCTTTTAAAACTTTTAATTCTGAAAATAAATCTAAACCATCAATATCGAAAGCATATTGTGATTTAGAAAGTTTTCAAGATTTAAATAATTTTTTTTTCAAAATATCATCATCAAGTGATTTTAATTTTTCTACACTATAAAGAAAACCAAAATTATCTTCATATATTTTAAATTGTTCAAACCTATTGTGAAGAGAGGAAATCGCATGATCAACTAAATATGTAAAATAATTAATTCTAAAAGATTCTTGAACGAGATAATTTTATGTCTTCATTTTCAATCTTATCAAATTATTTTTTTCTAGTAGACATTTTATTCAAATAATAAAATTAAAATATAATTATAAAAAGAGTAAGAAACTTTGACACTCGATTATATTTGCTTGCCACACCTAATCAAGTAAACCCGGAGAGAATCACATGAAAAAATAAAAAAAAATTTGAGAAAAAATAAAATATTATATAATTTATATACATAATTTTATTTGCATAAATTAAAAAATTACTTTCGATTCTTCCGCCAAGCTAATTAGAAAAGGTTTTATAAGAGATCTTTGATTGTTTGAAGAAAGAAAAGAATATAATAACAAAATTTGAAGATCTAAAATTGTTTCACTCATAAATATTTTTCTGAAAATTTTCTCGTAAGTAAAAGTGTCCCACTAAAATAAAAATTGAAAGCTTTTATAAGTAGAAGGTAACTAGAAAGACATCTAGAAAAGGTTGAATTTTTAACGTTGAAATAATAATATCTCCGAACAATAGGAGTATTTCAATGCATGAACTCTAGTATCTATGACTCGTTAATAAAGAGAAAAATGATGTCTCATACTTAAGTGAAGGTTGCATTTTTTAATTTATCTCATTCTTCACGATGTAAGTTTAAGATAAAATTTTAATTGGGATCACTTTCTATGGGGGCCTTAAGCATAGGCCTTAATGTCTTATGCCTTAAGCCAGCACTATGTCTATCTTTTATATATTTTAAAATTAATTTTTTTAAACATGAATAAAAAATACTTTTCAATATAACATATTGAATATTTTAAAAATAAATTATCATGAATTCTGTGTATAAAGATCCAACTCCGAATTGAACTTTGACAGCAACCTATAAATGAGTACTTACTTATTCACGGAATATCATTTCGTGATTTATTCGAATTTAAATTGACGTACTCGAGACAAAATAGTGGAAACAAATGAAGAACCCGTCAGCAACGTACGGTGGTAATCGTAATGGCTCATGGCATGCATGTGTACCTGTCCACACAATTATGGTCTACTTTTGTTAATTTACGATCCATACAGATAAGTCCATTCTTTTCATAGTTAATGTTGTAATTATAATGGCTCATGGCTCATGAATTTCTTGGGACATGGAAGAATATTTGGTGGGGAGTGATGATTGAAGACAGTGTTGAAAAATGGTTTTTTTTTTTAATTAAAAGTGGTAGGATCAGGTATGAATGGATTTTGTGATTGAAAAAATAATTTTGTTACTTCAGAAGGTATGGGTGCGCAGAAAGCTGGGGGAATTAGGGGAATAATGGGTTTTGAAGACTTGAGTATCAGTGGGGTTAGGTTAACCAGCTTCAAAAAAAGTTTTTGTGGTCTTTAAACTTTTGAAATTTGATTTAGTAGAACCAATTTAAAATAATTTGATCAAATTAAGTCTACATGCACCATTTAATTCATTGAATTGACAAACAAAAGTTATAAAAGGAAAATATCTTGACGGTTGGAATGTCTTTTATATTTTCTTTTATAAAAGGAAAATATCTTGAATCTTACATATTGTTTAAAATCAAAGGATTTGAATGTTTTATTTTTGAAGTTTTGAATTTTTTTCTTTTTAATTAGGAGTATTTCCATTAAAAAATTTGTCTATAATCAAAAAATTAATCAAAAAAATAAATACAAAATAAATATTTTTTAATTAAAAATATAACAACAGATTAAAAATTCAAACCATTATAAAACAATAAAGTAAGTTATTTATCAATTTTTTTTTACAGTGACAATCTTTGCTTGACTTAAAGCGAGATAACGATATCCATTAAATCTTAAAAAAAAAAAAAGCCGGCAATTAACCCCTTGTCCGGATAGGTGGAAAGTGGGGGAGAGGAAAGAAAAGTGGGGTGAAAAGAAATATTTCGTCGTTTAGGAAGAGGGAGGAAAGCGAGTGGAATGAAAAAAAAAAAAAAGAATGCAAAAATGGTGGGACTCATTTTCCTCCCAAAATTGGGAGGAAACGGAGAGAAAAACGGGAGGAAAGCGAGTTGTTTTTTGTTTTTTCCATTTCCGTCTTTGCCTCGCCGTTCCCTTTGTCTCGCCAATCTTGCCTCTCGCAAATCCACTCCCTCTCTCTCGCCGAATCCGTTACCAAAATAGCCCCGAAACTCATCTCTCGCAAACCCCATCTTCCATTTCCGCCCTTTCCTGCCGTTCCCTTCTTTTTCTCTCGCCGATCTCGCCTTTGCAAACCCACTCCCTCTCTCTCGCTGAATCCGTTACCAAAACAGCCATGAAACTCGTCTCTGCAAACCCCATCTTCCATTTTCGCCCTTTCCTGCCGTTCCCTTCTTTTTCTCGTCAATCTCGCCTCTGCAAACCCACTCCCTCTCTCTCGCCGAATCCGTTACCAAAACAGCCACGAAACTCGTCTCTCGTAAACCCCATCTTCCATTTCCGCCCTTGCTCGTCGTTCCCTTCTTTTTCTCTATCGATCTCGCCTCTGCAAACCTACTCCCTCTCTCTCGCCGAATCCGTAACCAAAACAGCCACCGAAACTCGCCTCTGCAAACCCACCTCTCTCTCTCACCGAAGCTCGTTACCAACATCCCATAATTTGTTTTTTGTTTTTTTCTAGTTTCTTGCATCCGACAGGCGTCTCCCAGGTGTTTTCGAGCGGCGAAGGTTACACCCATTCGCAGCTCCTCTAAAGTTTGTAGTGTCGGCAGGGGCGGTATTGTTTTGTTTGATTTTGTTCTTTGTCATTCAATTGATGGGTTGTGTTTGATCTATAAGATGTGAGGGTAGAGGGTAGTCGCCTTTGATTGGAATGCCGGGATTGGAGGAAGATGATGATGAGGAGGTCTATAGGACGGTGAGTCTTAATTTGAGAAAAATAATGGATAAGAAGTGGAATGTATTACCCTTGATTGAGTTATTTGGATTTGTTTGCATTATGGGGCTGTTAATTGCTAGCTTGACCATTGATAGGTTGCTTGAATTCAAAGATTTGGAGTTTGAAATTATGGAAATGGTGTGTGCTCATATTAGTTATTGTCGGTGGTAGATTGTTTACCGAGTGGTTTATGAATGTTTTGGTTTTCTTGATTGAAAGGAACTTCTTGGTTAGGAAGAAGGTGGTTTATTTTGTATACGGAGTTGAAAAGGAGTGTTCAAGCTTTTATCTCGGTTAGGTTTGGTACTGCTAGCTTGGGCTTTGTTGTTTGATGCTCGGATTTAAACGATATAGGCTTTATTAAGGATTGTTATTTTTAAATGATGTAATATTTAATATTTCAATTACATGTAATTGGTTACCGAGATTGCGAGTGCTCGAGATGCTTGCGAGCAAGTGAAACAGGATTACTCGTCTTGTGAAGAGCAAGCTTGAAGCACTCATCAAGGTGAGTACGAGTGTACTTTTACTTCCATTTATTTAAAGAAATCTAGTTATTGAATTCTTTTATATTGATGTTTTTGTTTTTTAAATGCAATGTCGTGTGTCTATTGCAGCTGGAGCAACAAATTGTGACGAGATGGTGGGTCGATTCCTATGGAAGAATTGAGTTTTTAAGGCTATCAATGCAAGTGCAAGGAAAGCTATAAAAAATGAAAGGATTACTATAGAGAAGCTTTTTTGGGTTTTTGTGTTCTATGTCTCTCAATGTAAGATTCTATTTAACTAATGAGGTTATGCTTGTATGAATTTCATGAAGATACAATCCATCAACTACCACTTATCAATACGTGCAGAGAACCATTGCTCTTCATGCTTTTCTTTAGTTCTTCATGCTAGAAATCTATAGTGTATAGTTTGGACAGCTCATTAATAAAATTCGAGAGCCGTATCCGATATGATCTCGTGACATGGATTCTTGTTCATTCAAAATTTCTAGATGTTAATAAAATATCTTATTATCTTATCAATATTTTTATAATATATATATTTATTTTTCTTTTTTCTTTTTGAAAATAAAAAACAAACTAAATTCAAAATAACATAAATAAATAACAATGATTAAATAATTAATTTTTGAAACAAAAAGGATAAACTAATTTGTATCTCAAAACTAGAAGAACT
Source organism: Dovyalis caffra (assembly GCA_963924115.1). Lineage (NCBI taxonomy): Eukaryota > Viridiplantae > Streptophyta > Magnoliopsida > Malpighiales > Salicaceae > Dovyalis > Dovyalis caffra. The sequence continues at coordinate 13,013,883 of CAWUPB010001159.1, forward strand.
TTATAATTTACTCACCATGAGCATTTAAATGGGTTTGCCAATATTTAAAAGGAAAAAAAAAGATTTGGGTTTGGGAATGTTATAGAATATAACATTAGTAGGGGTGTAAATTTATGTGATGAAATTAGAATGCTTATTTTCACTTTTCATCATTCAGGAAGAAAATTTTCAGATTTTGAGGATATAAAATATAACAAAAATAGTAATGTCAAGTTATGCGGTGAAATTTTCATAATTGAAAAAAATAGATGGATTTATAATCACATAAGAAAATCAAACTCATAACTTGAGGGTAATAAATAAGTAAGAATCCAAGCTAAAACTTGGGTGAAAATCAAACTCAGCCTTGAAACCGTTATCAACGACCCTCCATAACCCTTACAGAGCAACTCCTTTGGAAAGGCCATTTGAACTACTAAAGAAGGTCCAAAAACACCCCTAAACCAGCTTCAAAACCACCCAAAAAAATCCCAAAAAAACCTAAAAAAATAGGCCTAAAACCAACCCCAAACACAGACCCAACACCTACCCAAAAGCCCCCAAACTCAGCCCTGAAACTGTTACCAACAGCCCCTCAAAACCCTTGCAGAGCAACTCCTTTGAAAAGGTTATTTGAACCACAAAAGAAGCTGCACAAAAACCCCTAAACCAGCTTCAAAACCACCCAAAAAACCCCCCCAAAAAGCCCTCAAAATAGACACAAAATATCCCTCAAAACAGCCCCTCGAACACTTTTTGGAGTTACTGCAAAAGAAGAAATAAAAATTATTTGTGATTTGTCTCATTTTTTGTGATTCAATTGACTTTCCATGATTGTTCGCAATGTTACCATATACTCTTTTTTTTTTAATTGCTAAATAGTAATTGTTTATTCTAAAAAAAGCGAAGAAAATGATGGGTAAAAGCAACTAATTTATTATATGTATAGATAATGATACATGTTATACATATTTAAATTAATTTTATGTTGATAATTAATCTAAATTGGCTATTGAATTAATTAATTAATAAACGAGTTATCGATTATTCTATGGAGACGATTCATTATCTATCTTATCATTTCAGATATATGCTACATGCTAGATTTTTATTTTATTATCATTTGTGCTATTTTCATGAAAAAAATATTCATACAAATTTATTATAAGTATTTAAATATAGAAATATAATCACAGGGGTATTATAGTAAATATACAATAATACATTTTCTTTTCTTCCTCTTTTTACAATTATCCAAACAAAGAAAATATATTTTCTTTTTTTTTTACTCTTATCCAAACAATAAGTGAAAAATATTTTTTTTCCTTGAGGAATTATCCAAATAAAGGGTAAGATATGTGAATTGTTGCTAGAATAACACATATGCGGCTCCCGAAAAGATAACAAGACCCAACACCATCTACTAGAATGCACTGTTCCGAAAGAAAAATGATTCGTGAAGCACGTGGTGGAAACATCTACCAGAGTGGAAGATGGCTTGAGCAAAGTCCACCACGTGGAAAACAACCTAGGTTAAATAGCGGAAAGTTAGTGCATAATTCATGAGAAATATCAAAGATCCTACCTGGCTATGAATGTAGGCAACATCATCTCAGACAAAATGGTAATCAATTTTCATATATTTTACTTGTGCATGAACATGATATTGACAGCTATATAAGATATCTTAATATTATCACACCGATTTTTTTTTTACCCACACATACAAGACTCTTAGTAGAACTAATTACGTTAAAATTTGAATTCGTGATCTCTTGTTGTAAAAAATTATTATCACTAAACTATAAGCTCTATGGTTCTTTGATATTGTTTTTTTCCTTGGATGATATCTAAGAAATCAGATTATTGCCAAGAACAATTGCAAACCCCCTTGTTGATTTTCTATCCTCTAAGCTTCCTTTCCAATCAGAGTAAAAAAACCTGGCCATAAGTTGTTGCTGTGATGATTAAGATGCAATCCTTAGTCCATAGACTGTTTTAAATAATGAAAGATGCATTTGACAGCTATCCAGTGTTACTCCTTATGATCATGCATATACCGACAGACCTTGTCAATTGCAAAATCTACGTTAGGCTGTGTTAAAGTTACATACTGGAGCACACCAACAATTTGTCTGAACAAGGTGACATCAACCACTACAAGAAAATCAAAAAATAGGGACGGAATTTTTCATCCCTAAATCAATATTATCCGTCACGATTTACCTTTAACGATGGATTTTGCTTGGAAGATTTTTTAAGAGAGATTTCGAATCCAAATGTCGTTTGTTGGGTTACAATGTTAAGTGGGTTTGCATGAAATGGAAAGATTTTGGAAAGTTTGAGATCTTTGATCAAATGCAAAGCAGAATACTTTTTTATGGTCAAATAAATAAATATAAAAGATGTTTTGGAGAATTTGTCGTCCATCCACCACGAGAAATAATAGGAACATGAAAGAAAATCACATTATTGTTCATTTATTTATTTTTTGATCATACATAGGGATGACTGATATTGAGATAATGGAGACCGACATTATAAAAGTAGCTATTGGATAACAATGATCTGCTTCCTTAATTTTATTTAATAGCTACATATAATTATAACTTACGGCAAAGATTGCGAAAGTTAAAATAGTTTTAGCTGCCACTGCTGGTTAGCTCCTCCATGGGCTGGCCAAAGGATTATTTTCTGAGGGAATTTTACTTGGGCCACGTCTAGTGCGAGACCACTGGACAAATTAATGATGGTTCCAGCTTCCTTGAGTTGCCAAAGCTGGTAAGCAGACAAATCTGGACTACATTGAATGATTAGAATAGGGCTATCTTGGGTGAGATCATTAGCAGTGAGGCAGTTGTTGCTCTTCTGAGACCGTATAGAACCATCTGCGTAGAGTTTCCATTTTTGTTCTACCTTATCTTTGCTGCAGTTTACCAACTGTAGTATATGTCTGTTCGCTTCCAAGCAAAGATTATCCAGCCCAACAATGAAAAACGGTAGTGGATTGCCACTGTCGGCCTGAACATTGTTGGCCGGCCAACCTTCGCCGGAGCCATACATTCGGATAGTTGGCTTTGTATGTGCATCGTTTGCCATAGCATGGTTTTCATGGATTGCCATGGACCAAGCCAATGTTGCCACCAAAATTAACACCTTCATGTTTCCTTTCATTTCCAAGAAATTTCAACTTTCACCTGTCAAAATATGTAAAGATAATCAAAATTCAAATTATCAATCCACCAAACTAGCAAAATACAATAAACCGCACAAACACATTCAACCCTTTGAGAATGTTTAAAATAAATATAGATCAGGTTATCAATAATTCCATATGTTTTTTAAACTTTTAGCAACGTGTCAGAACAGAAGAGTGTATGAAGAGCTCAAAGGTTGCCAAAAAGGGAAAGAAAATCAACCTGTGAAAAAGCTTGTAATTTTGCAGATGAGGAAGAGAGCAAAGAGTGTTGATGATTTTTAGGGTTGCATCTACTCTCTATTTATAATGGCTCATGGCATGCCTGTGGAGTGTAAACTATTCCCACCGCGTGTTTCACCAATAAAAATTGTCTAGTGAATATTACTTTGGACATATGTTCTTAATTATTAGCCCTAATATTTTAATGGATACTGTCGTCTGCTTCAACTCAATCAAAGGATATTGGAATTATATCACATGTTGGATGCTAAATCCATTATCTTGTTGAATGGAATCTATGCAGAAGTGAATAGTTAAAACATGGAAAATAATATCTTAAGTAATAATAATTATTAAACAGAATTCTTATGTCCTGTTGGATACTAAATGCAATTATTTAATCACATCTACTTTGGCCTCAACTATCACATGTTCATGACCGCACAAACTCATTAAGCTCTGAAGTTAGTGACTTCCAACAAAAAACAAATAATACATACAATAAATGGTCATTTAAGTACATAAATTATTGTAATTTTCAAATCCATATTCATGTGACCTTCCAGCACCAAATTATTCTCTATTTTCTTGAAAAACATAGTCAAAGTAAAAAGAGCAACACAGAGACATCTTCTCTCCTTTTCTTTCATGTTAATTTCAAACTCTAACGCCCCTCTGCAGGGACTCAGAGCAGGTCGTGATCCGTTTTGAAGCTCTCAGCAATGAAAAAAATGAAAAAAAATTTCCAGTATTTTTTTTATTTTCTATGATTTAATGGATCCTGTTTTCTACTTCAAGTCAGTCGAAGATCGTTCTTGTAAAGCTTATTGCATATTACCCCACATTATCAGGGACTATAATAGTAATGATGTCCTTGGATTAATTTTGGAGTGATCAATTTTTTTAAGCATGCGAGAGCTAAAATAATCAGAATTACAACTGAAATAAATATTTTGGACAATTAATTTAGTGTTTGAAAACTGAAAGACGGGTTGTCTTAGTTGTAAGCTGAGGACTTGGGACATGGAAGAATATTTGGTAGGGTGTGATGATTGAAGACTGTGTTGAAAAATGGTTTTTTATTTTTATTTTTTAAAGTGGTAGGGTCTGGTAGGAATGGATTTTCTGATTAAAAATTATTTTTTAAAGTGACAGTTTCGAAAAATAATTTTGTTATTTCAGAAGGTATGGGTGCGCAGAAGGCTGGGGGAATTAGGTGGGGTTAAAGAGTTTTTATTTTTGAAAGTGGTAAGATCCGGTGAATAATGGGTTTTGACCACTTGAGTATTAGTGGGGTCAGGTTAACCAGCTTCAAATTTTTTTTTTTGAAATAATTTAAAATAATTTGATCAAATTAATTAGGTGTTGTTTGATAAAACTAAAAATTAAGTCTTGGACCTATTAAGTACTGAATTTGAATTTGTTAAGTACTTAATCTATTCCCGATAAGCTGTTTAGTATTTACTAAAAATTGAGTACCGAATATAATAAGCATGTTTGAAGATGATAGAATATATATGATTTTTTTAAAATTTTAGTTTGAACATATATATCTTATTATATTTTTTATTATTTAAAATTTATTTTTTCAATTATTTGTTTCCTACTAAAATTGTCATCAAATTAATTTTTTGATATAATTTTATTTGTTAATCAATTTAGTTTTTTAATATATGAATTTTGGAATAAAATTTTATAACGTCGTTGTTTTATTTTTTAAAAATATGTTATTATAATTTATATAATGAATTATTTTTATGCTTTTCAAATGAGTATTTTATTTTTCAATATATATATATATATATAGTAGAGAGAGAGAGAGAGAGAGAGAGAGTATTTTAGATAGTTTGACTTAATCAGATAAGTTAAAAATTTTAACTTATCTTATTAAGTAGATTTTGACTGAACTTAAAGTTTTAATATGAGATCATTTAAGTTATCAAATACGATTTTTATATTAAGTAGTGCAACTTAATTTTTTCTAAGCTACTTAATTAGGTTATCAAACACCTCCTAAGTCTACTGTTCCCAATTAAAATGCACAAATTATGGCACATGCACTATTTAATTCATTGAATTGACAAAAAAAAAAAATATAAAAAGAAATATCTTGACGGTTGGAATTTCTGTTATATTTCAATTTTGATTATTTTGACTTTTACGTACTGTTTAAAATCAAATGATTTGTATGTTTTATTTGTGAAGTTTTTTTATTTTTTTTTCTTTTCAATTAGTAGCATTTTCATCAAAAAATTTACCTATAATCAAAAAATTAATCAAAAAGATAAATAAAAATAAATATTTTTAATTAAAAATATAACAACAAATTAAAAATTCAAACCATTATATAAAAATAAATTAAGTTATTTATAAAAAAAAATTTTACAGTGACAATCTTTGATGCCATAAAGCAAATAACAGTATCCATTAAATCTTACAAAAAAAAATTAAAATAAGTCGGCGATTAAAATACGTATTATAAAACAAACTAAAGTAAAACATAATTATACTATTCATTTCACTATTTAAAACACTATTCACGTACTCATAAATCACTATTCACACACTCACAAAACACTATTCCTTTTATTATGCAAGTCTTTTTTTAACATTTTGATCCTTAAATTTTTAAATATTTTTCTCAATTTCAAACTTTAATTTTATTGTGATTTAATCCCATTTTGTTTTAGTGTTTTATGTTAATTATTTTTATTATGTAAAATTTACTACTTTAATTTGTCAATTTTTAAATTCTCTTTTTTTTTTCAATTTAAAACTTTAATTTGTTAATTATTTAAAATTTACTATTTTAAGTTGTCATTTTTTTAAATTCTCTTCCTTTTTTTTTTTTTTTCAATTTCAAACTTTAATTTTATTGTGATTTGGTCCCATTTTATTTTAGTATTTTTCTTAATTATTTTTATTATTTAAAATTTACTATTTTAATTTGTCATTTTTTCTTAAATTCTCATTCGATTAATTTAAAATCATATTTACTGATAGTTTTGATTTATTTTTTTATATGTATTGATTTTTTTAACAAATATTTAGAACATGATTATTTTTTCTTTTGAAAAATAGATTTAGATCATTTTTAAATTATAGTGGCATGATTAATATATATAATTTGTCTAAAATATATTTTTAAATTAAAAGTGTATTTTAAATAATTGTTTCTCAGTTTTTTATATTATTTAAAATTTACTATATTAATTTATCATTTTTTTTTCAATTTCAAACTTTGATTATATTGTGATTTCGTCCCCCTTTTTCTCGTGTTTTTTGTTAATCATTTTTATTATTTTTTAAATTTATTACTTTAATTTTTTATTTTTTTTAAAAAATTCTCATCTAATTAATTTAAAATTATATTTACCGACGATTTTGATTTATTTTTCTATATGTATAGATTTTCGAATAAATTTTTAGAACATGATTATTATTTTTTTTGAAAAATAGATTTAGATACTTTTTAAATTATAGTGGCATGATTAATATATATAATTTTTCTGAAATATATTTTTAGATTAAAAGTATTTTTCAAATAATTGTTTCTCGGTTTTTTTATTATTTAAAATTTACTACATTAATTTTTTTTTTTTTAAATTCTCTTCTTTTTTTTTTTTTCGATTTCAAACTTTGATTATATTGTGGTTTCATCCTATTTTGTTTTAGTATTTGTTATTAATTATTTTTATTATTTAAAATTTACTAATTTAATTTTTTATTTTTAAAAAAATTATCATCCAATTAATTTAAAATTATATTTACCTACAGTTTTGATTTATTTTTTTATATGTATGGATTTTGGAATAAATGTTTAAAACATTAGTTTTTCTTTTGAAATATAGATTTAGATAACTTTTAAATTATAGCGGTATGATTAATATATATAATTTATCTAAATTACATTTTTAGATTAAAAGTGTATTTCAAATAATTTTTTTCTCAATTGTTTTTTAGAAAAAAATTTAAATTAATTAATTAATAGTTGAAAGTCAAATGTGAAAAATAAAAAGAAGATGGTTGTTCTCTGCGTGAAGCCTATATTCAAGGACTAGCCATGCACAATATAAAAATATAAAAATATTTAAGAAGGAGGAAAAAAAGAATTCACATGTTTTATTAATTTATTTCTTCTTTATATAATCAACATTATTCGAAATCAAATTTGTAATAATTTTTATTTTAGTCTATTAACTTCAAATTTAGTCAATATATTTCTTGCAAGTTAACTTTATATATATATTTAGACAAAAAACTCTAAACTCGCTTAGTATAGTTATGATATTTAAAAAAAACATTGAATTGTTATTTTTTTAGAAATTAACTCTGCAACTACTACTACACTAAGCATTTACTATTTATTTATTTATTTTTGAATATTTTAAAATTAACTTATTTTAAATTAAATAATTAAAATAATGTTTTGGCTTAACTACTCAATGATTCAAATTAATATAGTTTTTTATTTTACTATTATTCATTCTTTTGTAAATAAATATATAAAAATTAAATTCATATTTTTTTAAAAATCGATATTCTCATTAATATTAAATAAATAAAAATTATTTGTTCAATTCTATGTAAGCTTTTAACAATTGTTATTTATGTTTTTTCGACACAATCTTATGAAATACTAATTTTTTTTAAAAAATTTTATTTAATTTTCTTTTTAGTTAATAATTCATGGATTAATAAGAATGAATCCTTTTTCTAAAGGAAAAATTATGAGAAATATAAATAAGAAATTGTTAAATATAAAATTTTTGATTAAATAATTTTTTACATTTTTGATTTCATACATTTTTATAACTTCATATCATAAAATAGACTACGAAACTAAAATGACCTTTCTAAATAATTTATATTTTTTTAACTCATAATGTAAGGTGGATGAAAAAATAAGTTGTTACTAGAATAACAAGTATGCGCCTCCCAAAAAAAAAAATAATAATAATAAAAGATAACGAGACCGAACATCATCTACTAGAATACACTGTTCCCAAATAAAAATTATTCGTGAAGCACATGGTGGGAAACAACTACCATGCTATTTTCCTTACTTTGATGCATTATTATCAGAGGTTAACAAATGTCTAACACGTGTTTCGTGAAAGTAAATAATAATATAATAATAGTAAAGAAGAACACTAAGCCATGCTCCAACCATTATAAAAGCAGATCGACCACAAGCAAAGAGAAAAATCATCTCTTGCTCTATCATTTGCTCATATATAAGAGTTCCAGCAGACCGAAATTCAGCGTTAGTATTACCAATTCTTTTTAACCTATTTGTCAAGTAAATGCATTTTCATCAGCACTGTTTGTGATTTAACGATGAATTATCTGGATTTTGATAATCTATGTTTTTGCGTATTTTAATTTACAGATAAAAAGTGCACAATTACAAATGGAAGGAAATATGAAGCCATGGATCATTTTGGCAGCGACATGGTTTTGGTCGACTGTCATGGTTACAGCAGCTTGGAATATGCAGCCATTAGAAAGCGGTGCCACTGGACTCACTGTGGAAACAAATGCGGATGCTCTTCCGCTACCAATGCGGATTGGTTGGCTTAATGACTACTGCTTGCAAGCCAACATAAACATCCCCTGGGTAGAGAAATGCTCAACAAACAGGACAAAACAAAAATGGGCTCTTTATGAAGATGGATCTATACGTCCTCAGAATAACCAAGACATGTGCCTCACTAGCAATAGTGGTAAAGCCGAAAGAAGCATCATACTCATCCAAACTTGTAGTCCTGGGTTATCTAATCAAGTTTGGGGGATTAGAGGGGATGGCATCATATACTTGAGTCCGTATAATGGATTAGTGATGGTTGTGTTCTATGCAGATCCTGTGTATCGTCAACTAATCCTTTGGCCGTACAATGGGAATAATTCCCAAAAATGGAAATTGATGCTGTAGTTACTCGTCATGCTCCTCTGGTCGTATATCAAGGCAACTCTTAATTTGTAGCAGCTAAAATAAAAGACAACAAATTATTTATTGTTGTCCAATAATTTGCTCTTAATTATATATATATAAGAGTATCAAATAAAGTTGCTTTTTTTCCTGCAAGCAATAGCTTGTTAGCATTCCAACACTTCGAACATAATCGGACTTTACTGTTCATAAAAGAAAAGAAAAGAAAAAGATCCTACTCTTTTTAATGGTTTAAGTTTGTGAGTTGAATTGATTGTTTGACCTATGCTATAACATGAAAAAACTCCTCTGCAAAAATTGTATTAGGTTTAATTTAAAATGGTAGATAACAATGTCTCGTCTTGCTATAACTTTAATTTGTTTGTCAATTGAATTAATTTAAACATTGCATGTGGCATTTTCTTTCCTTATAATTGGAAATAGAATATTTAATTTAATTAATTCGGTTCTACTGAATCAAATTTTAAAAAAGCTTAGGACTACAAAAACTTTATCCATATCACTTACTTTTCTTATATTAGAATTTTATTCACCATACAATATATTTTCTCTATATGTTAAGCCAAACCGACACTCGTTCCGCAACAACCAAGTAATGGGTGCAACTACAAACTCTTACAGTAGCAAATTCCATACACGGGACAACTCTCCTCCATGTATTGATGTGATCAAAACTAGATAAACTTACTCTATCATTATCCTATAGGAGTTCTACACAATCAACTTTTGTAATTACTCGTATAAATAGTTACAGCAACATAATAAAGAACATTAAGGAAAACTATTCATCATCTTCTTCCTTGTGTAAGTTTAATCTTGTATCAAAGCCGAACCCTTTGACATCACCGTTGTTCCCGTTTCTATCTCTAAACAAACCAATGACTTCCTCAAGTGTAACCTCATCTAACAATGAAAACTCTACTCGCATCAAAAACCATTCCATTGAGTCAACTCACCAGCTCCCACCACTTTCTCTCTCCCAAACTCACTCACACAAACTATCTATTATGGCGTGTACAAATGAAGCCCTTCTTCCTTGGCCAAGGCCTTTTCAGCTTCATTGATGGCTCCAATCCTTGTCCTCCACAAAACCCCAATTCCACCATTACCGACCTCCCACGGCCTCTTGGGTCTAGCAAGACTAACTCGTTGATGAGCATCCTTATCTCCTCCCTTTCAATCGATGTCCTCCCATTGATCATTGATCGCACTACCTCCCGTGACATCCGGACCGTCCTCGAGAGCGCACTTGCATCTCCTTCCAACACACGGATCATGACCCCGCATCCGTCACTCCAAAATCTTCGCCAGCAACACAATGAACTTGTATCTTAGTTCCTACATCCGGTAAAGTCAATCAATGATGAGTTTACCGCAAGTAGGACGACCACTCTCTCCTATAGACTTCAATCTATATGTCTTTAAAGGCATCTCCGGTGACTTTAAAAACATCATCACCACCCTTTCTACAAAACCGAACTCCGTAAACTTCACGGATCTCCATAGTTTCCTTGTCGCCCATGAATTTTTAAACACCGAAACTCTATCCGCGACCACGATTGCCCCACCAACATCCGCCCCGTTACCAACTCCTCCCATTGCAAACCTCATCCATAAAGATCATTTCAACAACAATAACCGCAATAGAGGTTGACACTCCCATGGACGTGGGTATGGCGAGTTCCTACCACGTTATGGTAATCCTCACTATGTATCCGAAAACGAAACAATCGGCACCCAACCGAACAAAGACAAAAATGCCAGCTCGTTCATCATGGAATCATACAAGCAGTGCATTGTCCCTAAAGGCGGTTTCCTTCTCGTCGCCCATCTATGAACATCTCGGCTACTTCCCCGTCGCCTCATATGCCCAGCCTTGGTGTCGGGACACCGGTGCCTCAAACCATGTAACACCGGATCCGTCCAGCTTCAAGCACATATGAGCCTTACACCGGTCCCGATTAGTCTGCAGGTTGGTAATGGTGAGTACCTAAAAATTCTTCACATAGGCACTAGTTCTATTTCCACACCCACCAAAACATTACGGTTACTTGATGTCTTACGTGTCCCCGAAATAACTCGTCCACTCCTTTCAGTAAAAAGACTAGCTCGTGATAATAATCTCTTTTTTGAATTTCAACCCTCTACTTTCTATCTCAAGGACTAGGTACACAAGCAACCCCTGCTTTCGGGCCACGAGTGATGCTGATCCGTACTCCTTACCACCTCGCTCCATTCGCCCATCTCCCCAAGTTCACTCTGCAAGGGTATCCACTTCGGTCCGGCACTCTCGCCTATGACATCCTCATCATAAAGTTCTAAGTGTTATTCTAAAAAATTTTACTCCGTCAAATTCTAGAACATTACCTACTCCCGCTTGTCTTGTCCAATAGGAAAAACAAGTCGTTTATCTTTACCATCTTCAAAAAATATAAGTCCCGGTATTTTAAGCTTAATTTTTAACGATGTATGGGGACCTTCCCCTACCGCCTCTCATGATGGCCATAAATACTATGTCACCTTTGTTGATCATTTTTCAAACTTTATATGGTTCTACCCCCGCATAAAAAGTCCGATGTATTTGACTCGTTTATTACTTTTCAAAAAATGGTTGAACGCCAATTTAACTGTAAAATCAAACAAGTACAAACAGATCGGGGTGGAGAATTTCGAAGCCTAACAAAACTTTTTAAATCACTTAGCATCATACACCGCCTAATGTGCCCTCATACCTACGAACAAAACGGAACCGTTGAAAGACGACATCGTCACATTGTGGAAACTAGGCTCACCCCGTTAAGTGAAGCTTATGTCCCAAAAGATTTTTGGCATTTTGCTTTTGACATAGCTGTCTTCTTGATCAATAGAATGCCTTCCTTCACTAATGATAATATTTCACCTTTTGAAAAAACCTTCAAAACAAAACCCGATTATTCGTTTTTAAAAGTTTTTGGTAGTCTATGCTTCCCTTTTTTACGTCCCTACAATGGACATAAAATGGACTTTAGAACAACCCCATACATATTTCTTAGATATAGTCCTTCCCACCTAAGTTATCTTTGTTTTGATAATAAAAAAAAATCGTCTCTACATTGCTCGTCATGTACGGTTTATCGAATCCATATTCCCCTTTCCAAAGTCGGCTACAAAATCCTCTACAATCCCGCCTACCCCATCCATCCCATGAGTAAGTCTACCCGCTATTCATCCTCTATATCCTACTAGCACCTCTCCCCTCACTTCGCAGGTCGGTATCACCGTGCCTCGTCAAATGGGTCCCTTAAACAACAACAAAATCAGCTCGACTCACATCCCACACCGAACAAAAGTGGCCTCTTTCCCCGCCACAACAAGCAACAATTCCCACCCATAAATTTAATATATAACGACCTATAATCCACAACCATCAACCAACCAATTCAACTCGAGTTAATCAATCCCTAGAAACACCATAACATAACCAACACCACCAACCCAAAACCCATAACCCATTACCTTTTCACTTACACCAAACAACACACCAAGCCCAAACCACCGACCACGGGCTCGGCCCCCTTACCAACCCAACTCATCTCCATCCCCAACCCCCGACCACCTTATACCTAGTAATTCAACAAATATATCACACACTTTGTTCCCTCACCACAAATGAGCACCAAGAATCGCTACCCCTCAAGCTCACCCAAATATCACCACCCCGCATCTCCTACGGACGGCCCCTCCCCTCACAACTCACCAACCGCCTATCCCCTCTCCTCACGCCGATAGCCCCACCTTCTCCCCATCGAGGCGTGTGCCGCCGCCTCCCCTGCGATCGGCTCTTACACCCAACTCATTCCTAAATAGATCAATCAAGCTCTAACCCAAACCCCGAAACTCACAACCCCAACCCACCAATCAACCCTCCCTCCCCACCCGGCCTTAACCTTCTACTAGATCTCGGTGCCTATAACTTGTACACACACACTACGAGTACCCCAAATCACCCACCCCCTACTCCTTCACGGACACATCATATGAAGCTTCGGCCGAGGGGTCATCCATGCCTACCCGAAGCCAATTTGGCGGCCTCTACATCGTCGGTTCTAGAATCACCTAGTTGTTTCACCGAAGTTAAGAACTTCTCGAGCATGGCGATTTGCAATGGCCAAGGAAATCTCAGCCCTCCTATAAACCGGTACTTGGTCTATTGTCCCAGCCACACCAAATATGAACATCATTAGAAATAAGTGGGTTTTCAAGACTAAGAAACATGCCGATGGTACAATCGAAAGAGACAAAACACGCTTAGTAGCTAAGGGATACCACCAACTTGAAGGCATTGACTACGGTGAAACTTTTAGCCCCGTGATGAAGCCATCCACAATCGGGTGTGTCTTGACTATATCGACGTCTCATGGCTGGCCGATTAGGCAACTTGATGTACACAAATGCCTTCTTAAATGCCAGCCTTAGTGAGACAATATACATGACCCAACCAAGTGGGGTTTGTTGATAAACGAGCTTCCACATCATGTTTGTAAGTTACACCGATCCTTGTACGGGTTGAAACGGTCGCCAAGAGCATGGTTCTCCTGTCTCCAACAGTTCCTACATGAGTTTGGGTTTGCTAGCTCCAAGTCCGATTCGTCTCTCGTTTGTTTATCGAGCATCAAGGTCACAAATTGTTCTTACTTGTATACATGGATGATATATTGGTAACAGGAAACAATTTACCCTTCCTACAATTAGTGATAACTGGTTTGGATGTAAAATTTGCCACTAGAGATCTTCGCCCACTTAACTATTTTTTGGGTGTGGAAGTTGTCACTACTACTAACGGACTCTTCCTCTCATAACAAACGTATATCACCGATCTCTTACGGAACCGGGGCATGACTTCTTGTCGTCCGGTCTCTACTCCAATGCCCACCACTGCAAAGTTAACCGGAATAGGAAGTGACACCTTCTCCGACCCAACACTATATCGTCGGGTAGTTGGAGCTTTACGGTATGCAACCTTAACCGAGCTAGATATCTCATATGCTGCAAAATAAGGTCTACCAGTTCATCCATAACCTACTTACGGACCATTGGGTTACGATGAAGCGCATACTTCGATACCTTAAGCACACACCCAATCTCGGTCTCCATATCCGTCGATCAAACAATCTCACTCTGTCAAGTTTCTCGACTTTGACTGGCCGGCTCATTAGATGATTGATGATCAACCGGTGGGTTTGTCGTATACCTTGGGCCAAATCTCATCTCTTGGAAGTCATCCAAGTAGAAAACCGTGGCTCGCGGCTATACGAAGCGAATACAAGGCACTTGTAGAAATCTCTTGGCGACGAAATCTCTTGGCTTACCACCCTTTTGAGTGAATTAGGTATCTCTCCCAATTCACCACCTGTTCTTTGGTGTGACAACATCGGAGCAACATATTTGGAAGCAAACCCCGTCTTCCATGCCCGCACAAAACATGTGAAAATCGATTTTCACTTTGTTAGAGAAATAGTATCAAGGGGAGCTTGCGCGTTCAAGCACATTTCCACCGACGATCAAATTGTTGAGATTCCGACCAAACCAATCTCGAGTGCTCGGTTCACCTTTTTACGGGACAAACTCACACTTGGCGATCGCCTACCGTCGGCTTGTGAGGGAGTGTTAAGCCAAATCGACACTCGCTTCCGCAACAACCAAGTAATGTGTGCAACTACAAACTCTTACGAGTAGCAGAGTCCATACGAGGGACAACTCTCCTCCATGTATAGATGTGATCAAAACTAGATAAACTTACTTTATCATTATCCTATAGGAGTTCTACACAATCTACGTTTGTAATTACCGTATGAATAGTTACAGCAACACAATAAAGAACATTAAGGAAAACTATTCATCATCTTCTTCCTTGTGTAAGTTTAATCCTATAAACATGTCTTAAATCTTAGCTCTTACATTCGACGAGAGGTTAGCAAGCAATGATGATCTCTGTAAGTATTAAGACAAGTTCTTCTATCTCTAGCTATTGGCATGTCCTCTTCCTCTTCGAAGTCTCCTGGACATAAGCAATACCACTACACTACTAGCAAGGATAAAGATAAAACTCTTTGTATATCTTTTATCTCTTTAACTTGATAGAAATTTGTACATTATCCTTTGTACAACTCTATAAAATATAGGGCAACACTAGATCTATTCTTCTCATCTTCAATTTTTTTTTTTTGGTTTTTTGGTTTTTTTTCTTTTTTTTTGCCGTTTTCCTATCAAATGGCCACTTCTAGCAATGCCTCTTCTCATCGCCACTACCATACCTCATTCACCTTTTACACCTTTCATTAGCCAATTGACCAACGTTCACCACTATCACCGTACATATTTTATTTCCATTCGATGTTTTTTTCTTGGGCAAAATACGTGGCCTAAGGCCAAACTAAATAGAAAAAATATTCATATATGTCAAAGGACCATCTCACCCACAAAGATAAATTTTTAGGTAGGATCCCAATATATGATTTATATTATTCTTTATCATACTTCCTCAAGAAAGCCATTTGGATTTAAAACTTACACGAGTTCACACTACCTTATGTTTAATTAACTAGAAAAAAAGTAGGGATGGTAGAATTCGAATTCACGACTATTTGATCATACAAACTCGATACCACACTACATCTATTAGATGATACCCTAACATATGATTTATATTATTATCTAACCATACAAAACAAAACTATCCCTACAATACCATCAAATAATGCTAAGATGCTAAGAGTCAAAAGTGTGAGAACCATGATCCATGCCATGGCCTAAATTATCAAGGCAATCTCCACGAAAAGTGCATCAAATTCATTGCATGTCAATAAACTGACACAACTTGCTGAAAAGCTATCCTTTCTTCATGTTAAAGCTGTTGAGGTTATAGCAAAATCAACTTCAATTATCTTATCTTTTTGAAGACCAATCTCCCACGCAAACGGCAAACCATAGGAAGCTGCCCATGTTTTTATTGGAAGTTGATGGTTTAATAAAGTAGATGATTTAGATTTTGCAGGGAAGATTTTTTAAGAGAGATTCCGAATCCAAATGTTGTTTGTTGGGTTACAATGTTAAGTGGGTTTGCATGAAATGGAAAGATTTTGGAGTGTTTGAGACTCTTTGATCAAATGCGAAGTAGAAATAATCAAACTGACCTCAGAATATATTTTTATGGTCAAATAAATAAATATAAAAGATATTTTGTAGAATTTTTTGTCCATCCACCACAATAAATTACAGGAACATGAACAAAAATCACATTATTGTTCATTTATTTATTTTTGATCATACATAGGGAAGACTGATATTGAGGTAATGGAGACCGACGTTATAAAAGTAGCTATTGGATAACAATGATCTGCTTCCTTTTATTTAATAGCTACATATAATTATAACTTACGGCAAAGATTGCGAAAGTTAAAATAGTTTTAGCTGCCACTGCTGGTTAGCTCCTCCATGGGCTGGCCAAAGGATTATTTTCTGAGGGAATTTTACTTGGGCCACGTCTAGTGCGAGACCACTGGACAAATTAATGATGGTTCCAGCTTCCTTGAGTTGCCAAAGCTGGTAAGCAGACAAATCCGGACTACATTGAATGATTAGAATAGGGCTATCTTGGGTGAGATCGTTAGCAGTGAGGCAGTTATTGCTCTTCTGAGACCGTATAGAACCATCTGCGTAGAGTTTCCATTTTTGTTCTACCTTATCTTTGCTGCAGTTTACTAACTGTAGTATATGTCTGTTCGCTTCCAAGCAAAGATTATCCAGCCCAACAATGAAAAACGGTAGTGGATTGCCACTGTCGGCCTGAACATTGTTGGCGGGCCAACCTTGGCCAGAGCCATACATTCGGATAGTTGGCTTTGTCTGTGCATCGTTTGCCATAGCATGGTTTTCGTGGATTGCCATTGACCAAGCCAATGTTGCCACCAAAATTAACACCTTCATGTTTCCTTTCATTTCCAAGAAATTTCAACTTTCACCTGTCAAAATATGTAAAGATAATCAAAATTCAAATTATCAATCCACCAAACTAGCAAAATACAATAAACCGCACAAACACATTCAACCCTTTGAGAATGTTTAAAATAAATATAGATTATGTTATCAATAATTCCATATGTTTTTTAAACTTTTAGCAACGTGTGACGCAAGAACAGAAGAGTGTATGAAGAGCTCAAAGGTTGCCAAAAAGGGAAAGAAAATCAAGCTGTGAGAAAGCTTGTAATTTTGCAGATGAGGAAGAGAGCAAAGAGTGTTGATGATTTTAAGGGTTGCATCTACTCTCTATTTATAATGGCTCATGGCATACCTGTGGAGTGTAAACTATTCCCACCGCGTGTTTCACCAATACATATCGTCTAGTGAATATTACTTTGGACATATGTTCTTAATTGTTAGCCCTAATATTTTAATGGATACTGTCGTCTGCTTCAACTCAATCAAAGGATATTGGAATTATATCACATGTTGGATAAAATAGTGGAAACAAATGCAGAACCCGTCAGCAACGTACGGTGGTAATTATAATGGCTGGTGGCATGCATGTGTACCTGTCCACACAATTATGGTCTACTTTTGTTAATTTACGATCCATACAGATAAGTCCATTCTTTTCATAATTAATTTTGTAATTATAATGGCTCATGGCTCATGAATTTCTTTTGGCGTCCAAGTTTTTATTCGTACCACGTGCTTGGCCAATAGTTTTTTTAATTGTACTTTGAACTGATCTATGCTGAAATAAACATTTGAAAATTAATTTAGTGTTTGAAAACTGAAAAATGGAATGTTAGCCCATTTGTTGTCATTGTTGTAAGCTGAGGACTTGGGACATGGAAGAATATTTGGTGGGGAGTGATGATTGAAGACAGTGTTGAAAAATGGTTTTTTTATTTTTATTTTTTAAAGTGATAGGGTCAGGTATGAATGGATTTTGTGATTGAAAAGTAATTTTGTTATTTCAGAAGGCATGGGTGCGCAGCCTGGGGGGATTAGGTGAATAATGGCTTCAAAAGAAGTTTTTGTGGTCTTTAAACTTTTGAAATTTGATTTAGTAGAACCAATTTAAAATAATTTGATCAAATTAAGTCTACATGCACCATTTAATTCATTGAATTGACAAACAAAAGTTGCAAAAGGAAACTATCTTGACTCTTACATATTGTTTAAAAATCAAATGATTTGAATGTTTTATTTTTGAAGTGTTGAAATTTTTTTCTTTTCAATTAGGAGTATTTCCATTAAAAAATTTATCTATAATCAAAAAATTAATAAATAATAAATATTTTTTAATTAAAAATATAACAACAGATTAAAAATTTAAACCATTATATAAAAATAAATTAACTTATTTATTATTATTTTTTTTACAGTGACAATCTTTGATTGACTTAAAGCAGATAACAGTATCCATTAAATCTTTTTTTTTTAAAAAAAAAAAGGGGGCGGCAATTAAGATACGTGAATTGTTGCTAGAATAACACATATGCAGCTCCGAAAAAAGATAACGAGACCCAACATCATCTACTAGAATGCACTGTTCCCAAAGGAAAATTATTCGTGAAGCACGTGGTGGGAAATATCTACGAGAGCGTAAGATGGCTTGAGCAAAGTTCACCACGTGGGAAACAACCAAGGTTAAATAATGGAAAGTTAGTGAGTACCAAAGATCCTACCTGGCTATGAATCCAAAAGGAAATGGCAGCCACCACCAGCAAATACATTGAAGTACCTATTGCAACTGTTAGTAAATAAGACGGAGTGATTAACTATAATTTATCTATTTTAAGATTTGAATTCGTAATTTTTTTTTTTATAAGAGATTCTTTAGTTCTTTGATGTTGTTTTTTCTTTTGATGATATCCGAGAAATCATATTATTGCCAAGAACAATTGCAAACCCCCTTGTTGATTTTCTATTCTCTAAGCTTCCTTTCCAATCAGTGTAAAAAAACCTGGCAATAAGTTGTTGCTGTGACGATTAAGATACAATCCCTAGTCCATAGGCTATTTTAATTAATGAAAGATGCATTTGATAGCTATCTGGTGTTACTCCTTAGGATCATGCATACACTAACAGACCTTGTTAATTGCAAAATCTACATTAGGTTGTGTTAAAGTTACATATTGGAGCTTTTTATGTTTAATCTTTCTTTTTTTTTAATGGCATTACCGGCCATCTGATCAAGTTGTACACTAGTTAGAAAATAAGTTTTTTTATGCTCGATCCAATTTTTTTATGATATCAACATGTTCATCTAGTCAAGTTATGCATTAACTAAACTATGAATATTCATTCTCAATATTAGTTGTTTTTTTTTTTTGAAGGCAACATCATATTCATCTGGACATACTATACGTAATATTCATTCTCAATATTAGTTTTTTTTTTTTTTTGAAGGCAACATCATATTCATCTGGACATACTATACGTTGCCAAACAATAAACATTTCATACTCATTTTTTCTTTCTTATGGAAACCCATGTATGTTTAGCCAAACTGCTTATTAATCAGGCTGTAAGCTTTTAAAATTTAGATTTTTGTTTCTTAATTTTTTTATCCGTATAGTCAAGTTGTGTGCTGGCTTAAAAAGTGAGTTTTTTTGTGCTTAGTATTTCTTTTTTTATTGCAATGTCATATTCAACTAGTTAAGTTGTGCACTAGTTAGGGTGCGAGAATTTGATGCTCAATATTTCTTTTTAATAGTAAGGCTATGATGCTCAATATTTCTTTTTAATAGTAAGGCTATGTTCAATTGGCCACTCTACACACTAGCAAAATGTGAGCATTTCATACTCAATTTTTCTTTTTATGGATGATGTAGGGTTTATTGAAGTGCGTGATTTACATTGTGCTTGGAAGATTTTCAACAGAGATTCAGAATTCAAATATTTTTGTTGGGTTACAATTTTAAGTGGGTTTGAATGAAATGGAAAGATTTTGGAGTGTTTGAGACTCTTTGGTCAAATGCCGGGTAGAAATAATCAAACTAACCAAAGAACACTCTTTATGGTGAAATAAATAAAAAAGAAATATGTTGTAGAAATTATTGTACATCCTATACATACAGTTGAAATTGAGTTCCGTTTTTTTTTTTTTTTTTTTTTAAAAAAAAAACTTAAAGTTTATATATAATCGGTGGAACCGTTTCTAACATATAACAATAATTAACCGGAACAAAAACCCATCATTGTTCATTTATTTATTTTTGGATCATACATAGGGATGGCTGACGAGGTAACGGAGACCGACAACATAAAAGTAGCTAGTGGATAACAATGATCTGTTTCCTTTTATTTAATAGCTACATATAATTTACGAAAATAGTTTTAGACGCCACTGCTGCTTAGGTCCGCCAGAGTGTACCCAAAGGACTAGTCGCTGAGGGAAATTTACTTCTGCCACATCTATTGCGAATCCACTGGACACATTAATGATGGTCCCATTTGCTTCCTTGATTTCCCAAGTTTGGTAAGCAGACGAATCCGGGCTACATGGGGTGATTAGAATAGGGCTTCTTAAAGTGAGATCGTTAGCAGTGAGGCAGTTGTTGTCGTTCTGCTGAGTCCGAATAGAACCATCTGCATAAAGATTCCATTTTTGTTCTCTCTTATCTTTGCTGCATTTCATTAGCTGTAGTATATGTCTGTTCGATTCCAAGCAGAGATCATTAACCCCAACAATGAAAAACGGTAGTGGTGTCCCAACATTGTTGGCCGGCCCACCTTCGCCGGAGCCATACATTTGGATTGTTGGCTTTGTCTGTGCATCGTTTGCCATAACATGGTTATCATGGATTGCCATTGACCAAGCCAATGTTGCCACCAACATAAACACCTTCATGTTTCCTTTCATTTCCAAGAAATTTCAACTTTCACCTATCAAAATATGCGAAGATAATCAAAATTCAAATTATCAATCCACCACACTTGCAAAATACAATAAACAGCACAAACACATTCAATCCCTCCGGGAGAGCAGGAAGAACAAAAAGGTAAATTTTGTGTGTGTGTGTGAATGCCTTAAATTAATGATTAAAACATCAATGGAAATGAGAAAGATGCCAAATAAGGGGAGCAACGGTTAAAACATGAACCTGTGAGAAAGCTTATAATTTTGCAAATGAGGAAGATAGCAAAGATGTTGATGATTTTTAGTGTTGCATCTGCTCTGTATTTATAATGCCTCCTGGCATGCTTGCTGTAAACTATTCCCACCACGTGCTTCACGAATTATTGTCTGGTGAATATTTCGATATGTGTTCTGGCTTTTTTGTGTTTTAATGGATACTGGTGTCTGCTTCAACTCAAACAAACATTGTTACTGTATTAAATATTGCATATCAAACCACATTGTTAGGAACAAAAATCACTATTTATTTCATTTAATTGGGATTAGAAGATTTAATTTGATCAAATTATTTAAATTGGTTCTACTAAATCAAATTCTAAAAGTTTAAGGACCACAAAAACTCTCTCTATCACTTTTTTTTCTGAGATAATTTTTTACTATAATATATGAAAATATATTTTTTATTTTTTATTTTTTAATCTCTTTTATCTTTAAAAAAAATACTTAATTATTTTTAAATTGAGTTCTTTTCCTTATGGATACTAAATCCATTATTATATAATTGAATGGATTCTATGCAGAAAATGAATAGTTAAAGCATGTAAAACAATATATTAAGTAATAATAATTATTAACAAGAGTTCCTATCCTGTTGGATATTAAATGCAATCATTCATGACTGAACAAACTCATAATGGTCTCATCAGATTTCTTAATTTGCCAACGTTAAAATATTGAAAGCCATTAAGTTAGTGACTTCTAGCGAAAAACAAACAAACAGACAATAAATGGTATATTTAAGTACATAAATTATTTTAATTCTCAAATCCATATTCATGTGAACTTTTCCACCACCAAATTATTCTCTCGTTTCTTGGAAAAAAAAAAGTACAAATAGTCAAAGTAAAAAGTTTCGAGGAGCAAAACAAAGGCATCTTCTCTCCTATTCATTTATTTTAATTTCCAACTTTTAGCTTTTTTTTTTTTTTAATGATAGTATTTGCAGGGACTCAGAGCAGGTCTTGATCAGTTTTGAGGCTCTAAGCAATGAAAAAAAAAAAAGGAAAAAAATTTGGAGTACTTTTTTATTTTCTATGATTTAATGGATACTATTATTTGCTTCGAGCCAGCCAAGGATTGCTATTGTAAAAAAATATTGCTTATCACACCACATTATCAGGAACAAATATCATAGTTTATTAGGAGCACGTTGGTAATTGTGGTAATAATAATGGCTAATGGCATGCATGTGTACCCGTCAACACAAGGGTGGTCTACTTTTGTTAATTTACGATCCATCCAAGTCCATTATTTTCATAATTAATGGTTGGTGCCCAATTTTTAATTCCTACCACGCGCTTCACGAATAATTTTTTTGATTTGTTTGATCATTTTGTTTTTGAGGTATGCTAGAGTTAAAATAGTGAGAACTGCAACATTACATAATAAAGTAGGTGATCGAGATGTATGCTAAATTAAATAGTTAATGCAGCTGTAATCAAGGTAAAATTATATCTCAAGAAATACCACAGAGGAGCAATATACTGATAAGGATAAGAATTTTTTATTTTATATAACTGGATAAAAGTTAGATAGTGTATATATTTCAGTAATTTATTGTAATTATTTCAATGATTTACTATATTTAACTAAAAATTTATTTTTCTGTAACTTATTGTAACTGAAACTTCATTTAAAGTGTTTACTGCTATACAAAGAATATGTGATAGCCTTGCAATCAATCCTTAGTTTTTTCATGATATCAGAACTTTAAGAGGTTTAACAATCCACAACAATATCATGCCTTCTTCCTCCTCCAAATATACCCATGTCCCTGTAGAAACACCCAATCAAGCTATCACACAAATTAGTTCTCTTCCCAATGTTCAACGTCAACTCTCTCTCAAGCTAAACTCCATAAATGATCTCCTTTGACTCACCCAAATCATACTCATTCTTCAAGGTTATAAAGTCATGAATTATGTGGATGATTTTGAATTTCCACCATCTACCCAAATTGATGGAGTTCTTATCGCAATTTATCAAGATTGGTTTGTCAAAGACCATCTAAAGTTAAGATGGATAATTACTTCTCTCTCTAAAGGATTTCTATCAGAAGTAGTTGGTGTGACTTCTGGTTGCAAAGTATGACAGAAATTGACCATCACCTATGCTTCTAACTCAAGAGCTCATGTTCTCCAATTAAAATCCAATTTCCATCAATTGTAATGCAAGAATGAAGATATAACCACCTATATGCAGCTTGCCAAGCACATGTTCGATCAACTTATAGCTCTTTAACATCTAATCATGAAAGATGATCTTATTGATGTTATTTTACATGGTCTTGGATCTGCCTATAAACCTTCCACTTGCAATATTGAAGCCCGACTTCATTCGGTAAGTTTTAATGATCTGTTTGGTTTACTATTGAGTGGAGAAATATAATTAAAGAGAGAGAGAAAGATCTCTCTCTCCTCCATCTAAAATTCTACCACAGTCCATTATACCTAGCGACATTCCTTCAATCTTTATGGAAGAGGACGATGGAGGGGACGTGGTCGTTTTTACAACCTGATCTCATCTTGTCGATCAGCTACTCGGCCATGACAGTCATCTCCTCCACCCGCTACCATAGCACCAATCTGCTACAATTATCGTAGGCTTAGGCATCTCAATTTTGCTCATCCCTCTCCCAAATACATAATAGATACGCATCCTCCTCTATTTCCTATTTCTACATCTCATCTAGCCTAAACCCAAACCAACTTAAAGTGGGTCCTTGACAATAGAGCTACGCACTATCTAAAGGCTGATCTTGATAACTTAGCCCTTCATTCTGAATATTTAGGTCCTGAAGAGGTCATAATCACTAATGGTAATACCCTTCTTATTTCTCATATTGGTTTTTCTTTTTTAAACTTTGTACAATCATTCTTATATTATTGGTCATATTATTCATGTTCCTAATTCTTGTCAAAATTTGTTGTTTGTATATGCTTTTACTAGATCTAATTATATATCTTTGGAATTTTTTTTCCTGACTATTTCTTAATAAAAGATATCCAAATGAAGAAAATTTTCCATAAAAGATCTTTAGACACTAACCTTTACACCATGTCAATTGAGTCTTCTTCATTATGTTGTCCAGCTCAAGCACAGTTTTATAGTCTACCCTCATGGCATGCTTTCCTAGGCCATGCTTCAATGCACACAGTAGCAAAAGTTTTAAGTTGCTTTAGTGTTTCTATTCCAAATAGAAACATAAACACTTTATGTCATGCTTGCTGCATTAACAAAGTACATAAACTTCCATTTTCTATTTCAACTTTCCTAGCACAATCTCCTTTGAAAATTATATGTTCTGATTTAAGGGGACTTTTTCAAATTCCATCTCTGCAAGGTCATAACTATTACATTGTGTTTTATGATCATTAAAGTAAATATAATTTGATATATTTTCCTAATTACAAATTAGAAGTTAGTTGCTTTATCAAATTTTAGCTTTTGGTTAAAAAATTCGTCATTAGACCAATTAAAATCTTTTAAGCCGATTGGAGGGATGAATTTTAAAGCCTAACATCTTACTTAGCAAAAAATCGCATTGCTCAATGTTCCTCATGTCACACACGAGAACAAAATGAATGTGTTAAAAGAAAACACAAACACATCACTGAAATCGACAGAGCATTGCTTCATTATGGACTAATCTCCTTACGCTTTTGGGATCATGCCTTTTCTACTACTATCTACTATGTTAATCATCTTCCTACCCTTTACTTAAATCTAAATCTCCATATGAAGTTATTTTATAAAAGATTCATGATTATGATTATTTACATGTTTTTGGCCATCTCTGCTATCCATGGCTATGATCATATGCCAAGAATAAATTGAAACCTTATTCATATCATTGCGTTTTTCTTAGATACAGTCTATTACATAAAAGAGTATAAGTACTTCGATATTACCTGCAATAAAATCTATATTGATGCCATACTATTTTTGATGAACAGGTTTCGTTTTCAAGGAAGCCAATGAAAGTGCTTATTGTACTATAAAAAATCCTTCCACCGTAATTTTACCTGTTCTAACAACTACCATACTAAATTCACCAAAGCTGTACCCAATTTCCACCCAACTGCTCGCATAGCCTCTTTCTTCTAAAGGGCCTATTTTTGCCTCCCTTCTAATTAATCAACATATTACCAAGTCAAATTTTGTCAAGCCCACTCCTCAATAGCCTTGCCCAGCCCAAACACCCATCTTCCGTAATCTGCCAACTACTCATCCAGCCCCAACCGCACATCCAAATCTATCCTTATGGGTTTCTCCTACTAAAACCATCACCTACTAAAAGCCCAACCCCATCTACCCTTAAGTTCCAAAATACTGGTCATCATCCCTCCATATAGCCGCTCATTCCTTCTATACCTTTATATCCTTTGTCACAATCCAAATCATCTTCTCCCTTTACCATTCCCATCCACGTTAGTCAACCTCTTAAGTTGCAGGTTGACCTCACCATTGACTAACTACCCATTCCCATAAAGCCACGACAACTACTACCTCCTTGTTATCTTATGCTCGCCAAAATCAAAATAGGCACACTAAGCCTAATACTAGATGATCACTCCAAACTAAATAATAACTCACACCTTCATAATAAATCACTAATACATCACTAATACGATAATTAAATCTTTAGATTTTTTGAGAGTGCCATTCGATGCCGAACAGCAACACATTAAAAAAAATAAAAAAATAAAGTTGAATGCATTACGTATTTTTCAAGGTCTTCCGTCTAATTGTTGTAAGGATCAGTTGGGTTACTCAAACGTAGCCAGAGGGCACTTAACTAATAATTCCATGTGTTTTATGAAATGTTAGCAGCAAGAATAAAAAAGGTAAATAGCATTCATGGAGAAGAAAGTTTCCAGACAAAAGGGAAAAAACTAATCTGCAGATGAGCTAGAGAGTAGAGAGCAACAGTGGTGTTTTTTTAGTGCTGCATGTAGTCTGGTGTTATAAGGATTCAATATGGTTGTTGGTGCACAACCACGTTCTTTACATGTATGTGTACGTGCTGATATCACCATGATCTACTTAATTTAAAGTCGAGTAATTACATCCCATATAAAGTCCATACATTATTTTAATTTTCAAATCCATATCCATGTGACCTTCCGGCACCAAATTATTCTCTCTTTTCTGACAAGCCAGTGAAATATTTAAAAAAAATAAACTAAAATAGCACTGGCACATACTCTCACATACAATTTAATTAAATCAGTTTGTTGGCAGAAACTTGGTTTTGTGTAACACTGTTTCCATCTCAAACTCTTGTTATATTTAACTTCAACTCTCAATCTTAACAATGTTTCCATCACTCATGCTACTCTCACACCTATCTTAATTACCACATGCTCAATGTGGATACATTCTCCATCAAACTCACCCCCACCAATCTCACATGGCGTGGGAGAATTATAAAATTTTGTTCCATTTATTACCAAAAAAAAATAAATAAATAAAAATTGTAGAATATCAGAATGCTACGCTTTCAGGTTATGCTAAGAAAGGGAGGGTTAAGAATTTAGTTTCGTGGGTATGAAAGCCAGCCATTAAGAACGGAGATATCGATTTGGTTAGGATGTTGTTTTTGTTTTTCAAAGGAATGGATAAACGCAATGTAGTTTAGTTCCATTCGATGTTTTTTTCTTGGGTAAAATACGTGGCCTAAGACCAAAATAAACAGAAAAAATATTCATACAGAGCAAAACTATCCCTACAATACCAGCAAATAATGCTAAGATGCGAAGAGTCAAAAGTATGAGAACCATGATCCATGCCATGGCCTAAATTAGCAAGGCAATCTCCACGAAAAGTGCGTCAAATTCATTGCATGTCAATAAACTGACAAACTTGCTGAAAAGCTATCCTCTCTTCATGTTAATGCTGCTGCGGTTATAGCAGAATCAACTTCAATTATCTCAGCTTTTTGAAGACCATGCTCCCAAGCAAACGGCAAACCATAGGAAGCTGCCCATTTTTTTTATTGGAAGTTGATGGTTGATGCAGGGTTTATTGAAGTAGGAGATTTGATTTTGCTTGGAAGATTTTTTAAGAGAGATTTCGAATCCAAATGATGTTTGTTGGGTTCCAATGTTACGAGGGTTTTCATGAAATGAAAAGATTTTGGAGAGTTTGACTCTTTGATCAAATGCAAAGTAGAATACTTTTTTATGGTCAAATAAATAAAGATAAAAGATGTTTTGTAGAATTTGTCGTCCAATCACCCCGATAAATAATAGGAACATGAACAAAAATCACATTATTGTTCATTTATTTATTTTGGGATCATACATAGGGATGACTGATATTGAGGTAATTGTTGAAATCACAGCTTGCATGCAACTTGCATGCAAGGCTTTCCGTGGACAATTTGTCCACGGAATCCCAGCTTGCATGCAACTTGCATGCAAGCTAGATCACGGCTTGCAAAATGCAAGCTGTGACCAGCTCTGCACCGCCTAAATTGAGGCGGTGCAAGCAAGGGAGAGGTCTATAAATAGGCCTCTCCACCTTAGTTTGCATCAATCCCACCATCCGAGAGAGAAAAATATAGAGAGTGATTTTTCCTATTTTAAGAGAGAAATTTATTGTTTTCTCCTTATAGTATAGAGAGAGGGTGTAACTCCTATTATTTTTCATAGTGAAATTCTTCTATCTTGTCCGTGGTTTTTTTCCTTAATTTGTTTAAGGGTTTCCACGTAAAATCTATGTGTTCAACTTCATCTTTGTTTCTCAAATTTATTAGTCGCGAACACCGCTCTATTCGGCCAATAATACAATAAGTGGTATCGAGCCGGGTTGTAGATCTTGCAGAGTTCGTGATAGAAGCAATGGCGGCAAAGTTTGAAATCGAAAAATTCAATGGGAGCAATTTCTCATTGTGGAAGTTGAAGATAAAGGCTATCTTGAGAAAAGATAATTGCCTAGCGGCTATCGGTGAAAGGCCGAGAGAGTACACGAGATGACAATAAGTGGAATGAGATGGATGGAAATGCTATTGCAAATCTTCATCTAGCATTAGCGGATGGAGTGTTGTCAAGCATAGAGGAGAAGAAGACGACAAAGGAGATGCGGGATCATCTCACTAAGTCTGTATGAGGCCAAATCACTCCACAACAAAATTTTTCTTAAGAGGAAACTCTATACTCTTCGTATGGCGGAATCTACTTCGGTGACGAGCATGTCAATACTTTGAATACTTTATTTTCTCAACTCACATCGTTGGGTTATAAAATAGATCAAAGTGAACGTGCTTGAACTTCTACTTCAAAGTCTACCGGATTCGTATGATCAACTCATCATCAACTTAACAAATAATATCCTTACGGATTCTCTAGTCTTCGATGATGTTGCGATACTTCGTTACCGGAAGAAGAAAATCGACGCAAGAACAAAGAAGACGGGCATATGACTTCTCAACAAGCGAAGCCTTGACGGTGATGAGAGGGAGATCAACGGATCGTGGCTCAAATGGGAGCTATAATCATGGTAGGTCAAAATCAAAAAGTAAGAAGAGTTTTAAATGCTACAACTTGTGGCAAGAAAGGTCACCTAAAGAAGGATTGTCGAGTTTGAAAAATTTCAATCCTCAAGGAAATGTGGCAAGCACTTCGGATGATGGAAACGCTCCGTGTTGTGAAGCGGTAACGTCACATAGTGATAGAAAAAGATTTGCGATGTGTGGCTATTCGACTCGGGAGCTACGTTTCACATGACCTCTAGGAAGGAATGGTTCTATCATTATGAACCTATCTTAGGAGGATACGTATGTACGATTGCAATGATCATGCTCTAAAGATCATTGGCATTGGAACCATCAAGTCGAAGATGTATGATGGTACAATTCGTACTATTCAACAAGTACGGCATGTGGAGGGCTCGAAGAAGAACTTGTTGTCTATAGGACAACTAGATGATCTTGGATACAAGATCGATGCGAGAAGGGGATCTCGAAGATAATCAAAGGAGCGCTTGTACTTATGAAGGGAGAAAAGATAGGCTGCAAACTTATACATGCTTGAAGGGAGAGACTTTACAAGAAGCGAAGCATCGGTTGCTTTAAACAATTCGAGTGAAAGATCTACAATAATGTGGCATCGAAACTTGGGCATATGTCCGAACAAGGAATGAAAATCCTTGCTTGAGCAAAAGTTACTTCGGGACTCACAAAAGTATCTTTACCCTTTTGTGAGCATTGTGTTATCAGCAAGCGACATCGATTGAAGTTTAGCACATCAAATTCTAGAAGCAAGACTATTCTAGAATTGGTTCACTCGATGTGTGGCAAGCACCGGTTCCATCCCTAGGAGGAGCGAAGTACTTTGTGTCCTTCATTGATGATTATTCTAGGAGATGCTTGGGTGTATCCTATCAAGAGGAAGGGAGATGTGTTTTCGGTCTTCAAAGTTTACAAAGCGCGGGTTGAACTTGAGTCCGGAAAGAAGATCAAGTGTTTGAGGACGGATAATGGAGGAGAATACACTTGGTGATGAATTTGATACATTACGCAAACAAGAAGGTATCAAAAGACAGGTTCACGGTTGCATACACTCCTCGACAAAATGGAGTGGCGAGAGCGGATGAATAGAACCTTGTTAGAAAGAACAAGAGCTATGCTTGAGGACTGCGAGGCTTAGGAAAGGCATTGCAGGCGGAAGCGATCAATACCGTCTGTTATATTGTGAATCGATCCCCATCAACTGCAATTGAGTTGAAGACACCGATGGAGATGTGGACTGGTAAGCCAGTTGATTATTCAAATTTCCATATATTTGGAAGTCCTGTGTACGTGATGTACAATGCCCAAGAAATCACAAAGCTAGATCCAAAATCTAGGAAATGCTTATTCTTGGGGTATGCTGATGGAGTCAAGGGGTATCGCTCGTGGGATTCCACTGCCCACGAGGTTATTGTCGGCGGGGAGGTTATCTTTGTAGAAACAAATCTACAAAGGAAAGAACAAGGTAACGACACTTCGAAACTACAAAGGTACGAGTGGAAAAAGATCCTGAACAAAAGGATCCTTCGAAGCGACACCGAGAGAATGAGGGAGAGGAACCGGTTGAGTACGAAGTTTCGAACCCCGACGGATCGATCGCACAAGAAAGCGACCGATTGGCATTCGGACTATATTATGGAGAGCAATGTTGCATACTTGTCTTTTAACGGAGGAAGGAGAGCCATCAACTCTTCAGAAGCAATGAACAACTCGGATGCATCTCTGTGGATGACGACGATGCGGGAAGAAATTGAAGCTCTTCACAAGAACAAGACTTAGGAACTTGTGACATTACCACAAGGAAGAAAGCCCATTGGTAATAAATGGGTTTACAAGATCAAACGAAATACTGATGATCGAGTGGAGCGATATCGTGCAAGGTTGGTGGCGAAAGGTTATGCTCGAAAAGAAGGGATTGACTTTAATGAGATATTTTCTCCTGTGGTTCGGCCGACAACGGTCCGAGTAGTCTCGGCAATGTGTGCTATGTTTGACTTACATCTAGAGCGGTTAGATGTGAAAACGGCTTTTCTTCATGGAGATCTTGAAGAAGAGATTTATATGCTCCGACCAGAAGGTTTTGAAGAAATAGGAAAAGAGAACTTGGTTTGCGGAGTTGACCAAATCTCTGTACGGTCTAAAACGAGCGCCGAGGTGTTGGTACAAGAGATTTGATTCATTCATCATGAGCCTTGGATACAACGGACTTAATGCGGACCACTTGTGCATATTTCAAGAGGTTTGGTGAAAGTAATTTTATTATCTTGTTGTTGTATGTCGACGACATGTTGGTAGCGAGCCCCAACAAAGATCATGTCAAAGAATTGAAGGCACGATTGGCTAGGGAATTTGAAATGAAGGATTTAGGACCAACGAAACAAGATTCTAGGGATGCAAATTCACCGAGACGAAATAATAGGAAGATTTGGCTTTCTCAAAATACTTATTTGAAAAAGGTCTTGCGACGTTTCAACATGCAAGATTGTAAGCCAATTTCTACCCCACTTCCTATTAATTTCAAGTTATCCTCCGAGTATGAGTCCTAGCGAGTGAAGAAGAGAGGATGGAGATGTCTCGAGTACCGTATGCATCGGCGAGTGGGAAGTTTAATGTTCGCTATGATTTGTACAAGGCCTGACATTGCGCATGCGATGGGAGTGGTTAGTCGGTACATGGCGAATCCTGGTAGAGAGCATTGGAATGCAATAAAGAGGATCCCGAGATACATTCGGGGAACCTCGGATGTTGCATTATGTTATGAAGGATCGAGAATTTACTTGTCGGCGGTTATGTTGATTCCGATTATGCAGGTGATGTGGATAAAAGCAAATCAACTACGGGTTATGTGTTTACACTTGCTGGTGGAGCTGTAAGTTGGGTTTCTAAGCTGCGATCGATTGTGGCTACGTCAACAACGAAGCGAGAATATGTAGCGACTACACAAGCCGGTAAAGAGGCGATCCGGTTGAAAATGGTATTGGAGGAACTCGGGCACAAACAAGAAAAGATTTCTCTGTTTTGCGACGGTCAGAGTGCCTTGCATCTTGCAAGGAATCCGGCCTTTCATTCAAAGACAAAGCATATACGAGTACGAGTATCACTTCATTCGTGAGAAAGTGGAAGAAGGAATTGTAGATATGCGGAAAATTCATACCAAAGACAACCTA
Organism: Dovyalis caffra; assembly: GCA_963924115.1. Taxonomy (NCBI): domain Eukaryota; kingdom Viridiplantae; phylum Streptophyta; class Magnoliopsida; order Malpighiales; family Salicaceae; genus Dovyalis; species Dovyalis caffra. The sequence continues at coordinate 13,046,064 of CAWUPB010001159.1, forward strand.
GCGGATTTTATGACAAAGGCAATCAAAGGCGATAAGTTTATTTGGTGTCGATCCTCCTGCGGCCTAATGAAGACATAAGCAACATGGGAAGACAAGATAGAAAGAATAGTGTGAAGATCCGATTGACTCTCAATCAAATCTTCAAGTGGGAGATTGTTGAAATCACGGCTTGCATGCAACTTGCATGCAAGGCTTTCCGTGGACAATTTGTCCACGGAATCCCGACTTGCATGCAACTTGCATGCAAGCTAGATCACGGCTTGCAAAATGCAAGCTGTGACCAGCCTTGCACCGCCTAAATTGAGGCGGTGCAAGCAAGGGAGAGGTCTATAAATAGGCCTCTCCACCTTAGTTTGCATCAATCCCACCATCCGAGAGAGAAAAATATAGAGAGTGATTTTTCCTATTTTAAGAGAGAAATTTATTGTTTTCTCCTTATAGTATAGAGAGAGGGTGTAACTCCTATTATTTTTCATAGTGAAATTCTTCTATCTTGTCCGTGGTTTTTTCCCTTAATTTGTTTAAGGGTTTCCACGTAAAATCTGTGTGTTCAACTTCATCTTTGTTTCTCAAATTTATTAGCTGCGAACCCGCTCTATTCGGCCAATAATACAATAGTAATGGAGACTGATATTATAAAAGTAGCCATTGGATAACAATGATCTGCTTCCTTTTATTTAATAGCTACATATAATTATAACTTACGGCAAAGATTGCGAAAGTTAAAATAGTTTTAGCTGCCACTTCTGGTTAGCTCCTCCATGGGCTGGCCAAAGGATTATTTTCTGAGGGAATTTTACTTGGGCCACATCTATTGCGAGACCACTGGACAAATTAATGATGGTCCCAGCTTCCTTGAGTTGCCAAAGCTGGTAAGCAGACAAATCCGGACTACATGGAATGATTAGAATAGGGCTATCTTGGGTGAGATCGTTAGCAGTTAGGCAGTTGTTGCTCTTCTGAGACCGTATAGAACCATCTGCGTAGAGTTTCCATTTTTGTTCTACCTTATTTTTGCTGCAGTTTACCAACTTTAGTATATGTCTGTTCGCTTCCAAGCAAAGATTATCCAGCCCAACAATGAAAAACGGTAGTGGATTGCCACTGTCGGCCTGAAAATTGTTGGCGGGCCAACCTTCGCCAGAGCCATACATTAGCATGGTTGGCTTTGTCTGTGCATCGTTTGCCATAGCATGGTTTTCGTGGATTGCCATTGAGCAAGCCAATGTTGCCACCAAAATTAACACCTTCATGTTTCCTTTCATTTCCAAGAAATTTCAACTTTCACCTGTCAAAATACGTTAAGATAATCAAAATTCGAATTATCAATCCACCAATCTAGCAAAATACAATAAACCGCACAAACACATTCAACCCTTTTAGGATGTTTAAACTAAATATAGATCAGGTTATCAATAATTCCATACGTTTTTTAAACTTTTAGCAACGTGTGCCGCAAGAACAGAAGAGTGTGTGAAGAGCTCAAAGGTTGCCAAAAAGGGAAAGAAAATCAACCTGTGAAAAAGCTTGTAATTTTGCAGATGAGGAAGAGAGCAAAGAGTGTTGATGATTTTTAGGGTTGCATCTACTCTCTATTTATAATGGCTCATGGCATGCCTGTGGAGTGTAAACTATTCCCACCGCGTGTTTCACCAATAAATATTGTCTAGTGAATATTACTTTGGACATATGTTCTTAATTATTAGCCCTAATATTTTAATGGATACTGTCGTCTGCTTCAACTCAATCAAAGGATATTGCATATCACACCACATTATCTGGAACAAAAATCATATTTTATTTCATTTAATTGGAATTAGAAATCTATCACATGTTGTATACTGAATCCATTATCCTGTCGAATGGAATCTATGCAGAAATGAACGAGGACAAAAAACATGTAGAATAATATTTAATCACATCTACTTTGGCCTCAGTTATCACATGTTCATGATTGCACAAACTCATAACGCTCTGAAGTTAGTGACTTCCAACAAAAAACAAATAATACATACAATAAAAAAATATGTCTTTGATCTAGCTTTTATATATTTAAGATTAATTTTTTTAAATATAAATAAAAAATATTTTTTAATATATGATATTGAATATTTTAAAAATAAATTCTCATGAATTCTGTGTATAAAGATCCAACTCGGAATTGAACTTTGACAGCAACCTATAAATGAGTACTTACTTATTCACGGAATATCATTTCGTGATTTATTCGAATTTAAATTGACGTACTCGAGACAAAATAGTGGAAACAAATGAAGAACCCGTCAGCAACGTACGGTGGTAATCGTAATGGCTCATGGCATGCATGTGTACCTGTCCACACAATTATGGTCTACTTTTGTTAATTTACGATCCATACAGATAAGTCCATTCTTTTCATAGTTAATGTTGTAATTGTAATGGCTCATGGCTCATGAATTTCTTGGGACATGGAAGAATATTTGGTGGGGAGTGATGATTGAAGACAGTGTTGAAAAATGGTGTTTTTTTTTTTTTTTTTTTTTTTAAGTGATAGAGTCAGGTATGAATGGATTTTGTGATTGAAAAGTAATTTTGTTATTTCAGAAGGTATGGGTGCGCAGAAAGCAAAGTTCACCACGTGGGAAACAACCAAGGTCTAAATAATGGAAAGTTAGTGAGTACCAAATATTCTAGTAAAATTTTATAATATATAGGAAGTAACTAATGATATGTACGAGTGGTTGTTTTTTGTAGTTGTTTTTTGGATCTATTTAAAAAAAAGATAGACACATAAAAAAAAAAATTACATCCATACCCATCAAAAGTGATAAGAAGATTTTCACGTCTACTCAAATTTTTTTATTTTCCCTTTCCTATTTTTCTCTCTCTTTTTATGTGTCTATTTCTTTCCTCAAAGTGGACCTAAGAAGTAATTACTGTACATGTCACTAATTACTCTTTGTGTATTATAAAATTTCTCAAGATCCTACGTGGCTATGAATCCAAAAGGAAACGGCAGCCACCACCAACAAATACATTAAAGTACCCATTGCAACTGTTAGTAAGTGAGCTTGAGTGATTAACTATAATTTATCTATTTTAAAATTTAAATTCGTAATTTTTTGTTATAAAAGATCATTATCATTTAACTATAAATTCTTTGTTTCTTTGATATTTTTTTCTTTAATAATATACGAGAAATCATATTGTTGCTCAGAACAATTGCAAACCCCCTTGTTGATTTTCTATCCTCTAAGCTTCCTTTCCAATCAGAGTAAAAAAAGCTAGCAATAAGTTGTTGCTGTGACGATTAAGATACAATCCTTAGTCCATAGGCTATTTTAAATAATGAAAGATGCATTTGATAGCTATCCGGTGTAACTCCTTAGGATCACGCATACACTGATAGACTTTGTTAATTACAAAATCTACATCAGGTTGTGTTAAAGTTACATACTGGAGCTTTTTATGTTCAATCTTTTTTTTTAATGGCATTACCAGCCATCTGATCAAGTTGTACACTAGCTAGACAATAAGTTTTTTATCCTCGACCAATTGTTTTTACAGTAACAACATATTCATCTAGTCAAGTTATGCACTAACTAAACTATGAACATTCATTCTCAATATTTTTTTTTTTTAAGGCAACATCGTAATCATTGGACATGCTATGCGTTGCCAAGCAATGAACATTTCATACTCATTTTTTCTTTCTGATGGAAACCCATGTATGTTTAGCCAAATTACATATTGATCAGGCTGTAAGCTTTTAAAGTTTAGGTTTTTTTTTTCTTAAATTTTTTATCGATATGGTCAAGTTGTGTGCGGGTTAAAAAGTGAGTTTTTCGTATTTAGTATTTCTTTTCTTATTGCAATGTCAGATTCAACTAGTTAAGTTGTGCACTAGTTAGGGTGCAAGAATTTGATGCTCAATATTTCTTTTTAATAGTAAGGCTATGTTCAATTGGCCACTCTACATACTAGCTAAATGTGAGCATTTCATACTCAATTTTTCTTTTTATGGATGATTCTTTCTATGGATGATGTAGGGTTTATTGAAGTGAGTGATTTACATTGTGCTTGGAAGATTTTCAAAAGAGATTCAGAATTCAAATATTTTTGTTGGGTTACAATTTTAAGTGGGTTTGAACGAAATGGAAAGATTTTGAAGTGTTTGAGACTCTTTGGTCAAATGCCCAGTAGAAATAATCAAACTAACCAAAGAACACTCTTTATGGTGAAATAAATGAAAAAGAAATATGTTGTAGAAATTATTGTACATCCTATACATACAGTTGAAATTGAGTTTCGTTTTTTTTTTTAAAAAAAAAACTTAAGTTTATATATAATCGGTGGAACCTTTTCTAACATATCACAATAATTAACCGGAACAAAAACCCATCATTGTTCATTTATTTATTTTTGGATCATACATAGGGATGACTGATGAGGTAATGGAGAGACAATATAAAAGTAGCTATTGGATAACAATGATCTGTTTCCTTTTAGTTAATAGCTACCTGTAATTATAACTTACGGCAAAGACTGCGAAAGTTAAAATAGTTTTAGACGCCACTGCTGCTTAGGTCCGCCAGAGTGTACCCAAAGGACTAGTCGCTGAGGGAAATTTACTTCTGCCACATCTATTGCGAATCCACTGGACACATTAATGATGGTCCCATTTGCTTCCTTGATTTCCCAAGTTTGGTAAGCAGACGAATCCGGGCTACATGGGGTGATTAGAATAGGGCTTCTTAAAGTGAGATCGTTAGCAGTGAGGCAGTTGTTGTCGTTCTGCTGAGTCCGAATAGAACCATCTGCATAAAGATTCCATTTTTGTTCTCTCTTATCTTTGCTGCATTTCGTTAACTGTAGTATATATCTGTTCGATTCCAAGCAGAGATCATTAACCCCAACAATGAAAAACGGTAGTGGTGTCCCAACATTGTTGGCCGGCCCACCTTCGCCGGAGCCATACATTCGGATTGCTGGCTTTGTCTGTGCATCGCTTGCTATAACCTGGTTATTATGGATTGCCATTGACCAAGCCAATGATGCCACCAGAATGAACGACTTCATGTTTCCTTTCATTTCCAAGAAATTTCAACTTTCACCTATCAAATATGTGAAGATAATCAAAATTCAAATGATCAATTCACCAGACTTGGAAAATACAATAAACCACACAAACACATTCAATCCTTCATGTAGAGCTGGAAGAACAAAAAAGTAAATTGAGTGTGTGTGCGTGTGTGTGAATGCCTTAAATTAACGATTAAAACATCAACGGAAATGAGAAAGATGCCAAATAAGGGGAGCAACGGCTAAAACATGAACCTGTGAGAATGCTTATAATTTTGTAGATGAGGAAGATAGCAATGATGTTGATGATTTTTAGTGTTGCATCTGCTCTGTATTTATAATGCCTCCTGGCATGCTTGCTGTAAACTATTCCCACCACGTGCTTCACGAATTATTGTCTGGTGAATATTTCGATAAGTGTTCTGGCTTTTTTGTGTTTTAATGGATACTGGTGTCTGCTTCAACTCAAACAAAGATTGTTACTGTAAAAAATATTGCATATCAAACCACATTGTTAGGAACAAAAATCACCATTTATTTCATTTAATTGGTATTAGAAGATTTAATTTGATCAAATTATGTTAAATTGGTTCTACTAAATCAAATTCTAAAAGTTTAAGGACCGTAACAACGTTCTCTATATCACTTTGTTCTGAGATGATTTTTTACTATAATATACGAAAATATATTTTTTATTTTTTAATCTCTTTTATCTTTTTTAAAAAATACTTAATATTTTTAAATTGAGTTCTTTTCCTTATGGATACTAAATCCATTATTATTTAATTGAATGGATTCTATGCAGAAAATGAATAGTTAAAGCATGTAAAACAATATATTAAGTAATAATAATTATTAAAAAGAGTTCCTATACTGTTGGATATTAAATGCAATCATTCATGACTGGACAAACTCATAATGGTCTCATCAGATTCTTAATTTGCCAACGTTAAAATATTGAAAGCCATTAAGTTAGTGAATTTCAGCAAAAAACAAACAATACAGACAATAAATGGTATATTTAATTACATAAATTATTTTAATTCTCAAATCCATATCCATGTGAACTTTTCCACCACCAAATTATTCTCTCTTTCCTTGAAAAAAAAAAAAAAGTACAAATGGTTAAAGTAAAAAGTTTCGAGGAGCAAAACAAAGGCATCTTCTCTCCTGTTCATTTATTTTAATTTCCAACTCTTAACTTTTTTTTTTTTTTTAATGATAGTATTTGCAGGGACTCAGAGCAGATCTTGATCAGTTTTGAAGCTCTGAGCAATGAAAAAAAAAAAAAAAAAGGAAAAAAAGTTTGGAGTACTTTTTTATTTTCTATGATTTAATGGATACTATTATTTGCTTCAAGTCAGCCAAGGATTGCTATTGTAAAAAAAATTGCTTATCACACCACATTATCAGGAGCAAATATCATAGTTTATTAGATGTTAATTATAAAAGAAGATTGAGGAATTACAAACTCTTTGTCCTATAATCATAGTCGTTTTTGGTATATTATGTCGAGTATCCTAGCATGAGGTGTGAGAATTGGGATTGGTGGATTATTTATAGGATCAAATCTAAGTCTATGTTTGACTTGCCCGAATCATTTGTTATAGTCCAACAAAATGCTGAATCATTTTAGGAAGATGATTTAGAAATTTGACATGATTTGATACGGAAGTCGAGGATAATCTATCGTTGAATGATGCAAATAGATTATTTGTAGATATAGAATTAGTTGAGGATTATGAAGAATATGAGGATGGATATGAATTTGTATCGAATGAGGGAGATGAAAACTTAAACGAGTGATTATAATGGTTATAATTAAATATATGTTTTATTTGTTGTATGAGTAAGAAATTATGTATTTTTTGTTGTTTCATTTGTTGTAATATATCATATTAATTGACTTTGATACATTCTCAAAATATTAATTGTGCATTTTGGTTGTGTTGTGTTTTAAGTGAGTTGCATATCACGTAATTAGGAAATGTTCAATTTGTGGAGGAGACTCTCCTAAATTTTTTTTTCTTATGCTCATAATTAATAATATATTTGTTGTATTTCATTTAATTATCTTAGGTGATATTATTCAGCTATGACACATGGTTTATGTCAACCTCCTATAGCCTCTCGGGGATCATGATTTGGTAGTCATGGATGTGCATCCTCGATTGATCGCAACACAAATGCTTCCCCATCCAACATTAAACGTGGATCTTCCTCTTTCGAAACTTTACGTGGGTCTCACGACATGGGACGTTCATCTTATTCCTTTCTCAAAGCCGGCACTTCGTACTAGCTCTAGCATTGTCTTCCTCCACAATCATTCCCCCGGCCATAGGGCTCCTCTAGCGGACCACAAAGGGTCCCTCATCCACCGATGTATCTTTTTATCCGGAGAGCTCTCGAGGCTTCAATAGTCGACGAGTAGATTTCGATTATTAATAGTCGATAAGTAATTTGATTAAAATGTTGTAATTATTTTTTATTTTAATATATCACTTCAATAATTATTACATGTAATGATGGATTTTTTTGTCGCTATTTTGCTTCTTCTTCTTTTTTGTAGTGTTAAAAAAAAAATTCTAATTTCAACCCAACTATTTAACTTGTGCATTGCCCAATCTATGTGCATCTCATGTTTAGTTTTTATTTCTAACAAAAATGTTGTGTCCATCTAGTCAAACTCGTATGTTGACCATGCGGTGAGCATCTCATATTTAGTTTTTTTTTTTTTTTTTTGTTAATGGCAATGCTATATCTATTTGTCAAACTCGTATGTTGGATAGACAATGAGCTTTTTATGCTCGGTCTTTCTCTTTAATGGCATCACCATATGTCTATTTGATCAAGTTGTACGCTGGCTAGAAAATAAGTTTTTTATGCATGTTTTTTTTTTTTATTGTAACAACATGTTCATCTAGTCAAGTTGTGCACTAGCTCAACTATGAACAATCATTCTTACTCGTATTATTATTATTATTATTATTATCTAAAGTTAATGCCATATCCATATGGATAAATTGTGTGTTGGCCAAGCTATAGAGTTTTGTACTAAGTTTTTCTTTCGATTGGAAACCCATATCCATTTAGCCAAATTACATATTGACGAGGCTGTAAGCTTTTAAAGCTTAGTTATTTTTTCTTTTATGGTAATTTTATGTCCATATGGTCAAGTTGTGTGTTGGCTAGAAAAGTGAGCTTTTCAACTTAGTATTTCTTTTTTATTGCAATGACAAGTTCATTTAGCTAAGTTGTGCACTAGTTAGTGTGTGAGAGTTTGATGCTCAATATTTCTTTCTAATAGTAAGGCTATGTTCAATTGGTCACTCCACACACTAGCGAAACAAGAGCATTTCATACTCAATTTTTCTTTTTGATGGTTGATGTAGGGTTTATTGAAGTGAGTGATTCGGATTGTGCTTAGAAGATTTTTCAAGAGATTTTGAATTTGAATATTTTTGTTGGCTTATAATGTTAAGTGGGTTTACATAAAATGGAAAGATTGGAGTGTTTGAGACTCTTTAATCAAACGCCGAGTAGAAATAATCAAACCAACGTTCATGGGACTCTTGAAATTTTATAGTTTAATTGAAAATTTTGCTTATTTGGAGATATGAGTTATTATTAATTTCAAAATTACCATTTAGTATAAATAAATTAGGAAACTTAAAATTGACACTAGTCTAGAGATTCTAAAGTAATGAGTTGGTTATACCCTTGAAAAGATATTAATCACCAAAAAGTACCATTTCTTAAGAAAGGTACCATGTCTAGTTTAGTTCTAAAGCTTACCTCCTAAAAATTCTATTTTTGAAAAAAAATTAATCCTAAGCCAAAATTACAAATTTTCTTTCCTAAGCCAATTTTTTTTTTTAATTTTTATTTATAGACTCATACTAAATGGATCATCGGAGCCAAGCTGTCGAGAGTCTCATCAATTCAACATCGGATCTAATTTAAGTCTCGACATATATAATTGGTATGTCGAAAAATGACCTAGTTACTAAAATGTGTTTGATTTGAGTTAACATGAGTCTCTATTAGATATGAGACTTGTTAACTTTTCACCTAGCATTTTCTATATTTTTCTTTTGTTCTTTACCTTTTTGTTTCCTCTCTTTTTTTAATCACTTTTATCAATTTTTTTAATCATTTTTTTAATTTTTTTTTATCATTTTCTTTTCATTTTTTTAAATATTTTTTGTTGGTGGGCATTCGTCATTAATACCTAAAAATTAAGAGACTTGACGACTCGTCCACCTATTAATCACCTAATCTAATTATCGAAAGAAAATTAAAAAAAAAACTAAACATTAACTAAATAAATAAATAGGCATAAAGAACTCGGAAATTAAAAAAAAAAAAAATCTAAACTCGGCATAAATTAATCTCAATTGAAACCTAATAAAGAATATTTTGGATAAAAAAAATCATTGAAAGAAAATTTTCTTAATATTATAGAGAAAAAAACATGAACTCATGAAGAAAATTTTGGATATAAAAAAATATGATTAAAAGGGTCTAACCAAACCATTTCTAAATTTTAAATTATTTAAAGTTGTGCCCTTGAATTTTTTTATTAGTCTTGAGGATCACTAAACTTTTAATTTTTTCATATTCAGCTCATACTTTCGTTTTACGTCACATATTTAAAATAGCAATCACGTAAATAGTTTAGTGTTGGAAATTATACAATGAGATTTATACGGGGCTCCTCAAAAAATTTGGAATTATTTTGAATTTATCTTTTCAGATTTTTTATATTTTTAATGTTTAAAAAATAAAAAAATATAGTTTTTTATTTTGCAAAAATCTTAAATTTTTCTCAAAATGGATAGAACTTTTTTTCGATGTGAGTGTAAAATTTCAACTCGAACACCGAGAACTGATTTTTTTAGAGAAAAAAGATGATAACTAAAAATAATTAGATGAACTAAATCATAAAAAACTTAAAATTTGGAAGGGGTTAGATCTTTTTGCAAAAAGAAAAATAATAATAATTAAAAAAAATCATAACTCTAATGGATTATATAATTATCTGTCAACCATACCGTCATGGCCAGGTCGGAATGTTACAGTCGGCCCTATATTTTACTTCTTTCGATGCTTGGTGCTAACACAGTAATTATTAATAATTAAATACAAGGCACCTATGATAGGGAAAATTTGAACCGATAAGAACAAGGATACCATGCAAGCAAACAAAGGGACATGCTACTTTACTTGATTTAATGCATTCTTATCCGATGTTTACAAATGTACAACATGTGCCTGGTGAAAGAAAATAATAATAAAATAATGATACATGACATCATGACATCAGTGTTAAAAAAAAATCATCGTAATTTTATAAAGGTAAAGTAAAAAAAAAATCATAATTTTACTATAATAATAGTAAAGAAGAACGTTAAGCTATGCTCGAACCATTATAAAAGCAGATCATCACAAGCAAAGAGAAAAATCATTTGCTCATAAGAGTTTCCAACAGACCGAAATTCAGTGTTAGTATTCCTAATTCTTTTTAACCTATTTGTCAAGTAATTACATTTTCATCAACACTGTTTGTGATCTAACCATTAATATTTATATTTGTATATCAGAATAATGGAAGGAAATACGAAGCAATGGATCCTTTTGGCAGCAGCAACATGGTTTTGGTCGACTGTAATGGGTACAGCAACTTGGAATATGCAGCCATTAGAAAGCGGTGCCACCGCACTCACAGTGGAAACAAATGCAGATGCCCTTCCACTGCCAATGCGGATTGGTTGGCTTAATGACACCTGCTTGCAAGCCAACATAAACATCCCCTGGGTAGAGAAATGCTCAACAAACAGGACAGAACAAAAATGGGCTCTCTATGCAGATGGTTCTATACGTCCTCAGAAGAACCAAGACATGTGCCTCACAAGCAATAGTGGTAATGCCGAAAGAAGCATCATCCTCATCCAAACTTGTAGTCCTGCGTTATCTAATCAAGTTTGGGGGATTAGGGACGATGGTATCTTATACTTGAGTCCGTATAATGGATTAGTGATGTCTGTGTTCTATGCAGATCCTGTATACCGTCAACTAATCCTTTGGAAATACAATCCTAAAAGTGTATACCAAAAATAGAAGTTGATGCTGTAGTTACTCATCATGCTCCTCTGGTCGTCTATCAAGGCATTTGTAGCAGCTAAAATAAAAGACAACAAATTATATATTGTTGTCCAGTAATTTGCTCTGGTTTAAATATACAGGAGTATCAAATAAAGTTGCTCTTTTCCAGCAAGCTATAGCTAGTTAGCATTCCAACGTTTCGAAGATAATCGGACGTTAGTGTTCATCAAAGAAAAGAAAAGAAAAAATCCAACAAATTATATATTGTTGAATTGATTCTTTGTAACATGAAAAAACTCTTATTTTTTTTTAAAAGTAATAGATATGGATTTAATATATATGATTGGGATACAAATTCTCTGTGCTTATTAGCACTGATTCATGTATTATGTGCCAACATGATACATCCGAAGAAAGCTAAATAGTTTTTTCATTAAAAAAAAAAAAGATTAAATCACCATATCATACACACGATAATCTGTATCCTTTATATATATATATATTTTTTAATATTAAGGATTATTCGCTGAGGGAAATTTACTTCTGCCACATCTCTTGCGAGTCCGCTGTACAAATTAATGATCTTCCCGACTTCAATATACTATAAAGTGCTAGGAAAAAATATACTTTTTCAATTTTAAATATACTATAACATTAGTAATTAGTAAAATTGTGCAATAATTAATTAAATTATTGAATGATAAGTTAAGTTATTATAATAGAATAAATAAAAGTATTTAATTTTCTCCACCATTTGTCTTCTTCACTGTTAATGTTTAGTTTTTTTTATGACTTGCCTTTTCTATCGAACACAACTCCCGGCAAGTCGTTTCATTTTTCTTTTTTCTTTTTTCTTTTTCCTTTTGTTGGTAATTAAAAAGGCCTAACACTTTATAAATAAAGAGTTAATGATTATAGAAGTCCTTCTACTCTTTCTTTTATCTTTATTGTGTTTTCTATTTTTCTTCATCTTAAATTCATCATTTTATATTTTGTTTTTATCTTAATCTTGCTTTTTTGTTAATTTTTTACTAACGGTGTTAATTTATTTTTTCCGTATTTTAACCCTATCCCTCTATCTATTTCACATCTTAATCTTGTTTTAAATTATTTTTTTTTACCAAATTTAAATAAATAAATGTTGTTTAAAATAAATTAAAAAAGAAAGAAAGAAAGAAAGAAGATGAAGATAAATGCAATCATTCTATCTAAAAATTCAAAATTAAAAAAAAAAGTGAAGCTAATTTTTTTTACTATAAAATATCATTTATAAATACCATTCAAAGTAAAATTTTAACTAAAACTCTCTTTCACATTAAAAAAAAAGCCTATTAATATTTAATTTATACTTAAAATTTTCTTCCTATCATAGAAACAAAGCGAAGCCCATAATGGATATTTTGGATAAAAAAATATTTTTATCTTTATTTTTTAAAAAAAATTTAGAGAGATATATCTTCACATTTTTTCTAGTTTTCTTTTTAAAAAAAAAAACAAAAAATTTATTTATTTAAATTTGGTTAAAAAAAAAAAGATTGAGACAAAAAAATAGAATAGAGAGATTAGATTAAGATAGAAAAAAAGAAGAAGTTAACACATTAATCAAAAAGTTAACAAAATGATGAAATTAAGACATAAACCAAACGTTGAGGGACGGATTTAAGACCAAAACAAAAAAAAAAAAAGATCTAAAACAATTAAATGGAATATTTTTTTTTTTTTTTTACTTTCTCGGTTTTGCAGGAATTTAATATTCAAATGAAGTGAAGGTTTTGGTTATTTAGAAAAATTTGAAAATTAATACGAGCTTCATCTTTAGCTCTTCATTGAATTGTAGAGTTAGATTTCACTATTGCTAAATATTTAGGCAATATATTCTGAAAGTTTCATAACATTTTTAATGTCATCTCTAACATGATTTTGTGTTTAAAATCAGTTTTTTTTTCAACCAAGGTCTTAGATCAATTTTAAAGCTCGAGTAATTAATTTTTTTTTTTGGAGTATTATTTAATTTTTGTGATTTAATGGATATTTTATGTAATCATCGATTTCATAAAAAAGAGAAATGTGTATGATTACTAATAAAAGATGTGTTTGATAGGATGAAGAGAAAATGAATTTGATTTTTTGAGAGAGAGAGAGATTGAAATGTGAATTCTACTTATTTTATTAACCTCTATGTAAATGATTACAAAAGCTATATATACCCAAATACTTAGCTAAAAATAGAAGAAAAATAACAAACTAACCAACTTAACAAAAAAGTCAACGAGAGTCTAACTAAAGAGCTAACTAATTAACAAACTACTATTTGCTTTTTTATAACTACAACTGATTTAAATAACCGGTTATCTTCTTTTTTATACTCTCCCTCAAGATGAACAACGAAGATGTTAATGATGTTTATCTTGCTCATAATTAACTTGAATTGGCTAGATGTAAGCTCTTTGCAAACACATTTGCAATTTGTAGATGTGTAGGCAAAAATTCTAGTTTGATGACCTCTATGACAATCTTTTCTTTCACAAAATGATAGTCAATCTCTATGTGTTCCGTTCATTCATGAAGTATTAGATTTTTACGGATATGTAGAGTTGATATATTATCACAATGAAGCTTTACTTGGTTGGTTACTTGAATATCCAAAATCGATAGTAAAGACAATAACCAGATTACTTCATATGTTGACAACCATGGATCTATACTTTACCTCTATTGAGCTTCTAGCAACTAAAGATTGCTTCTTTGGTTTCCAGTCGACTAACGAATCTCGTAGAAATACATAAAAACATGTAACCGATCTTCTTGTATTTGGACATCTTACTCAATCACTATCCGAATACGTTGTTAGGTGTGGCTTTGAATCGGCTAAGAATAATAAGCCTTGTCCTAGAGCATTTTTCGGATATCTTAATACTCTATAGGCAACTTACATGTGAATAACTCGTTGGTTTGTTAAGAAATTGTGATAAAAATTATTTGCATATGTGATGTCAAGCGTGATGAATGTCAAAAATAACAATTTCTAACTAATTGTCTATATATCATAAAATCCACACAATCTAAATCAATACTATTTGACAACTTATGATTTTGATCCATAGTTGTTGATATTGATTTTGAACCAACAAAATCGTATTCTTTAAACAAATCGAAGTGTATTTTCTATAGCATATTGAGATTCCTTTCACCGACCTTGCAACCTCAATCCCTTATCCTAAATTTAGAATTTAAAAACTACTTCAAACCATCAATATCATTGAATTTACAATTCAAAAACTAATTTAAACCATCAATATATTCAATAGAATTACTTATGATGAATATGTTATCTACATAGACAAGTAAAGAAAGAAAGTTTGTTGCCTTCTTTGACACAAATAATGAATAATCTACTTTTGATTGAACAAGTCTAAATTCAAAAAATGCATTAGTGAATTCACAATTCCATTGTCTAGATGCTTGTTTCAAACCATATGAGGACTTGTGAAGTTTGCGAGACCATATAAAAATTAGGTACATACTCCCCCTACACTTGATAACCTAATGGTAGATCCATATAAAGCTGATTCAACTAGGTCACCATTAAGAAATGCATTGCTAACATCTAATTGTGAAAGATGCTAACCATGTACATCCGGTCACGCTAATAAGACTCTTATAGTAGTATGTTTAGCCTCAACACTAAACATTTCTTGATAATCAAAGCCCTCCCTTTGATTATAGCTTTTAGCCACTAACATTGTTTTATACCTCTCAATATTACCATCAAATTTTATTTTAATCTTATAAACCCACTTGCAACTAATTGAGAGTTGACCGGAATGTAAAGGAACAACGAGTCCAAGTGTTATTATCCTTTAAAGCATCAATTTTAGACTTCATAGCTTCTCTCTAATAAGCAAATTTCACGAGCTTTAGAGTATGTTTATGGCTTAGCAATAGAAGAAAATGAATCGAGTAAAAGACTTATGTGGAGAAGACAAATGAACATCGGAGATAAAATGACATAAATGATAAGGTGTTTTTCTATTACTAGAAACATAATGATTCAATGTATGCTCATAATCCTCAAGATAAATTGGCAATTTAGAAGTTCTATTACTTCTTCTTAAAGAGTGATCATGCTTGTATGGGAGAAAGAATAACAAGATTAGTAACATTTTCTACAAGAGGAGATAACCGACCATCATTGTGACTAGAACTATATGTAGACTATGAAGTAGGAGAAACATCATGAGAATTGAAAAAGTACGATCATTTGAACTATTTGATTTAGGAATAACATAATCACGATTAACAACAAAATTATATTATGTTACTATTTTGGAAAAATCAAACAAAGAGTTAGAATATGATAAACCAAAAGAAACTTTAGGATTACTACAAAATTCAGCAAAGTAGGAAAATATATTTTCATGAAAGATTACATCTTTAGAAGATATATTTTCATGAAAGATTACATCTCTAGACACAACGGTAGTATGAGATTGAAGATCACGCAAGTTGTACCCTTCGATGCCAATAGGATATCCAATGAATATATAACGTTTAGCTCTTGGTTCAAACTTCTTTCTATTATGAGCAAGAGTAAAAGCAAAATATGAGGAACCGAGACACTCTTAGATGATTTTAAAAAGGAGGTTGGTTGAAAAGAGTTTCATAAGGTGAGATATTCTGAAGTATAGGGCTAGGTAATCTGTTTTTAATGTAAATAGCAGTCAAGATTGCATTACCTCAGAATTTGATAGGTAGAGAGGCTTGAAAAAGAAGTGATCTAGCCACAACTAAAATAAACAAGTTAATATCATTATCCAAAAAGTTAATGGAGAGACGGGATTAGCACATAAATCAAAAGTACAAGGATGAAGTTAATATGAAAAGGAATAGAAGGACACGATAAAGGTAATAAATAAATAAATAAATAGAAAGACTTCTATAACTACTAATCCATTCTAATTTAATTTGGTTCTACCAAATCAAATTTCAAAAAGCTTAGGAACTACCAAAACTTTATCCATATCACTTACTTTTTTATATGATTTTTTTTTATTTGATATCTTAGAATTTTAATCACCAAACTATATATATATTTTTCTCTATAAAGATGCCTTAACTCTTATATTTGCTGATCGTCTGACAGAGGTTATCATGAAATTTTGATCACTATATGGATATCTTAAATCCTAACTCATAAAATAGGGATAAACAAAATTTTGTTTTCTAATGTAGACTACAAATACTTTAGCCGAGTTCATTGAAAATTAGATTGTGATTTCAATAGTATTATTTATTTATTTATTTATTTTGTTAATAAGTTGAGATCTATTTATTTCTCCATCGCAAATAGAGTAAAAAAATATTGCAACTGATAGCCTACCTAATGATAGTATTAGCAGATAACGAGAATTTCGTATCTAGTTTTAATTTTTGTAACTTTATTTATATTTTTTTGGTCACTTTATTGTTAGTTTTTAATCTAAATTTATTGATTCTCATAAAAAAAGAAAAAAGAAGAAGGTGTATTTAAGTACATAAATTATTTTAATTCTCAAATCCATATACATGTGAAATTTTCCAGCACCAAATGGTTTTGTTTTATCAAAAGCATGGGGAAATATAAAGGTTTTTATTTTTGAAAAATGTTTTTTGTTCTATTTTATCTCAACTGCAGTTCACTAGCTGTACTATATGTCTGTTCGCTTCCATGCAGAGATTGTTCTGCCCAACGATGGAAAACGATAGGGGTGCCCCAGCATTGTCGGCCGGCCCACCTTCACCAGATCTATATATTCGGATTATTGCCTGCGTCTGCGCATTGTTTGTCATAACATGGTTATCATGGATTACCATCGACCAATCCAATGTTGCCACGAGAATTAACACCTTCGCGTTGTTAAACAACATATTTTATATGAAATAATTAAATAAAAATGAGTAATATGTACAATTGATAAATAGCCACCCGTTATAAAGTTTAAATCTTTTAAATATAATATAATTTTAATTATTTAATTTTATATGATATTAGAATTTTAAAAAACCTAATGATCAAAAAAGATCTTGAATCTTAAGTTATTTAATAGATCTCAAAAGATGAATTATAAGTGAAAAAAATTATAAAAAACATATCTTATATTGAATAATTATACAAAAAATAAATAATATATAAAATTAAAAAATAATCACTCATGTAAAGCTTATTTTTCAACGGAACTCAATTTTAGCAATCACAATGGCTCATTGCAATGCTTGTGGTAAACTATTCACGCTACATGATTCACGAATATTTGGATATTTGTTCTTAATAGCACTCATTCATATATTTAATGGCCGGATTTTTTATGTTTTAATGGATACTCTTGTCTGCTTCAAATTAATCAAAGATTGTTTCTGTAAAAAGTATTGCATATCCCACCACATTATCAGAAACAAAAATCATAATTTATTTCATATATATAAGGAAGTAATTGTGGTAATTATAATGACCCATGGCAGGCATGCATGTGTAACTGTCAACGCAATTATGGTCTACTTTTGTTAATTTAGGCCACTGTACTTCACGGATATATATATATATATATATATATATATATATATATATTTTTTTTTTTGTACTGTGAAGTGATCAATTTTTTAATTTTTTTTTAGGTTGGGAGAGCTAAAATAATCAGAATTGCGACATAAAATGATGAAGTAGGTGATCGAGATATATGCTAAAATAAATAGTTATTACATATGTAATTAATATAAAATAATATCTCAGATAATACTAATAAAAAAATTTAGAGTGGTCAGATATTGAACAATTAATTTAGTGTTGTAAACAAGTTATGTAGAATTTAGTGTACCAATTTTTAACTTGTATCACGTGCTTCACGAATCATTTTTTTTTTTTAATTTGTCCTTTGAAGTGATCAATTTTTCCTTACCAAATTGGGACTTGGAGGAATATTTGGTGGGGACTGATGATTAAAGATAGTGTTGAAAATGGTTTCGTTTTCATCAAAAGCATGGGGAAATAGGTGGCGTTTCAAAATTTAAAGGTTTTTTTATTTTCAACTTGGGTCAGGTAGGAATGGATTTTGTGATTAAAGATTGGATTGAAAAATGACTCTGTTTTTTTGAAATGTATTGGTGCGCAGAAAGCTGGGGGGTTTCGCTAGGGTTAAGTAGTTTTTATTTTAGAAAGTGGCGAGCATTAGTCAGCAATTGTGATAATTATAATGGCTCATGGCATGCATGCGTCCCATTTAATTCGTACCACGTGCTTCACCAGTAGGGTTTTTTTTTTTTTTTTTTTTTCTTTTCTACTTTGAAATGATCAATTTTTCCTTACCAATTTGGGACATGTAAGAATATTTGATGGGAAGTAATTATTAAAGATGGTGTTGAATGTCATAACCCAATTTTGGGTTACTTGAAAAATAATAAAAAAATAATAAAAAATACAAAAAAAAGAAAAAATATAAAAAAAATATTGAATATTTCTTAAATCATTCAAAGATCTGTCAAAATCTTCCATTAATCTTTTTTGAATTGGAATCTCTTTATTTTTTGCTAATCAAATCTTAAAATTAAGATTTGACGAGTTGAAATTTGAATTTAAATGATTTGATTTTGAGTGAGCTTTTAGGAGGTTTCGACCAGATAAAAAACTTTTTCGATTCGGCTTGCGAGGAGCAAGACAAAAAAAAAAAAAAAGCCAAACACATCTTAACTCATACACCAAACCCGTTTACCCGGTTGAATGTTTCACCCTCCAATTGGTCGTTCTTCGATTCTTTTTGAATCCGTTCAACACACCCACGTATAGCCCATTACTAGATCGGCTGATTCATACCGATTAGAGAGAGAAACACTCACGGAGGAGAGAGAAATTGAAGATTAAACCACCACGACCCGACTAGAAAAAATACCCGATCGTTTCTCTCAACTTCGGTCACCAACACAAGATCTACCACCACAAATCGATCGCCTATCTCCCCGAGTGTTTCCATTCAAAAAGCGCGACCCAACGACACTAGAAAATGGCTTAATTGAAAGGGATCCGTTTTGAGAAAACCAAAAAAATTGGCCAATCTAGGAAGAATTGGAGGTCCCGAAATACTTCTCTCGACCTCACGAGTCAACTCGGTGTGCTTAAAATCTCGAAAGGAGGTCGGATTCATCATCGGTGAGAAAGGGAGATTCGATCGAATCTTTGGAGGCTTCGATCTCCCTCCTTCGACATTGTCTTCGGTCGATACCACCACCATCGGTCTCGCAACGATTAGATCTACAAGGCTGGGTGGTCTATGCATTTGAACGATCACCGGAAGGCGAACGGTCACTTGGTAGTGACTCTTGGCATTCTAGGGGTATTTTTATAATTTTACAATGTAGACTAATTTTGGACTATTTGATTTGTTTTTTTTTTTTTTTTTGTAGCTTTTTTTAGTCTTATGTATGTTAGAAAATCTGGAGATACTTAGGTGTGAAATTTATTTTAACATGGGATTTTTTTTAAATGATTAAAATATTAGATCAACGAGTCTCCTATTTATTAGTGAAGGACAACGATTTCAATATATTTAATTTTTTAAAATTTATTTTAGTTGATTTTATTTAATTAAAATTTTAGAGTTTTTTTTTAAGAAAATAAAAATAAAAAAATATTTTTTCGACGAAGTCTCCTATCCGATGAGACCGATGTCACCAAAAAGAACGTCTAAAATTTTTTTGACGAGTCTCTCATCCGATAAGGACCGACGTCAACCAAAAATCATTTAATCGAAATGTCCTGCGACACATCGGTTGTGTCAAGGCTTAAAGTGGACCCGATGTTTGAACCGATGAAGGAGA
The DNA here is from genome assembly GCA_963924115.1 of Dovyalis caffra. NCBI lineage: Eukaryota > Viridiplantae > Streptophyta > Magnoliopsida > Malpighiales > Salicaceae > Dovyalis > Dovyalis caffra. Next base: position 13,066,074 of record CAWUPB010001159.1, read on the forward strand.
CCGACGATCGTTTCAATACGATGCTACGCCCAAAACTAAAAATTCAATTTGTCTTAAAAAAATGAGAGTTTAAAAATCAGAAAATAATTTGACATAAATAAAATATTTTAGGAGATGAATTTAGAGCTAAACCATACATGGTACCTTTTTTTGAAAAGGGTATTTTTTGTTGATTAAATATCTTGCTGAAAGTGTAATCAACTTCTTACCATAGGATCTCCGAATCGGTGCCTATATTAAGTTCTTAGTTTCTTTAATACTAGGTGACGACTTCAAACATTATAAATAAACTTGTAAATAATAATTAACACTTAGATTTAATATTTTAAGGAATTCCGTTCGATGTCTTGTAGCGACATTGAAAAATGGTTTTGTTTTCATCAAAATTATATATATATACTCGAGAAAACAGGAATTATTACCGATAAGAACACACATGCGTCCCCGGGAAAACATAATGAGACCCAACATCATCTACTTGGACTACACTCGTTCCCAAAGAAAACTACCATGATAGCTTATAAAAGCTGTTCGTGTGAGTAAGATAAATCCAATTAGTGACATAGAATCCAAAACCACATGATAATCGATATCCTTTATATTTCTTTGGCTTTTAGAGTATCTCCAATGGTGCTCTTTACTTTTAACTAGCATTTTTAATGTAAATAGAGAGTATCATTAATTATATAGATAGAAGATCAATATCTTCTCTAATGCTACTCTCTATTTAACTCTTTATTTTGACAAAATCTATAAAACTCATAGAGACTATTGGCGAAGAGGTTGAGTGGCATTGGAAATAGTAATTTTCATTAATAAAATATAAGATAAAGAGTCATTTAGACTCTCTAGTATTGGAGAGCCAAAGACACTCTTTATACTAATTTTAAAGATAAAGATTGTGATAAAGAGAGTATTGGAGATGAAATTTGGATCAAAACTCTTTATTATAAAGAAAAATCTTAATATAAAGAGAGCATTGGAGATGCTCTTAAGGGTGATCTTTGTTTATTTCGAATATTTTGTCCAATTGTGTCATTTTTTTAAAAAAATAAACCGGATCATATTTTATTTTATAATTTTTTAAAAGAAAATTATAAATCTAATTAGGTGACCTAGACTTCAAAACCACATCATCAATAGAGTAAAATAATGGAAAGTTAGTGCATGAATCATGAGAAATACCAAAGATCCTACTTTGATATGAATCCAAATACAACCGGTTTAACTTAACGCTAGCATTAAAGTATATCTGCAACTGTTAACGAGTAAGACTGAGTGATTAACAATAACTTATCTATCCTAGTTTGTTGCATTGTCTACCGGACTTGGGACATGGAGGAATATTTGGTGGGGAGTGATGATGAAAGATAGTGTTGAAAAATGGTTTTGTTTTACAAAAACTTAAAAGGTTTTTTATTTTCATTTTTTGAAAGTGATAGGGTCATGTAAGGAATGGATTTTGTGATTAAACATTGGATTGAAAAATTATTTTGTTTTTTTGTTTTTTTTCGAAGGTATGGGTGCGCAGAAACCTGGGTTAAAGAGTTTCTATTTTTTGAGAGTAGTAAGGTCAGGTGAATAATGGGTTTCGAACACTGAGTAATAGTGGGGTCACGATCACCAGCTTCAAAAAGGAGCCTTTTTTTTTTTAGTCTTTAAACATTTGAAATTTGATTAAAAGGAGTAATTATGCCACATGCGCCATTTAATTAATTGAATTAACAAACAAAAAGTTATAAACGGAAAAAGATCTTAACGGTTGGAATTTCTTTTAAGTTCTGATTATTTCGACTCTTGAATACCATTTAAAATCAAATGATTTACATGTATTTTTAAGATTTTAATTTTTTTTAATTTTAATTAACAATATTTTGATAAAAAAATTATTTATAATTGAAAAAATTAATCAAAAGAATAAATTAATAACATACGTTTTTTTTAATTAAAAACGTAAAAATATATTAAAAATTCAATTATTATATAAAAACAAATGAAGCTCAGCTTTTTTTGTAACAATCTTCGATTGACTTGAAGCAGACAACAACATCCATTAAATCGTAAAAAAAGCCAGCCATTAAAATACATGAATTACTGCTAAGAATAACACATATGCACCTCCCAAGAAAAGATAACGAGCCCAACATCATCCACTACAATACACTGTTCCAAAAGAAAATTACTCGTGAAGCACGTGGTGGGAAACAACTACCATGATAGCTTATAAAAACAGTCCGTGTGAGTGTAAGATTGCTTGAGAAAAGTTCACCACGTGAGAAACAACGACGTGTTAAATAATGGAAAGTTAGTGCCTAAATCATTAGAAATACCAAAGATCCCACCTTGATATGAATCCAAATGGAAATGGCAGCCACCCCGAACAAATACAGCATGTTTAGCTTAACGCTAGCATTAAGTTATATCTGCAACTCTTAATGAGTAAGACTGACTGATTAACTAAACTTATCTATCCTAGTTTGTTGCTGCTTACGTCCTTTTTCTTCCCCGAGTTTTTTTTTCGGTTTGTTATTTATGACATATTTGGTGCATGACAGTAGCGTGATACTCTTCCATAAATAGATACTGGAAAAAACTGCAAAGGTTTCACTGTCAATTTGCTTCTAAGAAATTGAAACCTAGATGTAGTTGGTGACTTTGATCAACAAATCAACTAACTGATCTCTCTTGACATAAATTGAACTTACAGCTCTCCCTTATCAACATTATATCGGACAAAACGGTAATGGATTTCCATATGTTTTGTTCGTGTATGAACATGAGATTTACCGCTAAACAAGTTACCCTAATATTATCATACCAAAATGTCAGTTTAGCATAATTAAATCTTATGTTACTGTTTGGAGAGTAATTTTTCAGCCTTATATTACTAGGACTTTAACATGTCCTTTATATATATGTACAAGTATAATGTATCTAGAATTCTAGATAATACAATGGATAAGAACTAAAGAATACAAGTAATTCACTAACTACCGTAGCAGAGTTCTTGTAATTAAAAAACTCTCTAGCAGAGTTTATCTCCGAAGTAGTTGCATTCTAACAAACTATTTCACTATAGCAGAGTCTATCTCTTCCTTGTCCGTTGTTGTCGACTCTTGTCTCAATACTCCCCCACAAACTAATTGTGGACGACTTCCAACGGTGAGTTTGTCCCTTAAAAATTCAAACCAGGCGAGTGGATAGATGTTTGGTTAGAATATCCGCAATTTGATCCTATGTGAAAATGAACTTTATTTGCAAGGTCCCCCTTGCAACCATGTCTTTGACGAAGTGAAAATCAATTTTTACGTGTTTAGTTCTTACATGGAACACTAGGTTTATCGCCACATAAGTGGCTCCAATATTATCACACTAAATAATCGGCTTGTGAACCGGTGTCACGTCAAGCTCGGCTAGCAAAGATGTGTCCCAAGTGATTTTGACTATAAGATTTGCGATAGCTTTGTAATCGGCTTTGGTAAAGCTTCGGCGATCGTCTTCCGCTTGACGGATTTTCAAGTGATTAAATTCGACCTTAAGTAGACAACATAACCCCCCGTAGATTTTCTATCATCCAAAGAACTCCGCCCAATCTAAATCGGAGAAACCTATCAATAGTTGAGAGTTTGATTTTTGAATGTGCAAACCATAAGTGTATGTGTACTTCGGGTATTGCAAGATGCTTTTTACAACCACCCAATGTTCGAAGTAGGTTGGCGCATGAACCGACACATTTTGTTCACAACATATACAATATCCGATCCGATCGGAGCGAGTATATTGAAGGGCACCTACAACCTGTCTATACAAAGTCTTATCTAAAAAGAATTCAGCATCTCCATTTTTTAGTTTTGAAGTGGTGGGCATGGGTATGGTGATGGGGTGGCAATCAAGCATTCCCTCGTTTAGTAAGAAGATCATGTATATATTTCTATTGAGAAAGTATAATACCCGTTGATGTTTTAATCACCTCTATGCCCAAAAAGAAGCTAATATCACCGGGTCTCGTGTTGCAAATTTTGAGTTCGGAGCATGTATTACTTGTCTCTAAAAAGGCTGAATGGTCATTAGTGATGATGATTTGTCAACATAGACTAACATGAATGCTCTATAACCCTCGGCTTTGTAGATAAATAGAGAAGAATCTGTTTTAGACCCCTCAAAGCTAAAATTTAGGAGAAATTTCTAAAGACAAGATTACCAAACCCATGGAGACTCGTTTAAGACCATAGAGAGATTGATGGAGCTTACGGATGTAGTCGGGAAACTAGGAGTTAACAAAGCCCATCTGGTTGGGCCATACGGACTACTTCATGTAATGTGCCATTTAGCAATGCATTATGCACATCGAGTTGCTTGATGGGATAATTGTATGAGAGTGCTAAGGATAAAATAACTTTGATAGTTACGAGCCCGACCACTAGATTGAAAGTTTCCCTAAAAATCAATCCCCTCCTCGTTGGTGAAAACCTTTTGCAACTAACCTTGCCTTGTATCTTTTTATGCCGGCATCTGCATGTTTTTTGGTTTTGAAGACCCACCGGTTGCCTATAAGGTTCATGGCCTCGTGTAGGGAGGACTGGGGACCAAGTTTCAATTTTTAGAAGAGCAATTATCTCGACTCCATAGCGATTAAAAGATTGAAAGAGTACGATCGACAACAACAAGCTCTATCTCTTTATTTGCCACCACTCTTTTAAGTTCTTTCACCTCCTTCAAAATTGCAAATATTGGAGTATGAGTAATGCAAATTACATAGATGCAATTTAAATATTTTTTTTTTTATATTCAACAATAAATATGTTATCCGACCAGCTTTCATGCAAGATTTGCCTTAATAAAGATGAGTATAGACGATTGAAAATTACCTTAAAAAAATATGGAGACAAATATAGAAGGTAAAAGTTTATGGAGGTGAAGGTGTACCTCCATTGTCATCCCCAGACAAGGTGTCTCTAATGGTGATTTATCAGTCACATAACTTGCTTAAAAGCAACATTATTTTTTATAAAGACTGAAAATCAAAATTGAATGACATATATGATGCACAAAAATATTCTTGGGTAAATTTTATTTTTGCTCCTATAGATTCATTAAGGTCCTAGTTCTACTACTATAGTTCAAAATTTTCTAGTATTATCCCTCTAGTTTCCAAAATTTCCAATATTCCCGACGCCATTAAAAAGCTTGCTGTTTAAATTGGGTTTCTGAATTTTTTATTTTTTATTTTTTATATTTTATATATATATATATTTTTTGGGAAGGTTTTTAAGTGTTTTTTGATATATTATAACATACCTGGGATGTGAGAGGAAAAATGAGAGAAATATAAGAATTTTTTTTTTTTTTAAAAAAAAGAAAACGGTAAGCTTTTAGTAAGTAAATAGTTATTAAATAAAAGGACAAAACTGAAACTTTTTAGAACTTATAGGATAACATTTATATAAAAATTTTTTAGAAATTATAGGATAAAATTTATATATTTTAAATTATGAAAAAAAGATAATAGTAACTATTTCATAGCAAAACGGAAAGATTCTATATGCCTTTACAACGAAGCAATGCTAAATTGTAAAATTCAACTAATTAAATGCAAACAAGTGATCGGTGAAGATATATCAACAAGTTAGAGTTTTTAGATATATAATTAAACTGCCCATTCTTCCTTTTTTTAATTTTTTTTTTTTTTTTGGTATTACCATGATCTCTCACCATAAATAAATAAACAAATAATTTATAATTACTCTAGAAAGAAAAATTCTAGCATACAATCTACTTGAGGAAAAGGATGGCAAGAAAGAAAATGGGTACCATACCTCGTCAGCAATTGACAGTGACATGTCTGCATTGGCTAGCTCGTACCTTCGTATGGCCAAAACACATTGTCATTGCTCCTCCTTTTTGATGTGAAAATTTTCGATTAAACATCATTAAATTGTTGCTAAAAATTCAAGTAATCATCAGCTAGCAAAAGAAAATATCTATCATTAAAGTAATATGGAAGATAATTTGGTACGCTTACCACTGTTAATTTCCAACAACTAAGAACTGGGGGCTCTTCAGATTGAAAGTATTCATACTGTTCGCTCAAACCAAAATGTAGCATAAGAAAGCAGACATGAGTGAGCAACTCTCCACCTCTTCTCAGTTGTTGAGCATGTTCTTTCCATGGACAATGGGCTGCAGCATGAGAAAGCATTTCAATCCAAACTTCGTTTATCATCTCAAATCGCTTCGCAAATTCCAGTGACCGCAATTGCTTGGCAAGCCTATGCCCGCCATCTAGCACGGACTTGGTTGTTCTCCAGTCAGATTGAAAGTCTACTATCATATCGTTGGTGGCTACAATTAAAAGATTGAAGGAGTACAGTCCACAACAACAAGTGATGATGACATAGATGTAGCAAATGTAGCATATACATTCAAGCAGTTCATCCGGTGTGCTTAACACCGACGATGATTCTACCCAACTTCTAGACGATTCAACTCAACCTTCGAACCTTCGAGTGACGATCCTACTAGTCAATCTTAGTGTATTATGTTTTATTTTTTGTTATAACAACAAATCTTCGAATGTTTATGATAATTTATTAGTTTAATAATATGTTTTACTTTTAAATAATTTTTTTCAATTTTGAAATTTTATCCATTGGGTTTTTTTTAATTTTAAATTGAGATTTAAAAAAAAATAGAAATAGGTAACTAGCGACAGAATTAGAGACGGAATAAACTGTTTAATTAGTGACGATATAGCTTCCCATCACAAAATTATCGCAAAATTGCTACGGATTTACGACGGTTCTAGTCCATCTCAAAATTTAGAGACAAACATAAATCCTTCACAAAAACCACCGTAAAAATTAGAAACGGTCTTAACCATCATAAAATTTATTGATTGGCATTTTTTTGAAGTTTTTTAGACCGTCGCAAAATAAAATTAGCGATAATTTTTGTATGATTAAAGACGGGCTAAACCGTTGCTAATTATATATTTTTTTTATAGTGGGTGGGGGTGGGAGGTGGTAGAAACTAGAAAGTAGCTAGTGTGGCTGAAAGTATTTGTGGTAGGAGGGGGCAGTAGCTACTAAAAGGAGGCAGTAGCGACTGGAAGTATACAGTAGCGTTTGAAAAGAGGCAATGGTGACTGGAAGGAGGCAGTGGCCTAGTGTCGGCTGGGATTATGTTTGGGAGGGAGGAGATAGTAGTTAGGCTAGAATTTTTTTTTGGGAGGAATGAGTAGCAGCTGAGGCTGGCGGGAAGAAAAGAAGAGCGGTAGTTAGCCAAGATGCTCTGATACCAAATTAAATCTTATGCTACTGTTTAGAGAGTAATTTTTCAGCCCTTGTATTACTAGGACTTTAACATGTCTTTTATATATATGTACAAGTATAGTATATCTAGAATTCTAGATAATACAATGGATAAGAACTGCAGAGTACAAGTCATTCAAAAACTACTGCAGGAGAGTTCTTATAACTAACGAACTCTGCAGAAGAGTTTATCTCTTCCTTGTTTGTTGTGGCCGGCTCTTGTCTCAATAAGCAGTCATAGGAATTCTCAGTTCTACAATCAAAGACTTTAGCCATAAAACTTCAGTTGCTGTGTCAGCTACAACCTTATACTATGTCTCTGTTGAACTCGTGGATACTATCTTTTGCTTTGGTGACCTCTAAGAAATCAAATTATTGCCAAGAACAATTGCAAAACCCCTCGTTGATTTTCTATCTTCTAAGTTTCCTACCCAATCAGAGCTAGAAAAATCTTGCAAGAAGTTGTTGCTGTGATGATTAAGAAGCAATCTTTAATCCATAGATTGTTTTAAATAACAAAGGATGCATTTGACAGCTATCCAGTGTTACTCTTTAGGATCATGCATATACTGAGAGACCTTGTTAACTGCAAAAGCTACATCAAGTCATGTTAAAGTAATAGAGTGCACCATTATTATTATTATTATTGGTATAAGGTGAAATCAACAATGGAAGTGTCAGAAGAAGATGTAGTTCACAAGTAGTTGGCATAGGGGTATTGAGAACTTGGCATTCCATACCTATTTTCGCAAGAGATTTGCCACATGTTATTTTTAAGATAATAGGATTCCATCAGCAATTGTGATTGCTTCCATGTTTAGAAAATAACTCACGGCTCCAAGAACAAAAATGGAGAACCATTGATTGAGTGCTTTGATAGAAAAAATGGTTGGATCCAAATCTCTAATAATAAAGATGTCGCCCGCGAAAAAAAAAAACAACTACAACACTTGATTTCCATGTTTGTTACACAAGAAAAGAGAGCGAACTGTTTTAGATGACTAGAAACCTAACTCTAAAAGGAAATCATGAAGAAATGCAAACTAAACCTGTAGAGACTATTTTAGACGAAAAAAAATGAGCGATTTAACTTGCACACATGATTGTGATAAGATTTACTAATAAAACCTTAAGGTTGCTCCATAAAAACCGTTTCATCCCAGACTCTATGAATGGTGAACTTTAAGCTAGTGAATAATCCATGATTTTGTTACAATAGTGAATATCACCTACAGTATCATTATTTTTTATCCCCTTTTTTCAATAATCAAGATCTAATAGTATAGATTTGGTGTTTTTATTTTATTCTATACTTCATCTATTTTTACTCCTTATTAGTTTTTTTTTTTTTTTTTTCATAGCCTATATGTGGGTTTGTGGTGCTACAAAGAAGATTTTTCAAGGACGTTAGTGATTAATATCTAGAACCCATACTATTGCATAAAAAATTAGAATATTTTAAAGTAGCAAGGCTATTAGTGGATTCTTAGAGTAAAAATACATGCCCAACTGTCCATTCCTCTTATAGTGTAATTTTTCAATACTGAAAAACTTGTTTTTTCCTCATAATCTAGCTTTGTATTTCAATTTTCTTGGTAAAATTTTGTTTATGTAATTTCGGACGCACTTCAAAAAAAAAAAAAAATCATTTAAACCATTGCTAAATTGAAAAAAATTGTCACAAATTAAACTTAACGATGGTTTAGAGATGGTTCAAAACCATCGCTAAAAAGCTAGATGCTAGATAAACCAACCCCGATGCCACCCATCTTGCTCATACGAGTTTCGGGCCATTTGCTCGGATTGGGTCCGAGACTCAAGTTTTGCCCATTTCTTCTACCATGCATCCCATCTATTATGTAAGATAAACATTGGTTTGGGATGTGTCTTCACATGATAAAAAAGTCGAATATCGCTTTGATACTAGATTCTACCATCCTTTCCTAATGCTTCAATCTAACTCTCGATCCCACATAAAGAACTTATGCAAAAACGTTTAAAATGTTCATTAGTACATTTAAATAAACATTAAACAACTTAATTGAAATATATTGTCACATAATAAATTAAGCTAAATATTACGTTAAACTCCTTCCATTAAAATTCTTTAGTTTGCTTGGTAATTGACTTTCATGTCATTTTGGATAGGTTAACAAGCTTATGGAATATCTTATAGATTCAACCAGAGCACATATCGGATGGATGCAATATGTCAAAATAATTAATGGTTACATGAATGCATTAATATAATAATACATCATAAAAAAAATATGCATAATATATACTCCTTGGCATTAATGAGAGTAATCGAATGTGAGAATCATATGTAGAATCGATAGGTATAGAAGACGTATCGAAAGGGACATATGGCGATGGGCCATGTGCATGTGCATAATGGTCGTCTTGTTGAGGTATGTGCCCTAATGATGACAAGGTTCAAAAGTGTTGGCACGTGGTCGATACCGATGAGGCTTGGGCTGAGACATGTCAAACAATGATGGGTATGATACGGGGATTGTGAGAGGGAATGCACCAATGTCAAGGAGAAGGGATATACGACTTGGAACGAAAATAGGACTCTGCCCACCTCCATGGCCATTACCATTTTCGGTGTTTAAACCTCAATCCTCACCATCCGATATGGCCATTGCTTATGGAAACATCCCCTACCATAAGGCATAACTAACACGTTATCATATTAATTAGTTAATTCAGCACAACAACTACAAAACGGACCTTTTACCTAAGCAAGTTAAAATACATTTATTTTATGATCAATAAATGCTTTCATTATTAAACAATTGGTCAAAACTTAGGGTATTATTTTGCCTAAAATGCCCTTTTCATTTTCCTCTATTGGCAAAACATTTTGTCCAAAATACCTTTAATGAGCTACATCTCCTAAGGTGATATTTTACACTTAGATATTTTAATTTGGATGGAACACCTACTTAGGGTATTATTTTTCTAGATTAATACATGTTTAGGTCACTAATTGAATTTTTAAATCCTAAGCTATACATGTATGAGAATATTTAATTAAACTATATTTTCTAAGTCTTTCACTTGTCAATTAATTTACTATTAACACATAACACTTAATAACATTAATTTTGCAAACAAAAAACTTATGAATAATAACACAAGCATAACATGAATATACCTAGCAAAACAAACATGCACACAAAGCGTAGAAAATAAATTCAAGTATTAGAATAATGTTGGTAATGATGGATGATTTGGCTTAGATGATGTTTTGCTCATGGTTGCTTGGCTTGATGGATGATAATAGGTTAGGAAACTACTTAATATCACTTGATTATGTGTTTAGGTGTTTAAGGCATATTTGAATGATTGAGATATTCTAAGATAATTCAGCTTAAGAATGCTTAAATGAAGAATTCATGCTTAGGATGCCATGTGATGAATTTAGCCAATGGCCATGAAATTATTTAATATTGTTATGGCTTAGTGAAATTTAGGTTTGATAACCGATTAGATTGTTTGGATTGTGTTCATAATTGGTTTAGACTTGATAATATTCAACCTTGTCATAACTTGTGAAATGTATTCATGAATGACTCAATGCAATATAGCTCATATTTATGTACATGCTTGATGTTGCCTTTTAATTCATTCACACTATGAAATATTTTATGTCGTGATTGCAAACATTCAAAAAAGAATATGTACATAATTTTTATAAGGACGTGGTTTTATGAGGACATGACATGGCTAGGTAGGTTGAAGAGGAACAATAGAAACTATCAACCCTTATCAGTTTTATTGAATCAAACATGTCTAGAACCTATATTGCAAAAGAGAGCTGAAATAATATGTATTTAGCATGGTGCACTCGAAAGATAGAAAATAATTTAAAACATGAAATATGATGTTTTCATTATATTAATGCATAGTTACATTTATTGAGTTTTAGCACATTTTGTTTTATCTTGTGATGTAAGTGAATGAAGCAATGCTTGAGGACATGTAGATGTGTTGGGCATGTTGGCTATGAGACTGGAGAGTTTTTCAAATCATGTACTATATGTGTAGGATTAAAGTTTAAAGGTTAAATCATTGTTAGGTTCGACCACTTATAGATAATGCCTAGATTCGACCATTTTGAGTTGTAATGGTTGACATTTTAGTTTATTTTAGTATGTTTACATTTATTAGATTCAAGGATTATGAGAAATGATGTCAATTTAGATATGTTGATGAATTATTCCAATCATGGATGCATTGATGCAATTATGAAAAAGGTAACAAGTTAGTTTGAACATGAATAGTTTTAAGCTTGTTGCCATTTGTTATTTTCAATTCAAGGATGAAAATGAAATGTTATTGGATATTTATAAATGGTTTAGGTTATGAAAAAATTGTTAGCACTAAATGTCAAATTTTGAAAGTTTTGAATTTTAAAGCTGAATAAGGAATTCTGTTGTGCAATATGATAGAGATCCAAGATAGAGGACACAATGTATTGCCTTGCACTCTCGGTGTGAGATAGTATAATAGCACTCTTAGCTTCCTATTGGATCGTGGGTGTTACCTAGACAATGAGCTTTTATGCTTAGTCTTTCTTTTTAATGGCATCACCATATGTCCATGTAATCAAGTTGTATGTTGGCTAGACAATAAGTTTTTTATGCTCAATCTTTTTTGCTTATGTTAATAACATGTTCATCTAGTCAAGTTACGCAATAGCTAAGTTGTGAACATTTATTTTCACTTTTTTTTTCTCAAGGCAACACTACATTCATCTAGGCAAATTGTGTGTTGGTCGAGCCATGGATATTTCATACTAAGTTTTTCTTTATGATAGAAACCCATGTCCATTTAGCATTGACCGGGCTGTAAGCTTTTAAAGCTTAGGCTATTTTTTTTTTTTTTTGGTAATTTTATGTCCATTTGGTCAAATAGTGTGCTGGCTAGAAATTGAGTTTTTCACACTTAGTATTTATTTTTTATTGCAATGTCAGGTTCATCGTTCATCTGGCTAAGTTATGCACTAGTAGGGTGTGAGAATTTGATGCTCAATATTTCTTTCTAATAGTAAGGCTATGATTGGCCACTCTACACACTAGCTAGTGAAACGAAAGCATTTCATACTCAATTTTTCTTTTGATGGTTGATGTAGGGTAGGGTATATTGAAGTGAGTGATTCAGATTGTGCTTGGAAGATTTTTCAAGAGAGATTCTGAATTCAAATATTTGTGTTGGTTTACAATGTTAAGTGAGTTTGCATGAAATGGAAAGATTTTGAAGTGTTTGAGACTCTTTAATCAAATGCCGAGTAGAAATAATCAAACTGACTAAAGAACACTCTTTATGGTCAAATAAATAAACAAGAAATATGTTGTAAAAATCGTTGTATATCCACTCTATAGATGAGACTGAGTGAGATTGAAAAAACTTAAACTTTATATATATAGCCGGTGGAACCTTTTGCTAACGTACCACAATAATTAACAGGAACAAAAACCCATTATTGTTCATTTATTTATTTTTACATCATACATAGGGATGACTGATGAGATAATGGAGACCGACAACATAAAAGTAGCTATTGGATAACAATGATCTGTTTCCTTTTATTTAATAGCTACCTATAATTATAACTTACGGCAAAGACTGCGAAAGTTAAAATAGTTTTAGACGCCACTGCTGCTTAGGTCCGCCAGAGTGTACCCAAAGGACTAGTCGCTGAGGGAAATTTACTTCTGCCACATCTATTGCGAATCCACTGGACACATTAATGATGGTCCCATTTGCTTCCTTGATTTCCCAAGTTTGGTAAGCAGACGAATCCGGGCTACATGGGGTGATTAGAATAGGGCTTCTTAAAGTGAGATCGTTAGCAGTGAGGCAGTTGTTGTCGTTCTGCTGAGTCCGAATAGAACCATCTGCATAAAGATTCCATTTTTGTTCTCTCTTATCTTTGCTGCATTTCATTAGCTGTAGTATATGTCTGTTCGATTCCAAGCAGAGATCATTAACCCCAACAATGAAAAACGGTAGTGGTGTCCCAACATTGTTGGCCGGCCCACCTTCGCCGGAGCCATACATTTGGATTGTTGGCTTTGTCTGTGCATCGTTTGCCATAACATGGTTATCATGGATTGCCATTGACCAAGCCAATGTTGCCATCAGAATGAACGACTTCATGTTTCCTTTCATTTCCAAGGAATTTCGACTTTCACCTGTCAAAATATGTGAAGATAATCAAAATTTAACTTATCAATCCACCAAACTTCCAAAATACAATAAACCGCACACACATTCAATCCTGCACTGTGAGCGGGAAGAACAAAAGTGTAAAATGTCTGTGCGTTAAGGCATTAAATTAATGGTTAAAACATCAATGGAAAGGGAAGATGCCAAGTACAGGGAAAACACTAGCAATGATTAAAAAATAAACCTGTGAGAAAGCTTATAATTTTGCAGATGAGGAAGAAAGCAAAGAGTGTTGATGATTTTTAGTGTTGCATCTGCTCTCTATTTATAATGGCTCGTGGCGTATAAACTATCCCCACCACGTGCTTCAGGAATAATTGTGTCGTCAATAATTCACGAAAATAGTTTGGAGTATTTTTTGTTTTCTATGATTTAATGGATACTGTTGTCTACTTCAAGTCAGTCTAAGATTGTTATTGTAAAAAATATTGCTTATTACACCACATTATTTGGAACACGAATCATAATTTATTAGGAACATGTTGGCAATTGATGTAATTATAATGGCTCATGGCAGGAATGCTCGTGTTCCGGTCAACACAATTATGATCTGCTTTTGTTGAATTACGGTCCATTCTTTTCATATGGTTGGTGTCAATTTTTAATACGAGATTTATTTATTTATTTTTAATTTTTAATCTCTTTTATCTTAAAAAAAGGCCTAATTATTATTTAAAAGATTTCTTTTCCCGATCGATATTAAATGCCATTATTATTGAAAGGAGTTCTTATCCTGTTGAATTAATTGGACATTTGTGGTCATGAATGGAATCTATGCAGAAACAAATAGTTAAAACATATAAATTGATATCTTAAGTAATAATAATTATTAAAAAGAGGTATTTTCCTTCAAGATATTAAATACAATTATTTATACACATCTACTTTGGCCTCATCTATCACGTATTCACGTGTATGTAAGGTACATACATTATTTTAATTTTCGAATCCATAATCCATGTGACCTTCGAATATAATTATTTTTATATTCAATATGAGATAAAACTATTTATGTAAAATTAAATAATAATAATAATAATAATAATAATAATAACTCTCTGTTGGGTGACAAATATATTTCATGCGTGCCTCGTTTGTTTTTTTAAAAATGGATGTTAATTTGGTGAAATGGACGTGCATGGGCTAAATTTAGCAAATTTTCATAATTTTTTTTCTAGAGAATAAATTGGGCAAATTAATCGTTATTTTGTTTGTCTAAATTAAATCACTTGAAAACATATTTTTGCCTTGATTGAACAGTACACCTTTCATTTCGTAAATTACGACTAAATAATTAATAGTGCAGAGATTTCTTTTTCTTTGTAATAAAGGGCGGCGATTGGGATATATGCTAAAATAAATAGTTAATACAGCTGTAATTAAAATGAAATCATATCTCAAGTAATAAAAAAGAAAAAAGAAAAAGAGAGTTATCATCCTGTTGAATATTGAGCAATTAAATATATAATTTTTAAATAGTTTAATATATTTTTATACACATCCAGTCATGTATTGGGAAAAGACTTCTTCGAATCCTCATCTGTGTCATATTGAAAGGGTTTGCAAAATATCTTCTATCTCATAGGACAAAAAAAGTTTGGCACATTTTTTTCTTTTTTTTTTTCAACAAATAAGAAATCTTTGAATTGATTTGTACATAATCAAGATTAAGTTTTTTTTTTTAATAAAAAATAATGTGATTGTATTTGGTTAATTTATCTATTAAATTTAATTAAGAAATTAGTTAATGTTAGAGAAAACTATAGTTATTGAGCATAGTTTTTGAATTTTTTTTATTTTACTTTTGGTTTTGTTGTCTAATTAGTATTTTGATTTTGGGAGTTGTCACCTAATGTTATAAGAACTTAGAAAACTAAAAATAGCACTAGTTTAGAGATTTTAGGATAAATAGTCGGTTATGTTTTTGGAAAGATATCAATCTTTTAAAAGCGTCCTTTTCTAAAAAAAGTACCACATCTAACTTAGTTTTAAAATTTATCTCATAATATGTTTTATTTACGTCAAATTATTTTCAATTCAAAATCAATTTTTTTCCCTAGACCAAATTAAGTTTTTTTATTTTTTTATTATGGGATCGTATTAAATTAATCATCAAACCCTTTCATCGGAAGACAAGCTAGTTCAAACATTAGATTCATTTTAAGTCTTAAGATAATCGATATGTTGGAAACGCCGTATTTACTAAAATTATTGATTTAAATTGATAAATAATGTCTATCCTATTGGATAGGAGATTCGTTAAATTTGCTTTAAGCTTTTTCCTTTTTTGTTCTTTTTCTTAATTAAACTAAATGTGTTTTATTTCGAGACAAGTGAGAAAAGCATCATGAAACTCATTTTTTTATATATATTTTTTATGGTATTGTATTAAATTAACATCAAGCCTCAAGATTTGAGAGTCTCGTCAATTTAGTAACAACACAACTAAGGACTTTAGATTTGTGATGAAGGAAAAAAATTCAACAATATTTGCTGTAATGATCATAAAATAAGATATAATACGAGTAACCATCAATTGAAGCTACGAGGAAGGTCCCCATACATCATAATAAATTAATTCTAAGGGGGCCTTAGCCTCGTAACTAGATTGATAAAATAGTAATTTATGTATTTTACTAATGGAGCATGCATGACATAATGAGGAATTTGGTTTAGGAAAAGATAAATTAGCAACCTTTAAGGCACATTGGACAATCTTGGAGAAGGCATGACTAAGACGAACATGCCGGGGCCCAAAAATAGTACTATGACCTTGAATAGAGCATAAACAACCCAAAGGTTAGGCCAAGGAGAAGGTGGAGAGACTGTTGTCAAGAATTCCTTAGTGGAGAATTTCTTGTGTAGCCAAATCCCTAACAAGAAATTTATTAGGGAAAAATTCAAGAGAACATGAATTATTTTATGTAAAAGTGCCGATAGATAATAAATTTTGACTATTATCGGGAACATTTAAAATGTTATTGAGACTGAAAGAACGATGAGGAAGATTAAGTGATGAAAAACCACTATGAGAAATGGGAATATGTTTACCATTAGTTAGTTGCACTCCTTCAGATACTCATTGTGAATGGCCAGGTTTTCCAATTGCACTGTCATGTGGTGAGTCGCACCAATATCCATAATCCATTAAGAAGAATTAGGAGAGGAGTTAGAGAAGGCGAGATGAGACGAGAGTTTATGGAGACGATTGCTTGGATGTGATTTTAAGATGGATAGATGTTGATAAGGTGACTAGTGCCATTACAATTGAAGCAGGTAACTAGACTAGATGCAGCCTGTACTGTAGTAGGAACGGAAGCCCCATGGCAAGAACTATATGATGGTGATCATCTAACACAATGACCACAGCCACAATAAGTTGCCTGTCGAGTGGCATAATAAGCAGAAATTGGAATTTTAGCAGGCTAAAGGCCATCTTGTAGGTAAAATTCTTCACTTAAGGCTAGACCATGCAAGGCCTTATAGAGATACCCTCATGTTTGGATTGAATGGAGTGAACAAAAGGCCGATAGGAGGCATTAAAACCTTGTAATAAGGCCTAAACTAAGTCATCTTCAGGTAACGGTGATCCAAGGGAGTGAAAGAGATCATAAATAGACTTTCCTTACTGAAAGTATAGAGGAATGGTTTCAGAAGGTCACTAGACAAAACGGTATAAGTTGCTTTTGAGATGATTGATCTGAGTGTGTGTTTCGAAACCAAAGGCATCAGTGAGTTTGAGCCAAGCTACCCTTGCTGTGTGTGCACCAACCATAAGAGGGAGGACTGCCTCCCTATAGGGATCCAACAATCCAGGAAAGGACCAATTGATCATGGCATTCCTAGGTAAATATAGGTTGGATTATTGTCAGTTCTAAAGATGTTAGCAGTAGGTGGAGATTGGATGCCATCAATGTGATGAAGGAGACCATGACAGTGTAAGAATGGTTGAAATTGGGTTTGCCAAAGGATAAAATTGGTGGGAGTAAGCTTAATCAAGTTGTGAGAGTTAAAGCTTGGAAAAGATGAATGCGTTAGTATTAATGGAGGGGCTGGTGGAACAAGAGCTATAGCGGATGGAGTAGGAGCAGTGTCTGATTGTGCAGTGGACATGGTGAAGTAAAGGAGTAGGTGTTGGCTTAAAGTAACAAGTAAAAGTTATGATAAGTAAAAACTAGGGCAGTAACGTGATTTGAGTTGATGGTATTTTAGGTAGTAGCGGGCTATGTTTTGGTGAGGAAAAAAGGAAGTCTTTGTGATAAGGATGGACTGTATAACAGGTCTAGATGAGAGCGGACTAAGTTGCTTGCGCATACTGGAGGCTGGTGTTTTGGTAATGGAAAAGACTGTAGCGGGCGTGAGGGAAAGTAACGTGATTTGGGCTGGTGGTATTTTGGGCAGTAACGGGCTGGTGTTTTGGTGAGGGAAAAAGAGGAAGTCTTTGTGACAAGGATGAACTATATAACGGGTCTGAATAAGAGAGGACTGAGTTGCTTGTGCGTACTGGTGGCTGGTGTTTTGTTGAGAGAAAAGACAGTAGTGAGTTGGTGTTTTTGTGAGGGAAAAGAAAAGAAAAAGTTGTTCTAATTATAAAAATGATAACAAGTTAGTGTGAATATGAACGGTTTTAAGCTTGTTATCACTTACTAGTTTTAATCGAATAATGAAAATAAAATCTCATAGAATGTTCATAACGATTTAAGTTGTAAAAATTTTGATAACACTAAATGTTAAATTTATAAATTCTTAAACTTTAAATCAAATAAATTTTTTTATTATATAATATAATAGAGATTCAGGATAGAGAATATAGTGTATTACCTTATATTTTTAGGTAAGAGAGAGGGTCGGAGCACTCTCGACTTTTTATTGAGCCTAGGCGTTACACGTTAACTTGGGACTAAGATGGCGAAAGTTATTCGCTTACAACCACAACTATTGTGCAAGAAGCGTGGTTAAAGTCACCTAGGTCAGAAAAAAGGTAGTAGATGTCCTTATCTTTTATTAGTTGACGAAAGACAGAACAACTTAAAGCTAGGTTGAAAAAATAAAAAAACTTCCAAATTGATCATAAAATTAAATATTAAGCTTTAACTCAAGAGATAGAAGATAAGCACAAATTAAAATAAAATTGATAGAAAACCATTACAAAGAGTTAATTTCTACTAGAAAGATCACATATACTTCGGTAGAATCCAAAAAAAATAAAAAATAAATAAACATAACAGAAATAAGACACGACTTAGATATGTTGTAAATTTTAGAGTGTCAAGCTCATATGGGCTTGAACAAAACTTTAATGGACATTAGTAACCATATAGAGTCTAGAATTAAAAAAAAAAGAAAAAAGAAAAAAAAAGAAAAGAAAAAGAGGAACTAGACCTAATTAGATGCTTTTATAAGAAAAATATTATTTTGGTTTTAAGAGATTTAAAAACAAATTTTTTTAGTGTTTGAGATATAATTTTTTTAGATCATTTTTCTAATAATTATCTTTTTATTTTCAGCTTAGCCCATAAATATTTTTAAATAAATTACAATTAAATTCTAGAATGTAAAATAAAATCTTTTTGGTATTTTTTATTTTCTCTTTTTTTTAATACTTATGGTAAATTAATAAAACAAGAGGGAAATTAACCCAAATTTCTTTATTCTCCTTTTTTCTTTTTTCTTCTTCTTTGATAAGATAGAGATATTAAACTAAAAATCTAAAAATTAAATGAAGCCAAAAATAACAGTAATAGAAATAATAATAAATAATTAAACAACATAAAAATAAATATTCATAAAAAATGAAATTATGAAATAATAATGCGAGTAAATTTATAGTTATGACTCTTAGAATTTCTAATCCAAGTATTATTTTTAGGTTTTTTAGTTTCTTTAATATTAAGTGGCGACTTTAAATTATGCTTTAACTTACATCCATAGTAAATAACAAAAAGCATAAAATAAAATAATAATTTTTTCATAATTTTTTTGAATTCTCCTAAATATAGGGTAGCGATAACGGGGATTGTTGGATTTACTCATTTTCAACATGTAGTCTCCTCGATAGCTGATCGTGACGTCGTGGAAGGGGTCAACATGTTATTCTTGTTCAGTATCGCTGTTCCATTGTTGTCCACTTGATTGGGGAATACCAAGAGAGGGACTGATTGAGAATTAATTCTGCTTCTCTATAGGTGGTGGCATGGACACACAAACTATTGTAACCCTAGGTTAAGGATGAAAATGCTAGAGAAAGAATCTTTCTATTCTTTTTTTTTTTTCAGAAGAAAACATTTCTAGTATGGAAGAGATTGAATCCAAATATCCAATAATTTCCCTTCATAAAAATGCAGGTTAGCTAATCAATCCACATAATTATTAGAGAGATAATAAATTTGGATTGCTGTTATGGACAGCAAAAAAAAAAAAAAAAAAAGAGTTCCGTTAGCTTGGGTCTAAGATGATGAAAGTTATCCTCCGACAACAGCAACTATTGCCAGAAAAGAGCGGTTAAAGTCAACTACGCCAGAAAAAAGGTAGTTGATGTCCTTATCTTTTTGTTAATTGACAAAGATAGAACAACTGGAAGGTAGATTGTTTTTTTTAAAAAAAAAATTGCAAACTGATCATAGAAATTAAGTATCATGCTTTAACTAAACAATTAGAGGATAAGCAAAAATTAAAAGTAAAATTGATAGAAAACCATTACAAAGATTTACTGTTACCTACTAGAAAGATCACACATACTTTGATACATAGAATCCAACATAAATAAATAAGAGAAAATATCGAAACAGAAATAAGACATGACTTAGATATGTTGTAAATTTTAGAGAGACAAGCTCATATGGGTTTGAACGGGACTTTATTGGATGTGAGTAATCATTGAGTCTAGATTTTTTTTGATAAGAAAAATATTATTTGGGTGTTGAGAGATTTAAAAACAAAGTTTTAGTTTCTTAGATATAAGATTTTTTTAAAAAAATATTTCTAATATCTTTTTTTTAAAAAAAAACTTGGACAAATGGGTAAAACCTTTGACTCTGTAATTCTCGTAACAGAAGTCAACCTTTTTGTTTATCGAGGTAACTTCCAAATTGACAAACTGAAAATTTTTTATACAAGCAGTGTTTCAATTTATGATACAAAGGCTTATATTGTTAAATTTTTTCTAGTTCTTTTTCTTTATGAAAGTCGAGAGTAGACTTTGATTAAACGGGAATACTTAGCAAGAAAGTGGCTATATGTTCGATTTATTTTTCTATAATACCGGAATTTGGATCAAACATCCAAATAAGTCCCCAAAATATCCTTCATCATCACTTTTTTGGTTAGTATACTTTTGGTTTTTGTAATTATGCTCCAGCATGCACTTTCATTATTTGTTTTTATTTTGATTTTATTTCTTTTATAGTCCCTTACTTTTTTATGTTTTTGTATCATCTTTCTTGCGATAGGTGTTAAATTTATTTGATTTGCAATTAACCATTTGGTTTTATTAATTATAAATAACTAAAAAAAATTGTGAATAAATCTTGGGCGTAATCATTGAGTTATTTGAACTAATCCCTATAATTTTTGACGTGGAAAGACAAACCTGGCCAATGTTGAACTATGGACTCAATTCTGTGATCTTGGACCGAAGAAGCCACACCACACGACAATGAAGAAAAAGACGTTACATGGTCTCTTCCTCTTGGGTACAAGCAAGGGAGAGCTTTTTTCTAGTCTTCCCTCGTTGAATTTTGCAGGTAACCTTAAAGTGAGAAGTTCAAAAAAAAAAAAAAAAAACATTGAAATTCCCCAAATCTTTTTCTTTCTTTCTTTCTTTTCTTTGCCTCTTTCTTTCGCTTACCCCCCCCCCCCCCCCCCAATTTTGTTTGCATTTACGGAAATTTCAGAGAGATTTAAAAAAAACAAAAACAAAAACAAAAACAAAAAATCCACTAAATAGTTAACCATTGAAAATTGGTGAAATCTTCTTTTCAAAAATAAACATGTAATTTTGGATATATATACACCACCACAACTATATTATCAACCTTAAAAACAATACATTTTTAAAAAATAATAAGAATAATAATAAATATACTCATTTATTTTTATATAATACTTAAAATCTCTCATATGTTTCTAGATTTTTAATTTAATTTAATTTATTTAACTTGTTTAAAATGTTCAATCTATTTTTTCTGATCAACGTTTCTAACCACGGACAAACTTTTTGACTAAATATCCTTACTAAAATACGGAAAAAAAAAAACTGAATAAAAATCAATAAAAATTTAAAGTCATATGACCTGTATTTTTTTATTTTTTTATTTTTTTCATTTTAATTTGGATCATTTTGGTTAAAAAAAAAATTATATGGTCGAAGAAATTATTGGAGAGAGAGGTTGACAATTTCAAATACCTAGAAAAACATATGAAATACAATTAAAAATCTAAAGACATATGAAATACTTTGAGTATTATACAAGAATATATCAACATATTATTCTTAAAAAAAAAGCAGCTTTTATTCCAGCTTTTATTCCATTTACATAATTTAGCATGATACATAATTAACGATGAGACAATGGGACCGTAGCCCTATTTGCTCACCGGAAAGTATCACACTTTGTTATCAGACAACAATAATTTGTTGCCTTTATTGGAGCTGCTTGTTACAGAAGTAGATATGCTCAGAGCATAGAAAGCCGGCAGCGGCGGCGGCGGTGATGGTGGTGGTGGTGGTGGTGGTAGTGGTACTGGTTCTGTATACCACTTCTGGCTAGGCGTTCCAAAGTTGAAATTAAGCGTGAATATCTGACTTACATCGTCTCTTACAAAACTCACATCCATAACCAAGCCACTGGCCACATTCACAATGGCTTTATCGGTGTGTCGATAGTGCCAAACTTTGCGCTCAGGGAGAACAGTGATACATGGGTCAATGAAAATAATTCCTCCTACTTGGGGTTCAGCAATCAGGCACTTGCTTGGTTGCGTTGCAGGCCGTATAGTATAATCGTCAAAGAATAGCCATCTTTGCTCTAATACGCTTTCGTTGCATGTCACTAAATTTAGGTCGGATATGTGTGCTTCCAAGCAGAGATCATCTAGCCAAAAAATGACCAATGGAATTTCTGATACGTTTTGTTGAGTAAAGTTAACCTTCCAATCTTCATCGGTGTTATTCTGTTCGATTATTGGCTTAGGCTCTGGATGTGGATAAATATCATGAGCGTTTGCCATGAGATGGTGATGAAGTGCCACCCATAATAGTACAGCCATCAATTGCAAAATCCAAACCTTCATGATTAATTCCTTTTGTTCGCGAAAGGGTGTGGAGAAATTTCCACTTTCACCTGTTAAAATATGTGAAGAGGATCAAGATTTAATTTATCAGTTAACCACACTAGCAAATATTTGCAGCTCAAATGAACAAGAACTGATATAGTGCAAGTCAAATTACATACAAAGTCAACACATTCAATCATTTTAAAGAGTTCATGGGTCCTAAAAAATTAATTTATCAGTGTCGAAAAAATATCTCTATCTAAGCTATTAAATAAGATTAAAAAATAATTTTGTATAAAAAAATATCAAACAAGGTTAGATTTTACAGGGATAAAATTCAACCTGCTTTAACCTTGTGCCAAAAACTCCTGCGTGAAAATTTTTAAATTTGAAAGTTAATGACTGAAAACCACCATTACCTTGTAATGATTTCATATTTTTTTAAGTACAAGATAACAGAATTGTTGGATTTGTCTTAAATCGTGAGCCCAAGTAAGAAAACAAATAAACCCAAATGCAATAAATGTTAGCTGGAAGAACGCAAAAGCCAACTGTGTGCGTGTGTGAAGGCCTTGAATTAATTATTGAAACATCAATGGAAATAAAAGATGCCAAATAAGGGGAACACACTAGCAATGATTAAGACATCAACCTGTGAGAAAGCTTATAATTTTGCGGATGAGGAAGAGAGCAAAGAGTGTTGGTGATTTTTAGTGTTGCATCTACTCTCTATTTATAATGGCTCATTGCATCCATGTGTATCTCGTGGTAAACTTTTCTCAAGGCATAGTACATTTATTAAACAATAGATAAATAATATAGATAATTGATAATGGTTATTCATCACCAAACCTTTTTTTTTATATATATAACTCAAAAAAAAAAAAAAAAAAACACTAATCTCCGGATGAGCTAGAGACGAGATAGCAATAGTGGTTTTGACAAGCCAGTGAAGTATCCCGGTTGCAACTCAATCTTTTTTAATGCACATAAGACAAAATCTGCACTCACACGAAAGAACTCCTGGTTTTTTTTTTTTTAATTATTATTATTATTGTCTCTCTTACCTCTGTTACTTAGGTAGCAACGTATACTTATATATGTTTCAAGCCGATCTAGTTAGATCTTGCACTCAGATTAGGTTACTGACTCAACTTAGAATGCCAATTCTAATTCTAGCCAAACTTGGTTTAATTACCAACACCCTTTCTTAAACCAAGTTCTTCAAATTTCTTCATGTCCATCATCTTTTTAAACTTCCAGAACAAATCAGCTTTAAGTGGCTTTGTGAAGATATCATCAACTTGATTCTTGGATGAAAAAAACTCAACCATAATTTCTTGATTATTCACTAAACATGAATATAATAGTAGTTAATGTCAATATGTTTGATGCAATCATGAAATACTGACTTTTTTGTTAATGCTATGTATAGCAGATTTGTTGTCACAAAAAATCTTTATTGACTTATTTTAACAATGTTGCAACTCACCAAGCATTCTTCTCAACTACACAGCTTGAGTAACGCAACTTTCAGCTACAATATATTATGCTTCGGTAGCCTGGGCAGTAAAAAATGCAACTACTTGTTGTTTCTTTGATGATCAAAAGAACACGCTAGAACCAAGATGGAAAACACAGAAAAGATCCTTGTTGCATTGCAGTGAAACATGGAAATTGTGGTCTCGAGTCATTAGATTGGGGGTTGTGTTGAGTGATTTCAAGTACTGTGGATGAAATGTTTCTGAATTGAACTTTTTTAAGTAATGGTGGCTAGCAAAAGAAAATTTGATACTTATTTTTGTACGCTGTGTTATGGTCAATTTGGTTAGCTCAAGATGATTTTGTATTCAATGTTCCCATTCAAAATTAGGACAACAGCTTCCTTTATTTCACTACCAAAAAAACCAAATTTAGCAATGGTTTAAACCGTTATTAAAAAATTAAAAATTATTGCTAATCATAATTAGTGATGAGTTTGCGATAGTTTTAATCCGTCTAAAAAAGTCTTCTCGCTAAATATTCTGCAACCGTTTATTTTAAACGTTGCGAATTTAGATACAATTAATTTATCGCTAAACGCTCATAAAATTGTCGCGTAATAATGTTTAAATGGTCGCAGATTTAGCGATTGTTTAACAACACCGTCGCTAAATCTGTCACTATTTAGCAACGGTTTGACGATGGTTTTTATAAATCATCACTAAATATGACCAAATTTTGAATAATAATTAGCGATGGTTTTTAAACTGTCGCTAAGTTTTTTATTTTTTATTTTAATTTTTTATATATTTTCGGTTAATTATTTCATCGTTTATATGTCGCTAATAAAAAACATAAAATCCAATCCAATTTTACCAACTATAATAACGAAATGAAACAGATTTATAAATGTTATGAAATCTTTATAATGTATAAAATTTAATTAAATCAAATATATATTCAAACATCAAATTATATTAAAGTTTATTAACAATTCGAAAAAAAAAAAAACTAAAAGCGATAAAAAAAATTATGATGAAGGGGATGTATGTCATGACATATCATCAATTTCATCGAACGCATGATGGCCAGTCAAAGGATTGATGGAGGAATTATCTCTTTGCATATTCGGTAATATTTGCGGCATCATAGCATGCTATTTCTCGGTATACTTGCTCCAATCGCCTTTGACTTTTTAGGAGCGATGTAACAATACCCTCTAGTTTTTGGATCTTTTCTTCTTGTCTAGAAATATTGGCCTCCATTTCCTTTCGATGCATAGTGAGAGGCCTATGACCCGAGTTTGTACATTCTCTTCATCTTACTTGTTTTCTCCTACAATGACCCTTTTAAAAATCTCATTCATGTTGATGTCGGGGGATGAGTACCCTTCATCTCTTGACTAGCAATCTCCTCCTCAAATATTTTCTCGATGCTCTCCTGCATAATTGCATAAATTTTGATATTAAATAGTTATCTCAATAAGTTATATAAAAGTGGCATTCGAATGAAATAAACTTATAGTTTACTTACCCTAATATTTCTTTCTCATTGATCGATTAATACATAGTTATCATTAACTTTCTTCCTGTGAGTTTTCAAAAAAACCTCTTGAGTATCGAGTTCATAATCCAACTTCTTACGCTGAAACAAATATACTTAAATATTTATTGATATTGGATTAATTTCAAATAATATATATATAGTTAGGAGATTTTTGAAACAAAATTTCGAAAGGAGTTTTTCCTTTCAAGAGTGGTGTAGGAGTTCTATTGATTATGTAGGTAAAGGTCGAATACAATCACCCCGAATTGGATTGGAACATGAGATTGAAACATAAGGACTCTTGCAATGTCTAGGATATGCCTATGTTTTCTTTCTACAACTCCATTTTATTGTGGAGTGTATGTAATAGTGGTTTCATGGATAACACTATTAGAAGCAAAGAAATCCTAACAAGCATTCGAAGAAATTCAAAACCTCTATATGATTTGATCCTATGAATGGAGGTAAGAAACCATGAGTTTATAAGCATAAAGAAATGTTGCGAGTAATTTAAGAACTTAGGATATATGGTGTAGAAGGAAAGTCCAAGTTCTCCTATAGCAATCATCAACAATGGATAGAAAAAATCTTTCTTGATCGTAAGTTGAATGCTTATAGGGACCCCATATGTCCACATGCACAAGTTCAAATGGAAACTGTGTAAGAGAGGTACTATGAGGAAATGGTAACCTAGCATGTTTGGCAAGTGGAGATATATCACAAAAGAATTCATGTAAATAAGGTACCGATATTCTAAGAACCAATTTGAGACGAGAAATAGATATATGGCCAAATCTCTTGTGTCATAGGGTTATATTGGAAGGGTAATTTGTTTTACAAGTAGTAGCTTTACACAAGATAAAGAATCATTCAAAATTTGATTACTAAGAATAGAATTCAAAGTACAATTTGGTTTAGAATAACTAGAAAGAAACTTGTTATTCAAGGCATTTGTGGAGGCGAGAAGATGAAAAATCTGCTTGGCAAGATATAGTAAAGGCCATTGCTAATTTTACCAAACCCCTTTGTCCTTCCAGTCCATAGGTCCTAAAACGGACAAAGGTCGGGGTAAAAGCATGCCAAACAATTGTTGTCGGCAATGAATTGAGCCACCGACAACAAATTAAACTTGAATTCGACGGATATAAAACATTTTGAAGAACAAAATTACGAAACTTGACGAGAACCTATATGGGTAACAAGGGTCATAGTGTCATTAGGTAATCAAGTTTTATAAGATTATGCAAGTAATCAAGTTTACTAGTTATATGTATATTAGCCCTTGTGTCAATTACCACACATCTTCATTTTCACAATCCACATTGAGTAAGCTACGTAAACATGTACCGCCTTATTAGCGGTAAGTGTTGTTGATTTAACATGCTTATTTGAGTCTCTTGACGAGTAAGTTAAGTATCTACCGATACCGATGAGGTGAGAAAACTAGAGGATGTCCCATAGCTACAAGTTTGCTCATGTAAGACTATCTCCCACGAGTGCATTGACATTCTCCGGATAGCTCACATTACGAGCATTGAAATTTCTCTCGTCAACCAACGAACCACCCCTACGTACTCTATTATTCCTAAAAGATCTTCGAGGAGGATAAGGATATCCATATAGCTTATAACAACTCTCTTTTAGATGACCGGATGCATGGGAATAATCACATACAATTTTTCTTCTACTCGTGACTCGTTAGCTTTATCAATAAACTCGCTTCACTCGATATTAATTTCTAGAGGTGAAAAAGTAGTGGTAACACTTGAGTCGGTATTGATGCCTCTCTCGTGATTCTTCATTAAATGCCATGGAATATGCTTATGAATGTGTAGGCATTGGTTGCATTACCGGACCATACTTGTTTAGAAGTTATCATTCAAGCCCATCAAGAACTACATCACCTTATGTTGTTGTGTATATGCAACAAAGGGCTAAGAAACTTCATTATGGCGAGTGTGGATAAAAACAGGTTGGTGGAGGAATTAAAGGATCCAATTGGTCTTAAAATTGCCTTAATTTTGAATAATATGTTGCCACAAAATCTAAGCCTTGAATAAAGGAATTAATTTCTTTATGCAGAGAGAAAATCTTTGCTCTAGGTCGTTTATCAAACCTCTCCTTACGATCCTTCCAAACATCTACAGCATCTTGATAATATACCAAACTCGTTGAATAGTGGAGCCAATATAGAATTGAGTAGCCAAGCATGAACCAATGCATTGCATTTCTTCCACTATGCAAACTCGGGAGATTCAAAGTTCAATCTTGAGCATCTACCATTGATAAAACCATCTTTGCTTTTTGCTTATAAAGAAATCACCATAGCCTTACTCTATGAACTATAATCATCTTCTCCTTGAAGTAAATGATTGACAAGAATCAAGTTAGGTGTATCTAAAGGATGTAAGAAAAGAGGATCATTAAAATCCCTAAGAGAAGTGGGAGAACGAGTGATATTAGGGTTTTAAATTTGATTTTCCATGATTTGGAGAAATTTTCTCGGGAAAAAAATTATGTCAATTTTCTTGAGAAAAAAATGAATTAAACTTCTAAGAATGAAGAAGTAATACCAAGATTTGAAGAAAAGGATCAATCAACTAAAGATTAGAAACAAAGAAACTAAAGCTGAAATGGTGATTTTTCTGGGATCCAAACACTCTGATAACATGTTGAATTTCGAAAGAGCGGGAAACAGAGAGGAAAAATGAAATAAGCTTTTTGTGTTGTGTATTACCCCTTTGACCTTCTGTTTGGTATATATATATATATATATATATAAGAGTAGCAGCAGGTAAGTCAGTTACTATAACTAACTTACATAACTAATTAAGTAGCTAGTTATATTCTCAATATTTCAAACCATAAAAGACCATGTTCAGTTTGTAGAATTTATTCTCTTCCTTTCTCTTCACAAAACTAAGGGGCTGTTCCCCACACACCTCTTTGTCAAGTACACCATTCAAGAAAAATAGATTTTACATTCATTTGATAAATACTCCAATGATTTTATGCAGAGAGAAAAATGATCATACAACTAATTTCAAGTCTAGTAACAGGAGCAAAAACTTCAAAATAATACATACCTAGTTTTTGTTTGTAATAATTTTCCGCCGATCGTTCTTTAAAGTGATCCACATCTCCATTAGAGTGGCACTTTATCTTGAACACCCATTTGAATCACGTTGGCTTCCTATTTTGAACACCCATTTGAAGCATGTTGGCTTCCTATTTTGGGATAAAGTTGTAAGGTCTAAAGTTTTGTTTTTCTTAATGGCCTAAATTTCTTCATTTATTACATCAACCCAACAATAATTAATAACAATTACTTGGTATGGCATAGAATCAATAAACAAATAAAAAAAATTACCTTGCATCTTCATCATCACTAATATCATTGTCATTCTCAATAACATTATCTGGCTAGTGTGCTGGAAGCAATGTTAGCATTGCGGACCATAAAAAAAACTTTACATGAACAAGTTTTGAAGAACGTGGAGTTTGATTTTCATCATTGCAAACTTTAACTGATAGCAACAAAGATTTTTGGCACATCATTGCAAACTTTAACTGGTAACAGCAAATATTTTGTTTCTTTAACTAACCAATCTGAGACACTATTTTCATCAAAAGTAACATCTCCACTTATGATCACCGTTTTATTTTTTGGATCGAACAACTTATAACCCTTTGTCTTATCACTATAACTAACGAAAATACACATTTCAAATTTGTCATTCAATTTTTTTCATTACCTCATTAGGAAAATGGGAATAAGCAATAAAACCAAACACCTTGAGATGGCTAATATTTAGTTTTTGCTGACTCCAAGCCTCTTGACAAGTTTGTTTGTTTGTTTTTTTGTTTTTTTTTTTTTTTTAACAAACACTTGTTGTTGGGCATCTATTCAAAACGTAAATAGCACAAGCAACCACTTCTGCCCAAAAAAATTAGACAATATTTTATTATGCAACATACATCTAACAATGTCAATTATAGTTCTGTTTTTCTCCCTGCGACTCCGTTTGTTGAAGAGGGTATCTAGCAGTCAATTAATGTCTCATGTCATATTTTTTTTAGGAAATAATCAACAATAATATCCTTTATGGCTGTATCCATTCTCAAAGTATGGAGCTCCCACTGTACTTTTTAATGTAAGCTAAAAAATTCATTAATTAAAGTAATGAAGTACCTATTATCTCTATTTGAAGGAACCTCAACTGAATGCCAATTTTACGTTCTCTAAATGCCGGAATTTTTGTTTTATCCCCAAGCGTCACAGGTGTATGAAAAGATTCATCCATGTTACCACTCGTATGATTGATGCAAGAACCCCCAATTTTTCTCATCCTTTTCTGTCTTACGCTCGCCAATATTAATGTTTTAAAAGCATCATTATTGATCTCTATAAATTTTTTATGTGTTTTTCTATTGTTTGAGTTTTTAAGTAAGCACTTATATTGATAATGACCAAACCTTTTGCAATGATGACATCGAACGTGAGACTTCCAATCTTTCTTATAGTATCCATACCTTTGACATTTATGGCATTATATCCTTGTAGCTTATCAAATTTGTTATTCCTTTCACCTTTACCTTTGCTACTTTGACCATATTGATTGTGTTCAATTTTGTTTAATGATTCCTTCGTGGTTTTCATATTCAACTGAGATTGCAATGTTTCATCAATGGTTATGACATATTTCTTCTAATTCAACCCATGTGCATGAGCTACTAATGAACCTTCTAATTCGTCAATTAGCAGCTCACTCAAATTTATTGGTTCTTCAATAGCTGTCATAGCGTACTCAAAGCAAACTATCAAGATTCGAAGAATTTCTCCATAATTAGGAGATCTATCATATTTTTTGTATTAGTGTTCATCTAAATAATCAATTTTAGTGCGCATGAAAAATACTCGTCAACAATCCCATTGTCTTGCATTCGTAGAAGTTCAAAATTTGTACGTGAAGTCTGCAAATTCAACTTCTTTGCCTTTTCTACACCTTTGTAAAAATTGTATTAAAACCCGTCCTTCTAATTAAATGGCTCGGATGCCAGAACCAAAAACTCACTATCAAACTTTATTGAAAATTGATCCAAGCTGTAACTAAGCCTTTTTTAAAACATAAAGGACAAAGACGTGCACTCACACACAAAACTCACTTTTTTTACTTTTCCGTGACGCTACTAGCTTCTGGCAATTTTTTCTTCCATTGCTGAAATTGGAGGGGACCAGGCAGTTAAATCAGAACAGGTGAGCTGTTGCTCATAATAATTAGTTTATATATATATATGGTTCAAGCAGCAAATTAAAATAAATAAATAAAGCAGTTAAACCTTACAGTTGGATTGATTTGTGTAAGAATGACAAATTTATGATTCCGTAAAGATGCCATGAAATAACATCCAACCCACAAAATTTAATTTATTTTATTAAACCGAACGCCATGAGATGGCTAATATTTAGTTTTTGCTGGCTCCAAGTGTAATACCCGTGATCAAAAAGCTCTTGAATAATTATATATGTATAGAAGGAGAAATAATTTAAAATTTATTGGGTAAGCATGGATGATTAATTGTTGAGATAATGAATTTTTGATATTTAATTGAATTATTTTTAGGGAGAAAATTACGAAAGTTAAAGGTTTAGCTATTTAATTTAAATAATTATGGGAGTCAAGAGATCAATATTAATTTAGAAATTATGTTAAAGGAGGACTGAAATGTCACAATTAAAGGAGAGAAACCAAAATTGTAGGAGTGTGATTAAATAGAATTATAAAGGTCAAGGACTAAAGTGGTAAATTGCAGAAAAATAGAGGGCCATTTGAACCAGCCACTGGGCTGGAATTTGCCTAGAAATTTAAATTTAGAAACTAAATTTCTAGGACAAAATCATTGGCCAAGCACAAGAGAAAGAGGAAATAAACACAAGGAAAGGAAGAATGAAGTTTCGAGGAAGGATCTAAAGAGTTTCAATTTAGCTAAGGAGTTGAAATTCAAATCCTTCCCTCTTAATATATATTCAGCTAGCTACAAAAGACAAGAGAATGATGAATAATCAATATTAGGAAGAAACCAAGGTGAGAGTTAAAGGGAAATAGAAGAAATTAAGTTAACCCTAACCAAATTCTACCTAAAATCAACACTAATCCACCCATAAAACTATATTAGAAAACTAAAGGAAGCAAGCACAAGGATAGGGACGAAAAGGGGGCCTTGGCCGAAATCAAGAGGAAGACGAAGGAGGGAAGATCAAGTGAAATTAAGCATTGAACATACTTATCTAAATGTAACTTTAACTCATTGTAAGACTTAGGATGATTATGTATTGAATTGGTGCAATTATGTGCTTAGAACCCTAGGATTTCAAATTATGCAATCAAATAATTTATGTTCAATTGATGCCTAAATTGTGAAATTGATGAATGATTGACTATTGTAATATTATAGCAAGAGTTTAATTGATAATTGACCATTGTATTGATGATAGATAAGTGATTAATTGTTGTTGTTATGAATTGGGAATTTAGGGTTCATGTTTAAATCATGTGATAGCTGTAATTTAAAAAAATGAATGGGCTTTGGTGTAATTGGTGAGTTGATAATTATGATTGGATGATTGAATAGGAGAAGGAAAAACTTACGAAATGGGTTCATTGGGATGAACCATTCAGCCATGACTAGGAAGAATTGAAAAAAAAATATTTTGTACAAAATTGATCCATCCTAGGTGTTTGATAAAATGTGTAAACCATGTTTGAGACTTAAAATCAAAGAGAAAATTGATAAAATAGAAAGACTAGATAGGTTTGATAGATTCGATCAACATGAGAACTATAGTGAAATGTGTATATTTATATATTATTGAATTAAATAGTAATGTTTTAAGGTTTAATGAGAAGGAATCACTTGGTTGTTTGGTAAGAGAGTCATTTGGTCAAGTCTCCAATTTGAGAGATTATCGAATTAAATTGTTAAGCAATAAAATTTAGTGCTTTAACCTTCGTTAGTTGTAGTTAGGTGTAATGAAATGAAAAATCGAATGAATTGATTAGGGAGTAGATTAGGCTTGAAAATAATAAGGTAAATGGTATGAATTGAATGATTAAGGAAATCTCTCTTGGTTAAATGGATGAAACATTCGGCCAAAAGAGGAACATTTGGATTGTTTACCTAATGTTTTATGTTGTGTTAGATTGTAATGAATCTGCATGTTTAAGGACGAATGGATGCAAACAAAAGGATTTAAATTCAACTCCGTAGCTAAATTAAAATCCTCTAGATCCTTCCTTGAACCTTCCTTCTTCCTTCCTTTCTGTTTCTTCCCTCTTTCTCTTGTGTTAGGCCGACTGATTCTGCCCTTAAAATTCAATTCCTAAACTGAGATTTTTGGGAAAATTCCAGTCGCATGGCTATTTCAAATGCCCCTCTATTTTACCTTATTTTACCACTTTAATCATTGACCTTTATAATTCAATTCAATCATAATCCTACAATTTCAGTTCTCCTTCTTTAATTGTGACATTTCAGTCCTCCTTTAAAACTATTTCCAAATTAAGTTGAGTCCCCTGACTCCCTCCTTTATTTAATTTAAATTGACCAAGCTTTTACTCTTTATAATTACCTTCTTAAAATAATCTAATTAAACACCCAAAACTTATTATCCAAAAATTAATTATTCATTCTCACCAATTAATTTCATAATTATTTTCTCCTTATTTTCTAATATTTATGTGTGCATAAATAATATTTTATGCTCACAATAATATTAATTCAAACATTTAACTTAACTAATTACTCCATAATTAAATCTTTAGACATTAATAAAAATATTACTTCTTTCATACATACCTATATAATTATTTAGGAGGTTTCAATTAAGGATATTATAGAAGCTCCCATTTTACTTTTTAACATAAGCTAAAAAATTCTTTAATACACCACATGCTTTTGATTTTTGTTTCAATAAATAAACTCAAGTCTTTCAACTAAAGTAATTAACAAAATCGTTAATAAAAGTAATGAAGTACCTACTATCTCTATTTGAAAGAATCTCAACTGAAAATAAATCGTAGTGTACTAGGTCAATGACATCTTAGCTCTCTTTGTCTTTCCTTTCGAAAAAGAATCTCGGTGTTTCTTGTCCAAAATACATGATTCACAAAAATTTTATAAGAGAATCAATTTGTAGCACCCATAAATCATTTTTCACTAGTTAGAAATTTCAGACTTCCAAAGTTTAAAAGTCCAAAATGCATAAGCCATAGCCAACTATTATAAAGAATCATAAAACTAAAACAAGACAACTCATTATAATTAAACCGTAATGGATACAAACGATTATTAGAATGCTTACCTTTGCTATTAGCGTTTTTTATTCATCAAAGATTGTTCAAGTCTTGAGTTCACTCTCTTTTAATTAACTCTTCCTGGGTTTGGCATCCTTGTCGTTTTTTGGTTTCTAAAATTTTAAAACAATTTTTAGAAAACGGAAAACGAAAAAAAAAAAAAAAAAAAGAAAAGAAGGAAATATAAAATTTGAAAATAAGTTTTATGAAACAAAAAACGAATAACGAATGCGGCTCGAATTTCTTAAATTTCTGCTGCTGCTCCTCGAAGTCCCATACAAGAGACAGAATCCAACAGATTAAATGATTAGCGGGTCTTAATGTAGCTGCCGTTTTCGCAAAATTTCAAAAAGAGAAAAGGTCTTCAACGACATATACCATGATAAAAGATTTCATTCAAATAATTGAAACCATATATTTCAAACATTCCTGCCAAAACAAATTGCATATGTAATCACATACCTTTACTTCTTTTTTTTTTTTTTCTTAATTTTATATTAATAAATATTTTTTAATCAATTTATGCGTAAATTGAAATTATTATTTAAAAAAAAAAAAACTAACAACACATTTCTAACATCCATCATATGAATTCTAAAAAAAAAATAGTAAATTTTTATGGATGTTGATCTCAAAATTAAAACTTAAAAAATAAAAAAATAAGAGCAATCTTTATTAACTATCAAACCAATCATTTAATGTCCGGTAATTTTTTTTTCCATTATTAAAATCGGAGGGGACCAGCCAGTTAAATCTAAACAGGTGAGCTAATGCTTATATTAATAAGTTTGTGTCTTAAAAAAGAAAAATAGTTTATGTAGAAAATTAAAATAATTAAATAAAAGAATTTTATTTATTAAATAGAAAGTAATTTTTAATTTTGAGTAAGTTATATCACGTATAAGAAGGTCCAACTATAATATACATTGATAATAAATCCGTTATATTACTTGCGAAAAATCTAATCTCACGTAACCAAAGCAAACATATAGACAAGAAATATCATTTTATTCAAAAAGCAAATGAAAACAAAATTGTAGAGCTAGTTCATCATAGAATAGAAAATCAACTTACAAATATTTTTACAAAGCCTTTGAAGACCAATGCATTCCACAAACTTAAAAAAAAGCTTGGCATTCGAAGTTGAGTTTAAGAGGGAGTTTTAGAATTCAAACTCTTCATAATAAAGTGATAAATATTTTTCTCTTTAGAAAATTCTTCTCTAGAATATTCTCAAGCCATCAAGAATTCTTAGCTTTTAAGAATTCTCAGTCATTAAGTATTTGACTAAGTAACATTTAAAGGAGGTGATCAAATTTTATGATTTCTAATTAATTCTAGATATTTCAAATAAGGAGGTTAAGTTTGTTTATAAATATTATCCTTATATATGTAATGTATGGATGAAAATTAGAGAAAACATGAGAAAGCAAAAGTGTAGTAGAAATATACTAGCAACAATTAGAAAGAAAGAAAAAAATAGAGATTAATTTATTAAGAGCAGATATTTTGTGTGTGAGATTTATTTTATAATCAATACATTATTAAATATATTGTTATTTGAGTGTTATTTGTGTATCTATTATGCTTCCAATAAATGATATCAAGAGGTTGATCTATTAGAAGAAGATATTTTATATGTGAGGTTTATTTTATAATAAATATATTATTAATATAATATTGTTTGAGTGTTATTTACGACTCTATTACGCTTCCAACAAAAAATCACGATCAAACTTTATTGAAAATTTGATCCAGGCGGTCACTAGCCTTTTTTTAAAAAAAAAAAAACACAAAGGACAAAGACCTGCACTCGCACACAAAACTCACTTTTTTCTTTTTCCGTGACACTTCAAGCTTCTGGCAATTTTTCCTTCCATTATTAAAATCGGAAGGGGCTAGCCAGTTAAATCTGAACAGTTGAGCTGAAGCTTATATCAATCAGTTTGGTTCTTAAAAAAGAAAAACAGTTTATGCAGCAAATTAAAATAATTAAATAAAACACATTTATTTATTAAATAGAAAGTAAATTTTTAATTTTTAACATGTTTGATACACAAGTAAATGGTAAATATCTTACATTAAAAATGAATGGAACGATCAAAACGCACCAAACACTGGTGCTTCTGAGAAAATTATGAACAAAATGTAGTCAGAAGGTTCATGTGTATCTATGTTACCCAAAAAACAAATGTGAAGATTGCAAGTAGTACTGGATATTCATCGGAGAAAGAACTGGGTATAAATTTAGTTCAAGTCCACTACTTATTGTTGGTTTTGATGATATCTTGGAACCCTAACTGAATTAAAGAGTTGACTTTTTTGGGAATGGAGTTGATAAAGCAAAGAAATCGATTCAGTAAAAATAATGATCCCAGTAGTCTCTGAACAGCAACACCAGTCACAACCTGAACCTGTCTAGCTAGTGTCTATGCAACAGCAGGGAAGTAGAGATGGCAAACCCTTGCAAGTTGCAGATTCTGTCCTTTTTACGATGTCAAACAGCTCCAGCTTTTCGGAGTTCCAGCATCGAAACCTGTTATTTTTCATGAATCACATGGCCTAACCCATGTGGACGTGGAAGAAAGAGAAAATACAATTATTGTACCAGCATTCATTATCATGGGAATGCTAAGACCTCACGGTCTTGTCTTAGCTAAGAAATTCGATAAGCCTAAGACATTTGCTCGGTGGATAAGCTATTTTATTTTTATTTTTATTCTTCTTCAAATAAATAAATCATCGTGGTTTAAATAAATAGAGTTAATCATAATTTTGGTGTACTAAATTATTGAGTTTTTAAAAACTGTTAATTGAATCAGTCCCAATTTGTTATTTAAACATTATTTAGAAATATTTTTAATTTGATATCTAGGAATAAGTTATTCTCTAATATTTTAGGAGATCTCTAACTTTTAGAAAATGAGACATAATTTGGTACTTAGTAATAAGTTATTCTCCAAGATTTTAAAAGATTCCTATATTTTAAGAATTGAAACATAATTAGACTACTAGGATTTTGTATTGTGTCAGCATACAAAGTGGTTTTAGTATGAATCTCAATAGCTTTTATTGAAATTTTCAATAAAAGTATTTTTACCTTAATTCACTTAAAAACTTATATAACTTATCAAGTTTTGATTGACAAAACTTGTGGCATTCCAAAGGTTTATTACCCCTTTCTTATTTGTCTTGAGTGTGAGGCCTATTCCTTCTTTAACCTTATGGTTCAAATCTTATATATTTAGACTTGGGGTCCAAGTTATTAATAATTTACAATATGATCTTAGTTTTTTAGGAAATGATCTATCTTGTCCGTGAGTTCTTAAATACTTGATTTATGTATAGGGTTCACATCAAAATTGCAAAATCATAAAGGTCTAATTGAAACAATTAAAAGTTTAGATCCTTAATAAAATAGTTAGTTTTTGGTGACTCCTACTCGTAATACCCTTAACCAAAAACCTTCTAAATAATTATATATGTATGTATGGAAGGAGGAAATAATTTAGAATTTATTTAGTAAGCATGGATGATTAATTGTTGAAATAATAAATTTATTTTAATGTATAAAATTAAGATATTAAATTAATATTTATGTCGTCATGAAAAATAAATAAAAACTAAAAGAATAAAAATTATGCAAACATAAATATTAGGCAACGCAAATTGGTTGTTAATGTAAGAAATATTCTATAATATGACCCATATGTCATGTTTGTTTTAAATCTATAAATAACTATTTAAAGACTTAGAGCCCAATGGACTTTAGTAGTGGGCTAGGCACATCCATGATGGATAGAAGTGCAAAATTAAGTTAAAGAAAAAGTCTCCGGTCTAGCCATATAAATAGTAAGTAAAGCCTCGTGTTTTCCATTAACACACAAAACCCTAAAGTATTGGCATAGACTAGAAGGCTCTCTCTCCCCTTGACGGCTCTAGTTTTCTTTCAGCAATATCTTGAGCACTTAATCAATCATGGCAGGAGGTATGTATCCGATTAATTTCCACTCGCGCTTATATGCATAGGCATATTTAATTTAACATATGGTATCAAAGCCTCCTTCTCGTTATATTGATTAGTGTTAATAGAAATCATCAATTGTATTTAATGAATACATATTATGATTCTTTAATAGATGTGATATTAAATATGTAATATGGGTATTTTAAATTATATTATTTTTCTTGTCACTAAGGAGGTGGGATTTTCAAAAAAAAAAAAAACATATATCACGGTAGAAATCGTTGAAACAAATATGCATAATTAATCCGTGATATTTTTTATTTCTTTCTGGAACTTGGAGGAGAGGTGCTGATAATTGATGGTGTAACAGCACACCATGTGCTTAGCTAGCGTACAAAAGTTAGTCACGCCAAATATCATCTCATATGTATAAGTATATATCATTCGGCATTGTTTCTTTTTGTTGGATTAAAATAATGATAACAAACTAATATAGCATATACATGCATGCATAAGGAATGGCCGCCTAAGTCATGTCTAGTTATATATATATATTATATCACGTCTTCTGTACTTTAACAGTACACTTGCTTCCATTTGATTTCATACGCTTAGTTTACGCTATTTCCTGTCTGGTGCGACTTCGTGAACAACATAACTATGGTGGTGCATGCTTATATATATATATATATATGAAAGACATAAATTAAAGATTGCCAGGAAGTTTTCTTGTAAACAATTTTTACTTTATATTATTATTATTATTTTGATATGTCAACATAAAGTTATAAGTTGATATTAAAGTATGCTATGTTGAGATGGTGATGTCAATTAACTTAGGAATAGCCACATCATCTTTAAGTTATTTGGATGATCACATTAAAGTTTATTAAATTAATATGCTCATAAAGTACATAGCTTAATTTATAATTATTTTATAAAAATAATGACTTGACCTTACAGGGAGGTTGTTATTTTTATGATTTAATTAGAATAAGATAATAAATTGATATTAAGAATGGATTTTATTCTAAGGCCTCGTGTATGAATATTTTTTTTATTCTTGATATTTTATTTATTAGTCTTATTATTAAAGAATTAGTGAATTCTATGCATGATGCAACCTCTACCCACAGGAAAGTTAGAATTTACTATTAAATTGACATTGGTTAATTTAAATAAAGTATGTTTTTTCATAGTATTAAACTCTTTTCTTGGTTATTGCAACTTTTTCTATCGCTTTTATTGATACATCTAGTATTCCAATGCTATGTGGTGATAATTTTGGTGATTGGAAAGAAAATATTCTCTTTGCATTGGGGTGTGTGGATTTGGATTTGGATTTGCCCTACGTGTGGATGAACCACCCATCCTCACGGATTCAAGTGATGCACAGGAAAAGACTAATTATGAGCGGTGGGAGCGATCTAATCGCTTAAGTTTAATGCTCATAAAGTCTCGCATAAATAAGAGTATAAGGGGTTCAATCCCTAAATGCTCTAAGGCAAAAGATTTCCTGAAAGCCATAGAAGAACAATTTGTTCATTCCGATAAGGCATTAGTCGACGCCCTAATGAAAAAGCTTTCGACAAGTCATTTGACTATTCTAAAGGTGTGCGCGAGCATGTTATGGAAATGAGGGACACTCGTCGCTCAATTAAAGTCCTTAGAGGTAGAGATTTCCGAGTCATTCTTGGTGCATTTCATTTTGAACTCTCTCCCCGTGGAATATGGTCCGTTTAAGATTTCTTATAACACACATAAGGAAAAATGGTCAATTAATGAATTATTGACCTTGTGTGTTCAAGAAGAAGGGAGATTGAAACTTGAGAAACCCGAAAGTGCTCATTTGGTTTCTCAAGCTAAAGGAAATTTCAAGAAGGGTAAAAATGTTCTAAAAGTGAAGAAACATGAACATATGCCTTTAAAGCAAAATGGCAATAATAGTAAATGTTTCTTCTGCAAGAAAGGGGAACATGTTAAGAAAGATTGCCCTAAGTATCAAAAGTGGCTCATGAAGAAAGGTAAACTCATCTCTTTAGTGTGTCATGAATCTTTTTTATTGAGACTCCTAATAATACATGGTGGATTGATTCTAGTACTACAATCCATATTGTGAATACCATGCAGGGCTTTCTGGACCTAAGGAAGCCGAAAGGAAATGAAGAAGGCATCTATTCAGGAAATCGGATGCGCTCTAAAGTTGAAGTCGTGGGGACTTTTAGATTAATTTTAAAATATGGATTTATTTTGGATTTGGAAAATGTTTTTTATGTTCCATCATTTTCTAGAAATTTGATTTCGGCTTCCGGACTATGTAGTATTGGCTATGGATTTTTGTTTAATGAAAACATTTTTAGTATTTTGAAAAATAAAATCTCTATTGGTGGTGGAACATTAATTGGTGGTTTATATAAAATTTATCTAGACTCCACTTTTGAGCTCAACTATTTATCGATGCATGTTAATACAGGTATTAAAAGGAGCAAAATTGATGAGAATTCCTTCACATTGTGGCATAGGAGATTAGGTCACATCTCCATTGAAAGAATTAAAAGATTGGTGAATGATAGAGTTTTAAATGCTCTTGATTTTACCGATTTTGGTACTTGTGTGGATTGCATAAAGGGAAAGCAAACTAACAAGATCGCTAAAGATGCCACGAGGAGCTCGAAATTTTAGAAATCATACACACCGACATATGTGGACCGTTTAATACTCCTTACCTAAATGATCGGAGATATTTTATCTCATTCATTGATGACCATTCTAGATTCATATATCTTTATCTTTTACATGATAAGGTCGAAGCACTTGATGCTTTTAAGACCTTTAAGGTTGAGGTAGAGAAACAAAAGGAAAAGACCATTAAGATTATAAGGTCCGATAGAGGTGGAGAGTATTATGGTATGTACACCGAAAAAGGACAAATGTCAAGTCCATTTGCAAAGTTCCTTGAAGGAGAGGGCATTATTGCATAATATACAATGCCCGGCACACCACAACAAAATGGTGTAGCCGAGAGAAGGAATCGTACTCTTATAGACATGGTTAGAAGCATGATTAGTAATTCTAATTTACCATTATCCTTATGGAGTGAAGCATTAAAGACTCGCTGTGTATATTCTAAACAGGGTTTCATCCAAGGTCGTCTCTAAGACACCTTTTCAATTATGGAATGGATGGAAACCTAGTTTAAATCATACACATATATGGGGTTGTCCTCGTTGAGGTAAGGATTTATAATCCTCAATTAAAGAAATTAGACCCTAGAACAACCAATGGATATTTCATTGGTTATGCAGTAAACTCTAAAGGATATAGGTTTTATTGTCCTTCTCATAGTACAAGAATAGTAGAGGCAATAAATGCTAAATTTCTTGAGGATCTTAACCTTAGTGGGAGTGATTTTCCTCGAAGAATAGAATTTGAGAAAACACAAGATTCAACTATATTGCATAAGGATAAAAGGAAATTGGTTATTGTTCAAGAAAGTCAATTAAATA
Source organism: Dovyalis caffra (assembly GCA_963924115.1). Taxonomy (NCBI): domain Eukaryota; kingdom Viridiplantae; phylum Streptophyta; class Magnoliopsida; order Malpighiales; family Salicaceae; genus Dovyalis; species Dovyalis caffra. The sequence goes on from CAWUPB010001159.1 coordinate 13,107,751, forward strand.
ATGTTGAACAACAACCAATTCCCGAGCAACAAGTTCAAGAGCAACTAGTTCTCGATGAGCCAAACCCACATGAAGATGTTGAATTAAGAAGATCTTCAAGAGTAAGGAGATCGAGAATTTCTAATGACTATGTTGTATACCTTTAAGAGTCCGACTTCGATGTTGGACTTAAGAATGATCCAAACTCGTTTTCACAAGCCATGAATGGAGAAAACTCCAACTTATGGTATAATGCCATGAAAGAAGAAATAGAGTCAATGCATAAAAATCAGGTTTGGGACCTTGTTGAATTACCAAAATGATCCGTAGCCGTTGGTTGCAAATGGGTTTATAAAACCAAGAGAGATTCTTCCGGTAATATCGAACGATATAAAGCTAGACTTATGGCTAAGGGTTATACCCAAAAGGAAGGTATAGACTATCATGAGACCTTTTCTTCGAGTCTCTAAAAAGGATTCATTTAGAATAATAATGGCATTAGTAGCTCATTTCGATTTGGAGCTACATCGGATGGATGTGAAAACAACATTTTTAAATGGAAATTTGGATGAAGAGGTATACATGAATCAACCTAAAGGTTTTTGTGATGATACAAATAGTCACTTGGTTTGTAAGCTAAAAAGATCTATATATGGGCTAAAGCAAGCCTCCCGACAGGTGGTATATCAAGTTTCACAATGTTATTACCTCGTATGGTTTTATTAAGAACATTGTTGATCAATGCATATATCTTAAAGTTAGTGGGAGCAAATATATTTTTCTCGTCCTATATGTAGATGATATTTTACTTGCATGTAGTGACTTGGGTTTGCTTCATGAGACTAAGCAATTTCTTTCTCAAAAATTTGATATGAAGGATTTAGGTGAAGCCTCTTATGTCATTGGCATAGAGATTCACAGAGATAGATCTCAAAAATTATTAGAACCGTCTCAAAAGGCCTACATTGAAAAAGTCTTGGAAAGATTCGAGATGTCAAATTATGCATCTTCGGTAGCACCCATTGTCAAAGGGGATAAATTCAATCCGAATCAATGTCCACAAAATGCATTGGAAAAGGAGCAAATGAGTAACATTCATTATGCATCTGCAAGTAGGGAGTTTGATGTATGCATAGGTTTGTACAAGACTCGACTTGGCATTTGCAGTAGGAATGCTAGGTAGGTTCCAAAGCAATCCCGGAATGGACCATTGGAAAGCCGCTAAGAAAGTCATGAGATATCTACAAGGAACCAAGAATTATAGATCGACTTACGTGCATACTAATCACCTCGAGGTGGTTGGTTATTCGGATTCGATTTTGCTTGGTTGTGTAGACACAAGAAAGTCTACTTCAGGATACATTTTTCTTCACTTGGAGGAGCCGTATCTTGAAGAAGCACTAAGCAAACTATTGTTGCTTCGTCTATGATGGAAGCAGAATTCATTGCATGCTATGAAACAACGACACGAAGCTATTTGGTTAAGAAACTTCATTTCTAGTCTACAAATTGTCGATTCCATATCAAGACCGAGTAAAGATTTATTGTGACAATTCGGCTACTATTTTCTTCTCTAAGAATAATAAAAGTGGAAGTCGAAACAAGCATATCGACATAAAGTATCTCATTGTGAGAAAGAAAGTGAAGGAATATGAAGTGCTCATTGAGCATATTAGCACCGATCTAATGATTGCGGATCCTATGACTAAAGCACTGCCAGGTAAAACAAGTATAGAGATCATGTGGATCGTATGGGTCTAGCTAACCCATTTATAGTTTGACTTCATTTTCTTTTATTGATTGTCTAGACATTTTTTAAGTTGTTCTTAGAGATTGATGTGATTTTTGTGCACAATAAAGTATTAATTTTATATTAATTTTGATATATAAAGTTGGACTCGAATGACTTATTGGAAGTTCATTCATAAAGTTTATTGCTCATTAAGTGCTTGTTTTAAGGATGTAATATATTGTAATACATGGAAGGGAATGCTTAGTTATAAAGCATGACCGCTATGATTCATATATTACATTCTTAATCTAAGTATGAGTGTTTCCACTAACTAATCATTATGGACTCTATAAAGAAAATGTCATTTTTAGGCGAGTGTCATATGGGCCAAGTGGGAGAATGTAAGAAATATTCTATAATGTGGCCCATATGTCATGTTTGTTTTAAATCTATAAATAACTATTTAAAGACTTAGAGCCCAATGGACTTTAGTAGTGGGCTAGGCACATCCATGATGGATGGAAATGCAAAATTAGGTTAAAGAAAGAGTCCCCGGTCTAGCCATATAAATAGTAAGTAAAGCCTCGTGTTTTCCATCAACACACAAAACCCTAAAGTATTGTCATAGACTAGAAGGCTCTCTCTCCCTTGGCGGCTCCAGTTTTCTTTCAAGCAATATCTTGAGCACTTAATCAATCATGGCATGAGGTATATATCCGATTAATTTTCGCTGTGCTTATATGCATAGGCATATTTAATTTAACGAGTTAAGTGATCAATTAAATGAATTTAATTATTAAAAATCATAAAAGTGAATAATTAAGGTACTTAATAGAATCAATGAGAGAGTTTTTAACAATGTCTAATGGTTATAAATATTTAATAATTAAAGCTTGCAATATTTGTTAAGATTTATTAATAAAAGTGAATTTTCTCATTGATTAGTGTCGATTTTGGGTAAAATTTAGATAGGATTAATTTAATTTCTTTTATCTCCCTCTAACTCTCACCCACGTTTTTCTCGTAACCTTGATTGTTCATCAAATGACTTAATTTAATTTTCTATTGAAAATCACGTGGCCCAACCCATGTGGACGTAGAATAAGGAGAAAATACAATTATTGTACCACCATTCATTATCATGGAATTGTTAAGACCCCACCTTCTTGTCTTGGATAAGAAATTCGATAAGCCTAGCCCATTTGCTCGGTGGATAAGCTATTTTATTTTTACTTTTATTCTCCGTCAAATAAATAAATCTTCTTGGTTTAAATAAATAGAGTTAATAATAAATTTAGTGTACTAAATTATTGGCCTTTCAAGGGCTGTTAATTGATTTAGCCCCAATTTGTTATTTAAGCATTATTTAGAAATGTTTTCAATTTGATAGTTAGGAATAAGTTATTCTCCAATATTATTTTAGGAGATCCGTAAATTTTAGAAATTGAGACATAATTTGATAGCTAGTAACAAGTTATTCTCCAACATTTTAAGAGATTCCAATATTTGAGAAATTGAAACATAATTAGACTACTAGAATTTTGTATTGTGTCAGCATATAAAGAGGCTTTAGTATGAATTTCAACAGCTTTGATTACCAATAAAAGTAAAGTCTTTTTACCTTTGTTCTCACAAAAACTTTTAGAACTTATCAAGTTTTGATCGATAAAACTTGTGACGTTTCAAAGGTTTATCACTCGTTTCTTACTTGTCTAAGTGTGACGCCTATTCCTTCTTTAACCATATGGTTCAAATCTTATATATTTAGACTTTGAGTCCAAGATCTTAATAATCTACAATATGATCTTAGTTTTTTTGGAAATGTTCCATCTTGTTCGTGAGTTCTTAAATACTTGATTTATGTGGTTCACATCAAAATTGCAAAGTCATAAAGGTCTAATTGAAACAATTAAAAGTTTATGTTCTTAATAAAATAGTTAGTTTTTTGTGACTTCTACTCGTAGTAGCCTTAACCGAAAACCTCCTAAATAATTATATATGTATGTATGGAAGGAGGAAATAATTTAAAATTTATTTAGTAAGCATGGATGATTAATTGTTGAAATAATAAATTTATTTTAATGTATAAAATTAAGATATTAAATTAATATTTATGTCGTCATGAAAAATAAATAAAAACGAAAAAAATAAATATTATGGAAACAAAAATATTAGGCAATATAAATTGATTGTTAATTAAGTGACCGATTAAACAAATCTAATTATTAAAAATTATAAAAGTGAATAATTGAGGTACTTAATTGAATCAATGAGAAAGTTTTTAACAATGTCTAATGGTTATGAATATTTAATAATTAAAGCTTGCAATATTTATTAAGATTTATTAATAAAAAGGAAGTTTCCCATTGATTAGGGTTGATTTTGGGTAAAATTTGAATGAGATTAATTTAATTTCTTTTATCTCTCTCTACCTCTCACCTAGTTTTCATCTTAACCTTGATTGTTCATCAAATGACTTAATTTAATTTTCTATTGAAAATCACATGGCCTAACCCATGGGGACGTGGAAGGAAGAGAAAATACAATTATTGTACCATCGTTCATTATCATGGAATTGTTAAGACCCCACCGTCTTGTCTTGGCTAAGAAATTCGATAAGCCTAACCCATTTGCCCGTGGATAAGCTATTTTATTTCTATTTTCTGTCAAATAAATAAATCGTCGTGGTTTAAATAAATAGAGTTAATCATAAATTTAGTCTACTAAATTATTGGGCTTTAAAGACTATTAATTGAATCATCCCAATATGTTATTTAAACATTATTTAGAAATGTTTTTAATTTGATAGTTAGAAATAAGTTATTCTCTAACATTTTAAGAGATTCGTATATTTTAAGAATTGAAACATAATTAGGTTGCTAGAATTTTATATTGTGTCAGCATATACAGAGGCTTTAGCATGAATCTCAACAGTTTTGATTTTCAATAAAAGTAAAGTATTTTATCTTGGTTCTCTCAAAAACTTATCAAGTTTTGATTGATAAAACTTGTGAAGTTCCAAAGGTTTATCACTCTTTGCTTACTTATTTGAGTGCGATACCTATTCCTTCTTCAACCCTATGGTTCAAATCTTATATATTTAGACTTAGGGTCTAGGTTCTTAATATTCTAGAATATGATCTTAGTTTTTTATGGAAATGATCTATCTTGTTTAAATACTTGATTCACGGGGTTCACATCAAAATTCCAAAATTATAAAGTTCTAACTGAAACAATTAAAAATTTAGATCCTTAAATAAAAGAGACTCCTATGTGATACCCTTAATCAAAAACCTCGTAAATAATTATATATGTATGTATGGAAGGAGGAAAAAATTTAGAATTTATTTAGTAAGCATGGATGATTAATTGTTGAAATAATAAATTTATTTTAATGTATAAAATTAAGATATTAAATTAATATTTATTTCTTCATGAAAAATAAATAAAAAGTAAAAATAAATAAATATTATGCAAGCATAAATATTAGGCAATATAAATTGATTGTTAATTTAAGTGATCGCTTAAACAAATCTAATTATTAAAAATTATAAAAGTGAATAATTGAGTTACTTAATTGAATCAATGAGATAGTTTTTAACAATATCTAAAGGTTTTAAATATTTAATAATTAAAACTTGTAATATTTGTTAAGATTTATTAATAAAAGTGAAGTTTCTCATTTACTAGTGTTGATTTTGGATAAAATTGGAATAGGATTAATTTAATTACTTTTATCTCCCTTTTGGTTTCATCTTAATCTTGATTGTTCATCAAATGACTTAATTTAATTTTCTATTGAAAATCACATGGCCCAACCCATGTTGACGTGGAAGAAAGAGAAAATACAAATTTTGAACCAGCATTCATTATCATGGAATTGTTAAGACCCCACTGTCTTGTCTTGGATAAGAAACTCTATAAGCCTAACCCATTTTCTCGGTGGATAATCTATTTTATTTTTATTTTTATTCTCCGTCAAATAAATAAATCGTCTTGGCTTAAATAAATAGAGTTAATCATAAATTTGGCGTACTAAATTATTGAGCTTTTAAATACTATTAATTGAATCAATCCTAATTTGTTATTTAAGCATGATAGTTAGGAATAAATTATTCTTCAATATTTTATGAGATCCCTACATTTTAGAAATTGAGACATACTTTGGTAGCTAGTAATAGATTATTCTTCAACATTTTAAAAGATTCCTATATTTTAGGAATTGAAACATAATTAAGTTGTTGGGATTATGTATCATGTCAGCATATAAAGAGGCTTTAGTATGAATCTCAGCAGCTTTGATTTTTGATAAAAATAAAGTATTTTGGCCTTAATTCTCTCAAAAACTTGTAGAACTTATAAAGTTTTGATTGATAAAACTTGTGACGTTCCAAAGGTTTACCACTCCTTTTTTTTCTTGTCTGAGTGTTACACCTATTCCTTCTTTAAATATAGGAATTGAAACATAATTAAGCTGCTGGGATTTTGGGTTGTGTCAGCATGTAAAGAGGCTTTAGTATGAATCTCACTAGTTCTGTTTTTCAATAAAAATAAAGTATTTTTACCTTAATTCTCTAAAAAACTTATAGAACTTATAAAGTTTTGATTGATAAAACTTATGACGTTCCAAAGGTTTATCACTCCTTTCTTTCTTTTTTGAGTGTGATGCTTATTCCTTCTTTAACCTTATGATTCAAATCTTATATATTTAGACACGGAGTCCAAGTTCTTAATAATCTACAATATGATTTTAGTTTTTTTGGAAATTTTCCATCTTGTTCGTGAGTTCTTAAATATTTGATTTACGTGGTTCACATCAAAATTGCAAAGTCATAAAGGTCTAATTGAAACAATTAAAAGTTTATGTTCTTAATAAAATAGTTAGTTTTTGGTGACTTCTACTATAATAGCCTTAACCAAAAACCTCATAAATAATTATATATGTATGTATGAAAGGAGGAAATAATTTAGAATTTATTTAGAAAGCATGGATGATTAATTGTTGAAATAATAAATTTATTTTAATGTATAAAAGTAAGATATTAAATTAATATTTATGCCATCAAGAAAAATAAATAAAAACTAAAAAAATTAAATTTTATGCAATCATAAATATTAGGCAATATAAATTGATTGTTAAGTGATCGATTAAACAAATCTAATTATTAAAAATTATAAAAGTGAATAATTGACGTACTTAATTGAATGAATGAGAAAGTTTTTAACAATGTCTAAAGGCTATAAATATTTAATAATTAAAGCTTGTAATATTTATTAATAAAAGTGAAGTTTCTCATTGATTAGTGTTGATTTTGGGTAAAATTTAAATAGGATTAATTTTTTTTTTTTTTATCTCTTTCAAACTATCATCTTGGTTTCCTCGTAACCTTGATTGTTCATCAAATGCTTAATTTAATTTTCTATTGAAAATCACATGGCCTAACCCATGTGGACGCGGATGGAAGAGAGAATACAATTATCGTACCAGCATTCATTATCATGGAATTGTTAAGACCCCACCGTCTTGTCTTGGCTAAGAAATTCAATAAGCCTAGTCCATTGGCTAAGAAATTCAAATAAATAAATCGTCTAGGTTTAAATAAGTAGAGTTAATCATCAATTCATCATTGAATTGTTAAGCCCCCAACGTCTTGTCTGGTTTAAGAAATTCGGCAAGCCTAACTTACGTTGACGTGGAAGAAAGCGAAAATACAATTATAATACCAGCATTCATTATCATGGAATTGTGAAGACCCCACCGTCAAGTCTTGGTTAAGAAATTCGACCACCTTAACCTGTGTTGGAGATAAATACAATCATCGTACCATATCATTGAATTGTTATGGCCCCAGCGTCTTATTTTGCTTAAGAAATTCGATAAGCTTAACCCATTTGCTCGGTGGATAAGCTTTTCTATTTTTATTTTTATTTTTATTCTCCATCAAATAAATAAATATTCTTGGTTTAAATAAATAAAGTTAATCATAATTTCAGTGTATTAAATTATTAGGTTTTTAAATATTATTAATTGAAGCAATCTGAATTTTTTATTTAAACATTATTTAAACATGGTTTTAATTTGACAACTAAGAATAATTAAGTTATTCTCTAACATTTTTAGGAATTTCTACATTTTAAGGATTGAGACATAATTAGGATGTTAAGGTTTTGTATTGTATCGAGGCTATAAAAAGGTTTTGACATGTATAAATATCAATAGCTTTGATTATCAACAAAAGTGAGGTATTTTCACTTCGGTTCTCTCAAAAACTTATCGAGCATTAATTGATAAACTTGTGATGTTCAAAGGCTCATCACTCCTTTTTTACTTGTCTAATTGTGGCGCCTATTCCTTCTTTAACCCTATCGTTCAAATCTTATTTAGACTTAGGGTTGAGATTTTTAACAATCTACAAACTGATCTTAGCTTTTTTGAAAATGATCCATCTTGTTCATGAGTTCTTAAACATTTAATTTATGGGGTTCACATCAAAATTGCAAAACCATAAAGGTCTAAATGAAATAATTAAAAGTTTGTGTTTTTAAATAAAATAATTAGAAAACTTAAATATAGTTTAAGTAGTAAATTAAAATAAATAAATAAATAAAACATTTAAACCTTACCATTATATTGATTTGTGTAAGAATGACAAATTTATGATTTTATAAAGATGCCATGAAATAACATCCAACTCACAAAATTTAATTTATTTTATTAAACCAAACACTTAGAGATGGCTAATATTTAGTTTTTCCTAGCTCCAAGTATAATACCCTTAACCAAAAACCTCTTGAATAATTATATATGTATGTATAGAAGGAAAACATAATTTAGAATTTTTTAAGTAAGCATGGATGATTAATTGTTGAGATAATAATTTTTTATATTTAATTTAAATATTTTTAGGGGGAAATCATAAAGGTTAAAGGTTTAGCTATTTAATTTAAATAATTGTGAGAGTCAAGAGATCAACATTAATTTAGAAATTATGTTAAAGGAGGAGCAAAATATCACAATTAAAGTAGCAAAATCATGTACCACCCAAAATAAAATTTTCATATTATGCATGTGTATGCTTGTGTTTGTATTTTTGATTGATTTTGTATTATATTATATTACATTACATTATATATATATGTGTGTGTGTGTGTGTGTGTGTGTGTGTGTGTGTGTGTTTTATGCATCTAAATGACATCTTTTAAATTGTTTATCCTTTAGTTGTGGTGTTTTGGATTATATTTATCTTGGAGATGAAGGGGAATTAAGGTGTTTTCAAGCTAATTGAATGGATTTAAGGATATTGATGAGTTTTATTGAAAGTTGGAAGACTACTTTAAAAGTTGGATATAATTATAGGGACCATGTTATAATTTTGACATCCCTTCTTTATGCCTTTGCTGGAACCAACGAGTTCCATTATTTTTCCCTCTCGTTCCCACTTTTTCTCTTCCCCTTTTCTTTTTCTCCATAACCCAACCAAGCACCCCCTTTCTCCACACTTTTTTTCTAACCTTTCTCATCACTAAACAACTTTGTATTAAGATAGTTATGATGATCAAAGTGGGTTTTAAGCAACATTAGAGCTTGAAGAGTTGTTGTTCTAGAGGTTAATTTCGAACCCAAAAGAGAAAAGTAAGTTCTTGCCATAATTTCTAGTTATTTTTGGAGGTTATATGGTGTTTTTAATGTTGGTTTGTGATGGGTTTGTCTTTTGAAGTGATATTGATGAGTCTTTTAAAGTGACATAGATGAAGTTAGGGTTGATACCCAATTTTGAAAAAAAGTTGATTAAGTGGTTTTAATTGATTAACCGATGATTGCTTTTCTTTGGGCTTGTGTTTTATTAAGACAAATTAAGATTTAAATGGTTAGATTTTATTGATCTGGAAATTATGTGATGTTATGCTCGAAATTGAGGTTTTTGTGAATATTGGTTATTGAAGGGGTTGGAAGATGATGACTTATGATGTATGAACTTTAGGACTATTATGGAGTATGAGAATTTTGATGAATTATTGATTTAATTAGAGGTTATATTGTGATTTTTTTTTAATTATAGGAATTGATTAGCTTGAGAAGAATATTGTTGAAGTGCTAAGGAATCAAGGTAAGCATGGTTTAACTCTCCATGATGACCATATATGTGATGTGTATTATGTGATTGAATGTGGTAAGTAAATACTTGATTAATTGTTATGTGTTATGTGATTAATTGAGCCTTAAAGTATATTACCTTATGCATTCATGTCATGAGCATAGATTTACATATTTCAAAAAATGTATTGAAATCATATATGCATGAAAGGTAAAGGTTTTGGTAAATGCATAGTTTTGGTAAAGGCAAAGAGGACTAGACATGACGTCTAGTGGGGTACTCGTATCAAGAAAAAATGTATTTACATGCTTCATGAAAGTTTACAAAATGTCATGCATGATCATGCATACTGGGCATTAGCTTATTTTGTTATGTCTTGTGGTGTAAGTGAGGAGTCCGTGGATGTTGACGATGCAAATTGAGGGCTTTGAATAAACTCTTGTGAGTGTCCTTTTATCTAATTTGAATTTTAGACATAAGTGGCTTTAAGGAGCCTTTTGTATATCTTAACTTTTACCCTTTTATTGGCTGATAAAATGTTGTTTCAATGTTTATGACTCGAAGTTCAAACATTTGTACGAGTTTATGTTTTGAAGCTACATGGCCGTGTGCCTTTTTGCATTATAAGTCATGTATGTTTGTTGGATCAAGTTCTTTTGAGGACATGAAAATGAGTTATGTTTGGTTTTGTTTGAGCTATATTATATGTATGCTATGTTTGACCGTAGCATCTCCCTTGCTTGGGATGCCATCATGAATGGGTTTGGGCGTGGGGCACTACAAATCAAAATTGTAGGGGTATGATTGAATAGAATTATAAAGGTCAAAGACTAAAGTGGTAAGTTGAGGCAAAATAGAGGGGCATTTGAACCAGCTATTTGGCTAGAATTTGTCTAAAAATTTCAATTTAGAAAATGAATTTCTACGACAAAATTAATCGACCAAACATAAGAGAAAGAGGGAAGAAATATAAGGGAAGGAAGAAGGAAGGTTCGAGGAAGGATATATAGAGTTTCAATGTAGATAAGAAATTGAAATTAAATTCCTTCCCTCTCCATATATATTCAGCCGACTAGAGAAAAGAAGAGAATGATGAAGAATCAAGGTTATGAGTAGACTAAGGTGAGAGATAGAGGGAAATATAAGAAATTAAGTTAATCCTACATAAATTCAACCAAAATCGACATTAATCCACCCATAAAACCATAATAAAAGACTTAAGGAAGCACGCTCGTAACGTTTGTGGCCTAATAAAAGGTGAGAATGCTACCGCACTATCTCACATCCTTGAGTTCAAGACAATGTACTATGTCCTTTATCCTAAACCTCTATGCATTATTGAATTGCTTATTTGGTTTAAAATTTAAGGCTTTCTAAGATCTAGCATTTAGTGCTAACAAATTTTTGCAACCTAAACCATTTATAAACATTCTATAACATTTCCTTTTCATCGTAAGATTGAAACTAACAAGTGATAAGAAGCTTAAAACTCGTTTATATTTAAACTACTTTGTTAGTATTTTCATAATTTCATTAATAAATCCATAACTGAAATAATTGAACAACATACCTAAAAATGACATCATTTCTCATGATCTTTTAATCTAATAAATGTATATATTAACATACCAAAATAAACTACAAGATCAACCATTACAACTCAAAATGGCCAAATCTAGGTATTGCTTACAACTAACTGAACCTAATAATGATTTAGCTTTTAAACTTTAAATTTGAACATGTAGTACATGATTTGGAAAACTCTATAACTTACTTCTATCATTCTCAATACATTTACATGTCCTCAAGCATTGCTTTATTCACCTACACCATAAGATAAAACAAAATGAGCTAAAGATTAGTAAGTGTAACTATGCTTGGATGCAATCAAAATTAATTTTTCATGCTTGAAATTGTTTTCTACCTTCTAGGTATACCTTGTTGAATGTATATAAATTTATTTATCTTTTAAAACCATCATCATGAAAATCCATAAAAGCTCTAAGCATGTTTGATTCAATGAATCTCATAAAGGGTTGATAATTTTCCTTTATCCTTCTCAAACATGCTTAGCCATGATCTATGTCCTCATAAAACCATGTACATGTCCTTTCTTGAATGCTTGACATAAGACACACTTTATGGTGTGAATATCGTTAGAATGCATATTCAAACATATACATGAACATAAACCATATGGCATCAAGCCATTTATGAACACAATCAACATGACATGACAAGCCCAAAACATCCTCCATACAAAACAAATTGAGCTAAAGCTCATTAAGTATAAATATGCATGAATGTAATGAAAATCATCATTTTTCATGCTTGAGATTCTTTTTTTCTTTTGGGCACACCTTACTAAATACATATAGGTTCATCCCTCTTTCTCCATAAAGGCCCTAGGCATGTCCGATTAAATTCAATCAACCTCATAAGAGCTTATCATTTTCCTTGCTTCTTTTAAACATGCCTAGCCGGATCGTGTCTTGATAAAACCATGTCCTTATAAAAACTATATACCTGTTCTTTCTTGAATGCTTGAAATCATGATAGAAAATATTTTATGATGTAAATACAATTAGATTGCAATATCAAGCATAAACATAAACATGAGTCATATGGCATGAAACCATTCCCGAATACATTCCATATAATGTGATAAGGTTGAATATCGTCGAGCCTACCAACCATAACTACAATTAACAAGACATAACGAGGATGAAACTATATAGACTTAAACAATCATGAACATAACTCATATGTTATTAATAATTCATGAATATAACTCGAAACAAGTATATGGTTGAATCCTTCACATGGCACTATAAGTATAAAACCTTCTAACATCAAGCCAAAACCAATAATGAACATAATTCAAACTACCTTAATTACTTTCTTTAATCAAAATCCATCATGTTATAATAACCTCAAACAATTCCATGGCCATTGGTCAAATTTTTCACAAGACACAATTATAAAATTCTCCATTAAGTCTACCTAAGCTGAACCATCCTCTATCAGCTCTACCTTATATATTATTGAACTAAAGACAAGCATATTTAGCAAAATCATACACTCATCAATGACTATCCCATATCATGACATAACAATTTTTGTTAACTAAAATCCCATGTCATGGCTTGATAGAAACATTATGTCATATTTTTATTCTCTTTATACTTAGTTTATTTGCTATATTTTATGTCTTATTACAATAATCTATGCTTATATTTATGTTTAAGACATAAACTAGGAATTTAGAGTAATCTTGCTTAAAAACTAGATAAATCCAGCATGATTAACTTAGACTTTCTAGGCTTTTTTTCAAGTCTCCTAAAGCCTTAGAGTTGGATTTGGAAGAAGTGGTCCTTAGAGCCTTTATAGAGGACATCTCAATCTTTCTAGAATGATATATTGGGTCAAAATCTATATAATATTCTTGACCAAAAACCTCATGAATAATTATGTATGTATGTATGTATGGAAGAAGGAAATAATTTAGAATTTAGTTGGTAAGCAAGGATGATAAATTGTTAAGATAATGAATTTATGGTATTTAATTGAATTATTTTTAAAGAAGCAAATTTAAAGGTTAAAGGTTTAGCTATTTAATTTAAATAATTATATGAGTTAAGAGATCAATATTAATTTTGAAATCACCTTAAATGAGGGCTAAATTGTCATAATTAAAAGTGAGGAAGTCTGGATTATAGGGGTGTGATTGAATTTTGGCTAAAACATTCGGACAAATATCAAGAGAAAAAGAGGAAGAAATGCTTAGGAAGGAAGAGTGAGATAAAAGAAATTAAGCTAACCTTACCCAAATTTCATGCAATAATTAACACTAACCCACCTATAAAACCTTATTAAAGACCTAAAGAAGCAAGCACTAGGAGAGAGAAGGAAAAAAAACCTTGGTCGAAACCAAGAGAAAGAAGGAGAAGGGAAGATTTTACTAGGATCAAGTGAAATTAAGCATCAAGGTCACTCATATAAGAGTAACTTCAACTCACCACAAGAATTAGAATGATTATGTGTTGAATTGGTGTAATTGTGTGCTTAGAACCTTAGGATTTCAAATTATGCAATTCAATGATTTGGGTTCAATTAATGTTTTATTTATGTAATTAATGATTGATTGAACATTGTGATGATGATGGATTGTGATCTCACCCATATTGTAATTAGTTTAATGCTTTGATTGATTAATTGTTACTTTTTTATGAATTTAAAATTTAGGGGTTTATGTGAAATTATATTATTGGTGATTTTTTGATAGTGTTGCGTGATTGAATAGGAGAAGAAGAAGTTTAAGGAATAGGTTCACTAGAATGAACCATTCGGCTAAGATTACAAAGAATAGGGAAAATTTTGTTGTATGAAATTGATGTAACTAAGGTGTTTGATGAAATATGTAAACCATGTTTTGACTTGAAACTAAAAAGGAAATTGATTAAACGACTAGTTAGGCTTGATAATTTGGCCAACTAAGAAAGTAGAGTGAAATGTGTATGTGTATGCATTATGGATTAAATCTTGATTAAATAAGGTTAATTAATGATGTTTTATGGTTTAAGAAGAAGAAATCACTTGATTGCATGGTATAGGGCCATCCGGCTTAGTTCCAAAAGTAAGGGATTATTGAATTGGATGGTTAAACTAAGGAATCTAGAGACTTTGACTTTAGTTAGTTGGAGTTAAATGTATTAAAATAAAGAGTTGGGATAGTTTAGCTTAGAAAATAGATTAGGCCATTAACCCTAATTGACATAAAGACTAAGTTAAATGAATTTCATGGAAGATTAGGTTTAAACATGATAAGATGACTTGTATAGAATGAATGATTGAAGAAAATTTCTTTTGATTTTATAGACGAAACACTCGACCAAGAGAGGGATATTATAATTATTTGCTTAATGCTTTTGGTTGTGATGGATTATGATGAATATGTATGCTTAAGAATGAAGGGAAATGAAATGGCATGAAAATTATTAATTAATCATTGTTGTGTGTTTTCATTAACGAAAATCATGTCTCCATACTTTAAAATCCTTTCAAACCAATTTTGTAGGTAAAAGAGTGCATAACGGGAGAGGAAAAACGTATAGGTGGTGACACATGGCCAGAAGCAAAACCACATGGTCGTGTGTCTTTGAGTGCTTCATCTTGCATGGGTAGAATAGGGTTTCTTAAGTAATTAGCTTAAATGGTTTAGATACATACCGAATTAGAGTTTCCATCATCTATAAAATTGTATCCCTATCTCTTAACTTTCTAAAGCATTAAGTCTTGAATTATTTCAAGATCCATGATTTCATTTATGGGCTAAATATCACCATTGACTCAGTCCATCTTCTTAGCTTTGGGTTTCCAAATTTATAGTTGAATTATTCTATCGAATGGCCTAGTTTGGACGTAGGACCTCATAAGGATTGTAGGTATGTCTCTTAATAATTTAGTGGGCTTGTTCTTATAGGTATGTCTATTAACTAAAAGCTTGAAAGATATTTTGATGGTAAGATAAACATAAACTTTATTGGATAAAAATGAATGTTTTAAAGGATAAAATCATAAAAGCCCACATGCATAATAAGTCGTAATCCTTGAAGGATTAAGAAGCAACAACCTAGAATCCTTAAGAGACTCATTGCTATCTGCTTCCTTATCCTTGGAGGACAAGGAAGCATCTCCCCTATATTTATAGAAGAGAGGTGCGACAAACATAAGGGTTTTGAGAGAGAAAAAAAACACAAATAAAAGGGGCTAGGGCTACATGACTTGACACAACACATAAAGAGAAAATATTTTTCTCCCTAAAACCCTAGCACACGCCACTTTCATTTTCTCTCTTAGTGTTGTCGCAAAATTACCCTAATTTAGAGACATTACTTGTATGATGTTAGATGTGACATTTACACTAATTACAAAAATCTCCACTATATTTTCACTCGGAATAAGTTAAATATGAGACATAAGAGATGCTTAAAGTACGAAATGGTCATGATACAGCTTTTCATTACCACCCTAGTAAAGTAAATATCATGGTAGAAGCATTAAGCATAAAGTCAATAGTTGCTTTGCATGTAGAAATTATTAGAGATATGGAGAGATTATAGTTGAAAAGGGTTCTAGGAGGAACTAGTCATGTAATACCGAATACATAGTATTGAAATCGGACTTAAAATAAAGAATTAAGAATGGATAAGTATAAGATATTGAGTTCGTGAAGATTTGATAAGAAGTAGCCAAAGAAAAGATTTAGAATTGCAAGTTGGTGATAAGGTATTCTCGAAAGAGCCTCCGATGAAGGGTATTATGAGATTTGGAATGAAAGGCATAAGTCCTAGATATATATGATCGTTTGAGATACCGTGAGGATTGGAGATCGAGCCTATAAATTAGTTTTACCTCCATCTCTCTCTCTCTTTTCGTGCATGATGTCTTCCTCATATCCATGCTCCAAAAATATTTGGAGGGCCTAAATAATATTTTAAGAACCGAGCCATTAGAGTTACAAGCGAATTTAAACTATGGGGAAGGACAAGTCCAAATTTTGGATAGAGAAATTAAGCAACTAAGGAATAAATAGATTCCTCTAGGAAAATTTTTATGGAGGGATCGTAATGTAGAAGAAGCAACCCTTGAAAGGAAGACAAAAATTAAGGAAAAGTACCCGGAGTTGTTTGAATAGGAACTCCAAGGATAAAATTTTTGTAAGGAGGGAAAGATTAATACCATTGACCAAAAACCTCTTAAATAATTATATATGTATATATGGAAGGAGGAAATAATTTAGGTTTTACTAGATTTTTGACCCATGCTACGCTGCGAGTTGGATAACATATATAAAATTATTTAAAAAAATTATTTTAGTTTAATAATCTGTTTTATGATTTGAATCTATAACAATATATGAAATCAAAGATAAAAAAAATAATTATAATTTTTTAATCAAAAATTTTGTATTTAACTATTTCTTATTTGTGTTTTTCATATTTGTTTTTTCTTTACAAAAAGGATTTATCCTTGTTAATCCATGGATTATTAACTAAAAAGAAAATTAAATAATTTTTTTAAAAAAAGCTTTAGTATTTTATAAGATTGTGTTGAAAAACAAAAATAATAATTACTAGAAGCTTACATAGAATTGAACAAATATTTTTGTATTTCATGTTGAAAAAATATGAATTTAATTTTTATTAATTGGATGAATAATATTAAAATAAATCATAACTATGAGTAAATATAATTTTAAATTAATTGAATGAGAATTTAAAAGAACTGAAAAATTAATCAAAATAGTAATAAATGACAAACTATGAACAATAAAATTCTTTATTATAATATATTTACTTTTTTTTTTAGAAATACATCATATGTAATTGTTAATAAATAAATTATGTTATATGATAGTAATATTTTATTTAATATGCCTGTGCTTATAGACATAATTATTTTTTTGAAAAAAACTTTATTTTTTTCAAATTAGATATTTTAAAATTTAGAAATAAATAATAAAGGAAATAAATTGTTGGCTCCCTTAAAATGTTAGCACCCAATTAGTTGTTGGTTCCTTTAAAATTTTAACACCCAACATTATTCAGAAATGAAAATTAAAAAAAAAAAACTATTCACTTTTTAGAAAAAAAATAAAAAAATGGTCACACCAAAAGAAAAATTAGATATTTTAAATTTTAGAAATAAATAATAAAGGAATTAAATTATTGTTTTTTAAAAAAATTTTAACATCCAATTAATTGTTGGTTCTTTTAAAATTTTAACACCCAACATTATTAAGAAAGAAAAATTAAAAGAAAAAAAAATTCAATGTTTTAGGAAAAAAAAAGGAGCTATTCATTTACTATTCATGTGAACAGTAAATGGATGAAAATTTTAAAAAAAATGTTCAGTGTTTAGAAAGAAAAAAGAGCGGGGGTGGGGGAGCCGTTTATTGTTCAAATGAACGAGTAAATGGAACAAAAAAAAGGGAAAGAAGGTGAGCGCTGGAAAAAAAATGAAAATTAAAAAAATAACTGAAGTATAGTAATGAACAGTGTTGTTCATTGCTATAGTGGAAAATCATTTTTCTTTAGTTTATAGTATAATTTTGTAAGCATGGATGATAAATTGTTGAGATAATGAATTTTTGATATTTAATTAAATTATTTTTTGAGAAGAAAATTATGAAAGTTAAAGATTTAGTTATTTAATATAAATAATTATGGGAGTCAAGAGATAAATATTAATTTGGAAATCACCTTAAATGAGGGCTAGATTATTGTAATTAAAAATGAGGAAGCCAAATTGTAAGGGTGTGATTGAATGGACATATAAGTCAAGGCCAAAGTGAAAATTTTTGGCAAAATAGAGGACCTTTTAAACTAGCCAATTTAGATAGAAATTTACCCTAAAAATTCACTATAGAGGCTGAATTTTGGGCTGGAACATTTGGGCAAATATCAAGAGAAAGAGAGGAAGAAATGCTAAGAAAGGAAGAGAGAGATGGAAGAAATTAAGCTAACCCTACCCAAATTCCACCCAAAATTTAACACCGACCAACCTATAAAACCTTATTAGAAGAGCTAAGGAAGTAAGCACTAGAAGAGGGAAGGAAATGAACCTAGGACGAAACTAAGAGTAAGAAGGAGGGAAGATTTTACAAGGATCAAATGAGATTAAAGATAAAAAACGCTCATGTAAGTGTAACTTCTATGCACCATAGGACTAGGATGACTATGTATTGAATTGGTGCAATTATGCTCTTAGGGTAGGATTTTAAATTGTGCAATTGAATGATTTGGGTTTAGTTGATGTTTGGTTTATGTAATTGATGATTGATTGAACATTGTGATGATGATGAGTAAGTGTGACCTCACCCATATTACAAGTATTTTAACTCTTTGATTGATTAATTTTTATTTCATTATGAATTTAGAATTTAAGGGGTGATGTAAAATTGTATGATTCATGATTAGTTGGTAGTGTTGAGTGATTGAATGGGAGAAGGAGAAGCTTACTTATCATGTTTTAGAGGTAAAAAAATGCATAACAGGAGAGAAGAAAAACACCCATGGCTGTGTGGTTGGTGACACGAGTGCCGGAAGCAAAACCACATGACCATGTGTCTTTGAGTGCTTCATCTTACATGAGGCGGGATATGTTTCCTTAAGTAATCAACTTAAATGATATAGATACATGCCGAATTAGAGTTTTCTTCCTTCATGAAAGTTTTGTCCCTATCTCTTAGATTGCCAAAGAATTAAATATTGAATTATTTAGAGAAACATAGCTTCATTTATAGGCTAAATTCAACCACCGACTCAATCTATCTACTCGGCTTTAAGACTCTAAATTTGTAGTTGAATTACTTTATCAAAATGACCTAGTTTTGACTCGGAACATCATACTAATTGTGGGCCGATTGCTTAAGTATTTCATCAACTTGTACTTGTATCAATAGGATTTTTTAAACTCCATATATGAATTAAACACCATTACCGATCTAGATTCTACATAGGATTTAGATTAGCTCTTTGGACTAGAATATGAAATATTATTTGCGAGGCTCAAACCAATTAGATTTTGGCTAACTATATCATTGTGAGAATATTGAGATTGCTTCTATAAATTTTTTGAAGAACGCTTCTTTCAAATTAAAACCTAAGGCTTTAGGAGACCTCCAAGAAGTCTAGAAGGTCTAAGTTAATCATAGTAGAATTATCTAGTTTTTAAGAAAGATTATTATAAATTCCTAATACTCTAAATTCCTAGTTTATGTCTTGAACATAAATATGAGCATAAATAATTGTAATAAGACAAAAAATAGCAATTAAACTAAATGTCAAGAGAATAAAGATATGACATAATGTTTCTATCAAGCCAGGAAATAGGACTTTAGTTGATGGAAGTTGTTATGTTATGACATGCGATAGCCATTGACGAGTGTACATTTTTGCTAAATATGGTGTCTTTGTTTAAATAATATATAGGATAGAGGTAATGGAGGATGATTCGGCCTAGGTAGGCTTAATGGAGAATTCTAGAATCATGTCTTTTGATAAACTTATCCAATTACCTAGGAATTATTTGAGCTTGTTATGGCATGATGGATTCAAATTAAAGGAAATAATTGAGATAGCTTAGATTATATTTATTATTAGTATTGGCTTGATGTTAGAAGGTTAGATCCTTATGGTGTCGACCATGTATTTTTTTAGGTTATATTCATAAATTGTTGATAACATATTAGTTGTGTTCATGGTTATTTAAGACTAGATAGTTTTAGCCTTTTGATGTCATGTTAATTGTATTCATGGTTGGTAGGCTTGATGACATTTAGCCTTATCATATCATGTGGAATGTAATTTTAAATAGCTTAATGTCATATAACTCATTTTTAGGTTTATGCTTGATATTGTATTATAATTGCATTCATGTCATGAAACATTTTATGCCACGATTTCAAGCATTCAAGAAAGGATAGGTAAATGGTTTCATCAAGAAAGGACATGGTTTTATTAGGATATGAATGCCATGGCACGACTAGGCATGTTCAAGAGGGCTAATGGAAATGATCAACCCTTGTAAGGTTGATTAAATAGAATCGAACAAGTCTAAAGCCTTAATAGAAATAAGAGGAATGATACTATATGCATTCAACAAGGTGTGTTTAAAAGATAGAAAAATTTCAAGCATGAAAAATGATGGTTTTCATTGTATCCATGCATAGTTATAGTTATTGAGCTTTAGCTTATTTAGTTGTGTCATGTGGTTTTAGCAAATAAAGTAATGCTTGAAGACATGTAAATGCATTGAGGATGCTGGTCGTGAGCTATAAAGTTTGACAAATCATGTACTATAGGTCTATGTTTAAGGTTTGAAGGCTAACCATTGTTAGGTTCGCTAAGTTCGTCAATAATGCCTAGATTCGACCATTTTGAGTTGTAATAATAAACTTTAGGTCATTTTGGATATGTTTATAGATATATTGATGAATTTATCTATTTAAAGATTTTAAGTTTATGTTTCAATTATAAATAGAAATAGAAGAATTTATAATAAGCATCAAGTTGCAAATAATTCGTTAATACTAAAAATCAAATTTAAAAAGCCTTAAACTTTAAACCAAATAAGAAAATTTTGATGTGCATTGTCATAGAGGTCTAAGGAGAAGGACACAAAGCATTCTCTTACGAGTCTCAAGTGTGCGATATTGTAGTAGCAATCTCAACTCATGTTGGGTTATGGGCACTACAATCTAAGTTCGTTTAGGCCCTTAAATGATATTTCATCTTCTAGTCTAGAGAATTGATTTGAATCCTATTCAAAGTCTAGGTTAGTTATGACATTTAATTCATCTATGGAGTTTTAGAACTCCAATTGATGCAAGGACAAGCCCTTGCAATACTTAAGAGGTATGCTTACAATTCTTATTAAGGTCTAAGCCCAAACTAGATCAGTTTGATAGAGGAATTCAACTTTAAAGTTGGATTCCTAAAGCTAGGTAGACAGATCGAGTCATTGGTAGTATTTAGCTTATAATGGAAGTCTGTGGATCTCAAAATGATTTATGGCTTAATAATTTCAATGATCAACGAGATATGGCTACAATTTTCATGAAAGAAGAAAACTCCAATCGGCAAGTATCTAGTCCATTTAACCTAATTACTCAAAGCAACCCATTTTATCCATGTAAGATGAAGCACTTAAAGAAACACGACAGTGTGGTTTTTCTTTTGGCCATGTTTCATAACCCACATAACCATGGGAGTGATTTTCCTCTCTCATTATACTCTTTTTACCTCTAAAACATGTTTGAAAGGATTTTGAAGCATGGGTTAATAATTTTCATAAATGAAAACACATAATAATAAATCAATCAATCATTTTCAAACAATCCAAACCCCTCCCCTAACAACAAGTCATGAAAGGCATGACTTCATCACCAAATCTCATACTAATCTTAACTTTAGGAATTTCACTCTTTGCTGACTATGACCACACCCATACATATTCTACACATAATATTTTTATAGCCATTTCACATCCATTTATCCTTAAACATACATATTCATCATAGACTAACCCAACGTGAAGCATTAGGAAAATAATCCAAAGGTTCCTATCTTGGCCAAAAGTCTTATCCATTCAACCAAGAGAAATTTCCTCGGTCATTTAATCCATATAATTCACCTTATCATGTTCAAGCTTAATCTACTTTCTAATCAATTTATCCTATTTCTTCATTTCATTACACCTAACTATAACGAAACAAGGCTAAAGTTACTAAATTTTATTGCTTAACCATTGAATTGTGTAGTCTCTCAAATGGAAGACTTGACCGAATGACTCTCTTACCAAACAACTAAGTGATATTAAACCTTAAAACATCACCATTTAATTCAATAATACATAAACATAAATATTTCACTATAGTTCCCATGTTGACCAAATTTATCAAACCTATCTAGCTTTTCCATTCTATCAATTTCTTCGTTAATTTTAAGTCTCAAACATGGTTTACACATTTTATCAAACATTAGGATGCATCAATTTCCTACAAAATAATTTCCCTCAATTCTTCTTAGATTTGGCTAAATGGTTCATCCCAATAAACCCATTTCTTAAGCTTAGCCTTCTCCCATTAAATCACTCAACACAATCCATAAATCACTAATCATACAATTTCACATTCGATCATTCAAATCATACCTTATCACACAATTTCAATATAAACCATAATTAACCAATTCACAACAAAACAATAATTACTCACTTACTTATCATCAATAAAATGGTCGAGTCATCAATTAAACACTTCCTATAACATTGTAATAGGTAGTCATTCATTAATTTCACAATTTTAAATCTTAGGGTTCTAAACACACAAGTGCCCCAATTCAATACATAATCATCCTAAGTCTTATGGTAAGTTGAAGTTACACTTACATAATTATCCTTGATGTTTAGTTTTGCTTGATCCTTGCAAATCTTTCCTCCTCCTTCTTCCTTCCCCTTAGTTTTTCCAAGGTTCCTTTCCTTCCCTCTCCTTATGCTTGCTTCCTTAGGTCTTCTAATAAGGTTTTATGGTTGGATAGTGTTGATTTTGGGAGGAATTTGGGTACGGTTAGCTTAATTTCTTCTATCTCTCTTTTCCTTCCTTAGCATTCCCTCCTCTCTTTCTCTTGTTTCTCAATCGAATGATCTAGCCAAAAATTCATTTTCTAAATTGAATTTGTTTCGAAAAAAATTCCGGGTAAATGGTTAGTTCAAACATCCTTATATTTTACCTCATTTTACCACTTTAGTCCTTAACCTTTATCATTTTATTCAATCACATACCTACAATTTCAATTTTCATTTTTTAATTGTCACATTTTAGTCCTCTAACATAATTTCCAAATTAATTTACGTCCCTTGAATCTTTTTATTTAACTTAAATTGGCTTCGAATTACCTCTCTAAAATAATCTTATTAAACACTTAAAACTTATTATGCAAACATTTATTATTCATTCTCACCAATTGACTTCTTAATTTTCTTATTTTCTAATGTTTATGTGTACATAAATAATATTTTATGCACACAATAGTTCCAATTCACACATTTAACTTAACTAATTACTCCATAATTAAATATTTAAACAATAATAAAAAATATTCCTCCTTCCATACCTACCTATATAATTATTTAAGAGGCTTTTGGTTAAGGATATTACATCCCCCTCCTTACAAAAATTCTATCCTCGAAATTCCTATTTAAACAACTCTAGGTACTTATCCTTCATCTTTGCTTCTCTTTCCTATATTGCTTCCTCTATATTATAATTCCTCCATAAAACTTTGACTAGAGGAATCTATTTATTCCTTAGCTCGTTTTATAGTAGGTAGACACAACTTGCTATGATATTGCCTTATACGATCATTATTCTTGGTATAACCAATTCTCTTTTCTTCGACTACATCTTGTCGAATCATTATCAATTCAGAATCATGTACTTATCCATCTTTAATTTTCTATCTCAATTCTGGTTCCAACATTAGTGTATTCGGTAATACATGACTAGTTCTCCCTTAGTGGTAATCCCGATAAACTCTCGAGAAAAAAATCATGAAAAAAATCTTTCACCTCCTTAATATTATTTAATCTTTAGCTCCACTCCTTATTAATATCCATTACATTCACTAAATAACCCATACATAAACCTTTTATCATTTTTTAGACTATCATTACTCGAATTATAGTTCTTGTCTCCATCCTAGTTTCATTTTATAACTTAATTGATTTTTCTTCTTATTCATGGAATACTACCTTCCTAAATTGATAGTCAATGGATGCTTTGTAATTGGATAAGAAATCCATGCTCAAGATAGCATCGACATCTCTAATACTATCAAATCAACATTCAACACCTTACCATCAATCCGAATGTCACATTTCTTAATTATACTATAAGACATTAGAAGAGTCGACTTATAAACTACGCCTACCATTTTTGGTATCATGCTTAGCTTCTATAGTAATGACTATGCAATGAAAGAATGTGTGGCACAGACCTCCTTTTCAATAGCTATGGTGTTAGATTTATCCTAAAATTCTTTCAAATTGAATTTCTCAAAGCATTCAACTATATCGGCTTGTTGTTGTGGTCTAGCTACCATAGGATTTGGTGGGTGCATATCCATCAATCTTTGCATCATTACCTATTACTCGTCTAAGCTATGTCATAAGTTATTACTTGCAGTCCACTATATTCATACCTTGATCCACTTCATTATCAAAAATCCTTTAACTAGAACCCATATTATTAATATTGTTCCTCTTAGATAGCATCTTAATTATTCATACATTCAAATTGCATATACTATCATAAACGCTTCTTATTTATCGTTGAATATCATCTCGGTCAAGTCCTTATTCAAATCCATTCATAAACATACTAGCACAACTCATTTCACATATAAGATCAATCATATATACTCAAAATAATTTAAAAAGCACTTTCAGCCAATCATACTTACTTGTTCATGATGCTACTTAGAGCTTGAGTTTACATGTAATATTTAGGCCTATTATGTCCCATTGTTCGATAACACTATGTAACGCTCGTGGCTCGATAGGAGCCGAGAATGCTAATGCACTATCTCACACCCGAGAGTATAAGACAATGTACAATGTCCTCTACCCTAGACCTTTATGACAACACACAATGAAATTGCTTATTTAGTTTAAAGTTTAAGACTTCCTAAGATCCAATATTTAGTTCTAACAAATTTTTTACAACCTAAACCATTTATAAACATCTAAAATATTTTATTTTCATCCTAGGATTGAAACTAACAACTGGAAAGAAGCTTAAAATCATTCACATTCAAACTAACTTATTACTTGTTTTCATAATTTCATCAATGCATCTATATCTAAAAAAATTCAATAAGATATCTAAAATGACATCATTTCTCATGGTCTTTTAATCTAATAAATAAATATATATTAACATACAAAAATAAACAAAAAGATCAACCATTGCAATTGAAAATGCTAATAAATAAATATATATTACACTAGCATCCTCAATACATCTATATGTATATAAGCATTGTTTTATTTACCTACACCATACGACAAAAAAAAAAAAAAAAGAGCTAAAGCTCAATAAGTGTAACTATGCATGGATGCAATGAAATTCATCATTTTCCATACTTGAAACTCTTTTTTCTTTCAAGTATACCTTTTTGAATGGATATAAATTCAACCCTCTTTCAAAACCATTATCATGAAAATCCATAAAAGCTTTAAGTACATTTGATTCAATGAACCTCATAAAGGGTTGATCATTCTCCTTTGTCCCTCTTGAACATGCCTAGCCATGATCTGTTCCCTCATAAAACCATGTACATGTCCTTTTTTTAATGCTTGAGATCATGACATAAAACACTCCATGGTGTGAATACAATTAGAATACAGAGTCAAATATATACATGAACATAAACCATATGACATCAAGCCATTTATGAACACAATCAATATGACATGACAAGGTCGAAACATCTTCTATACAAAAACAATTAAGCTAAAGCTCAATAATTGTATCTATGCATAAATGCAATGAAAACCATCATTTTTTATGCTTGAAATTCTTTTCATTTTTTAAGAATACCTTGCTAAATAATTTTAGTTTCAGCCCACTTTTTGCCATAAAGGCCCTAGACATGTTGATTCAATTTAATGAATCTCACAAGGGCTGATTATTTCCCTTGCCCTTCTTGAACATGCCTACCCATGTCATGCTTAGCTAGGTCATGTCCTTATAAAACCATGTCCCTATAAAAACTACATACCTATCCTTTCTTAAATATTTGAAATCATGATAGAAAACATTGCATGGCGTGAATGCAATAAGAATGCAATATCAAGCATAAACTTGAACATGAGTCATATGGTGCTAAGCCATTCTCAAATAAATTCAACATGATGTGATCAAGTTGAATGTCGTTAAGCCTACCTTTCATGAATACAATTTGCATGACATGAAAAGACTAAAACTATCTTACCTTAAACAACCATGAACATAACTCATATGTCATCAACAATTCATAAATATAACCCGAAACAACACATGGTCGAATCCTTCATATGGAACCAATAGCATAAAGCCTTCTAACTTCAAGCCAAAACCAATAATGAACATAATCCAAACTACTTTAATTATTTTCTTTAATCCAAGTCCATCATGTCATAATAACCTAAAACAATTCCATGGCCATTAACTCAATTTATCATCGGACATGACTACAAATTCTCCATTAAGCCTACCTAGATCGAACCATCCTCCATCAACTCTACCTTACATATTATTCAACCAAAGACACCACATTTAGCAAAATCATATACTCATAAACGACTATCGCATGTCATGACATAATAGCTTTCATCAACTAAAATTCCATATTATGGCTTGATATAAACATTATGCCATATCTTTACTCTTTTTATATTTAGTTTATTTTTATATGTTTTATGTCTTATTACAATAACCTATGCTTAAATTTATGTTTAAGACATAAACTAGGAATTTAGAGTAATCTTGCTTAAAAATTAGACGAATCTAGCATGATTAACTTAGACTTTTTAGGTTTTTCCTAGCCTCCCGAAGCCATAGAGTTGGATTTGGAAGAAGTAATCCATAGAGCTTTTGTAGAGGAAATTCAATCTTTCTAAACTGATATATTGAGTCAAAATCTAAGTTTTTTAGGTTTCCAAATGTTATTTTATCTTCTAGTCTAGAGAGCTCGATTCAAATCCTATTAGGAGTCCGGATCGGTTATTGTGTTTAATTCATAAATAGAGTTTTAAAACTCTAATTTATGTAAGGACACGCCCATGGAATGCTTAAAAGGCATGCCTACAATTCTTAGAAAGGTCAAACAAGATCGTTTGATGAAGGAATTCAACTATAATGTTGGAATCCTAAAGCTTGGCAAACGAGACTAAGTCATTGGTAGTGTTTAGCCAATAATTAAAGCTATGGATCTCTAAATGATTCATGACTTAATTATATAAAAATCTAAGATATAGGGATACAACATTTATGAATGATGAAAAGTCCAATTTGGAATGTATCTAGTCCATTTAAGCTAATTACTCAAGTAAACCCATTTTGCCAATGTAAGATGAAACCCTCAAAGACAAACGGCTATGTGGTTTTTCTTTTGGCCATGTGTCACCACCCACATAGCCATAGGTGTGTTTCATTCTCTTGTTATGCACTCTTTTACCTCTAAAACATATTTGAAAGGATTTTGAAGTATGGGTTCAAAATTTTCATCAACGAAAACATACAACAATGACTCAATCAATCTTTTTCAAACAATTTAAAACCCTCCAACAATAAGTTATAAAAGGCATGATTCCATCACCAAATCTCAAACAAATCTTAACCTTAATAAATTCACTTTTGGTCGACTATGGTCACACCCACACATATCTTACACTTAATCATTTTCTAGCCATTTCACATCTATTCATTCTCAACATACATATTCATTACAAACCAACCTAATATGAATCATTAGGAAAATAATCCAAATGTTCCTCTCTTGGTCAAATGTTTTAACCATTCAATAAAGAAGGTTTTCCTCATTCATATAGTCTATATAATTCACCTTATCAAGTTCAAGCCTAATCTACTTCCTAATCAATTCATCCTATTTCTTCATTTCATTGCACCCAACTACAACTAACCAAGTCTAAAGTCACTAAATTTCATTGCTTATCCATTCAATTCCATAATCTCTCAAATGGAAGACTTAGCCAAATGGCTCTCTTACCAAACATCCAAGTGATTCCTTCTCATTGAACTTTGAAACATCACCATTTAATTCAATAATACATAAAAATACATATTCACTATAGTTCCTATGTTGATCGAATTTATCAAACCTAGCTAGCCTTTTCATTCCATCAATTTCATCTTTAATTATAAGTCTCAAACATGGTTTATACATTTTATCAAACAACTAGGATGCATCAATTTCCTACAAAACAATTTCTCTCAATTCTTCCTAGTCATGGCCGAATGGTTCATCCCAATGAACCCAATACTTAAGCTTATTCTTCTTCAATTCAATCACTCGAGAAAAACCCAAAAAGCACTAATCATACAATTTCATATTCAAACATTCAAATTATACCTTATCACATAATTTTAATATGGACCATAATAACCCAATTCACAACAAAACAATAATTACTCACTTATCCATCACTAGTACAATGGTCAATCATCAATTAAACACTTACTATAACGTTACAATAGTCAATTATTCATCAATTTTACAATTTGAAATCCTAGGGTTCTAAGTACACAATTGCTCCAATTTAATACATAATCATCCTAAGTCTTGTGGTGAGTTGAAGTTACCCTTACTTAATTATACTTTATGCTTAGTTTTGCTTGATCCTTGCAAAATCTTCCCTACTTTTCCTTCCTTTTGGTTTTAACCAAGATTCCTTTCCATCCCTCCCCTTATGCTTGCTTCCTTAGGTTTTCTAGTAAGGTTTCATAGGTAGGTTAATGTTGATTTTGGATGTAATTTGGGTAGGGTTAGTTCAATTTCTTCTACCTCTCTCTTCCTTCCTTAGCATTTCCTCCTCTCTTATTGTTGTTTCTTGGCTAAATGATCTAGCCTAAAATTTACTTTTCTAAAATAATTTTCTGGACAAAAATTCTAGCTGAATGGTTGGTTCAAACACCCTCTATTTTTCCTCATTTTACCACTTTAGTCCTTAACCTTTGTAATTCTATTCAATCATACCCCTAGAGTTTCGGTTTCCCTCATTTAATTATGACATTTCAATCCTCCTTTAAAAAAATTTCCAAATTAATTTGGTTTCCTTGACTCCTCCATTTATTTAATTTAAATTAGCCAAAATTTTACTTTTTGTAATTACCTCTCTAAAATAATCTAATTAAACACCCAAAACTTATTATCCAAATATTTATTATTCATTCCCATCAGTTGATTTCTTAATTATTTTATCCTTATTTTCTAATGTTTATGTGTACATAAATAATATTTTATGCACATAATTCAATTTAAACATTTAACTTAACTAATTAGAGCATAATTAAATATTTAGGCATTAACAAAAATATTCCTCTTTTCATACCTACCTATATAATTATTTAAGGGGTTTTTGGTCAAGGATATTACATAAGCATAAGGAGAGGGGAGAAAAATCAAGTTAAAGATCAATAAGAGTAACTATGCATGAATGCAATGAAAACCATCATTTTTCATGCTTGAAATTTTTTTCCATCTTTCGGACATAAACTCGCTGAATGTATATAAATTTAGCCCTTTTTTAAAAAAAATCATCATAAAATTCCATAAAACCTTTAAATATGTTTGATTCAATGAGCCTCATAAAGAGTTGATCATTCTCTCTTGTCTCTTTTGAACATACCTAGCCATGATCTATGTCCTCATAATATCATGTACATGTCCTTTCTTGAATGCTTAAAATCATTACATAAAATATTTCATGTTGTGAAAGCAATTAAAATGTGATATCAAGTATAAACGGGAACATGAATCATATGGCATTAGGTCATTCTTTGATACATTCCACATGACATGACAAGGCCAAATATCATCAAGCCTACCATCCATATTATTCAACTAAGGACACTACATTTAGCAAAACCATAAGTTCATCAATGACTATCGCATGTCATGACATAATAATTTTTCTCAACAAAAATTGCATGTCATGGCTTCATAATTTTTGTCAACAAAAAATCACATGTCTTAGCTTGGCTCTTTTATCAACTAAAATCTTATGCTATGGCTTGGCACTTTTCATCAACAAAAATCTCTTGCCATGAATTGGCACTTGCTATGTTTTATGTCTTATTACAATAATCTACATTCATATTCAAGTTCAAGATATTAACTAGGAATTTAGAGTTATTGTGCTTAAAAGTTAGAGAATTCTAGCATGAATAACTTAGACCTTTTATGCTTCTTGTAGGTCTTCTAAAGCCTTAGAGTTGGATTTGAAAGAAATAGTCTTCAAAGTCTTTATCGAGGACATCTCAAGCATTTCATAATGGTATAGTGTATCAAATCCATATTCGTTGGAGCCTACAAATAATATTTCATATTCTGGTCTAGAAAGCTATGCTAAATTCTATTCGGAGTCCTAATTAGTTATGAAATTTAATTCATATCTAGAGTTTCAGAACTCCAAATTAGAGACCAAGCCGATGGAATACTTAAAAGGCAAACTAGTAATTCTTATGAAGGGCGTGGGTCCAAAATAGGGTGGTCTAATGGAGGAATTCAACTACATAGTTAGAATCCCAAGGCTGGACGGACAAGTTGAGTCGGTAGTAGTATTTAGCCCATAAATGAATGTGAATCTACAATTGATGCAAGACTTAATGTGTTAAAAATATAGGAAATAAGGCGCCAAATTTTTTGAAGAAAGAAAACTCTAATTAGGTATATATCAAGTTCACTCAAGCTAATTACTCAAAAGAACACACACAGTTATAAATAGATGTTTCTGCCTATGTTTGATGAAGCAATAAAAGATACACAACCATGTGTCTAGCTCCGGATCAAGTTTTTGGCCATGTGTGTTTTCTCCTTATGTTATGTACCCTTTTATCTATAGATTTATGTTTGAGGGGAGTCAGCAAGTAGTTAGTTAGGAAGGAGAATGGACTATATTCTAATTTGTTTTAAGTGCTCGACTAGCATGTGTGGCTAAATGATTTTTATCGTTTCAAAGGGGTTTTAAAATATGGTTTCAAAATTTTGTCAATGAAAACATACAATAAAAACTCAATCAATTATCATTCAAGCAATCCAAAATCCCAAAAAATAAGTCCAACAAGCACAAGTCAATCCAAGGCTATCAAGTTTCCTTAAACGATTCAATTAACTAGTCATATAGCTCAAAAAATAGGAATTTCTAAGTTTTTTTTTAAAAAAAACATCATACACATAATCATTTTCAAGTCACTTCACATCCATTCATCCATAAACATACATATTCATCACAATCTAACATGACCCAAAGCATTAGACAAATAATTCAAAAATTCCTCTCTTGGTTGAATGTTTTATCCATTCAACCAAGAGAGATTTTCCTCAATCATTCATTTTATATAACTCATCTTATCATATTTAAGTCTAAGCTTCAATGAAATTCATTTAACTTAGTCTTTAGGTCAATTATGGCTAATGGCTAAAATCTACTTTCTAATTAATCAATCCTAATTCTTCATTCCAATGCATATAACTTCAACTAACCAAGCTAAAGTCACTAATTTTCATGGCTTAACCATCCAATTCAACAATCCCATACTTTTAGGACTTGGCCAAATGGCCCTCTTAGCAAGT
Source organism: Dovyalis caffra (assembly GCA_963924115.1). NCBI lineage: Eukaryota > Viridiplantae > Streptophyta > Magnoliopsida > Malpighiales > Salicaceae > Dovyalis > Dovyalis caffra. Next base: position 13,139,478 of record CAWUPB010001159.1, read on the forward strand.
ACCCAAATTTATTTCTTCTCTTTTAATCCTAAAACATCATCATGTAACCTCACTTAATCATTATTTAATCCATAATACATGAACATATACATTTCACTCTACTTTTCATGTTAGCCAAATCTATCAAGCCTAACTAGCCATTCAATTCCATCATTTTCCTCTTTAGTTTCAAGCCAAATCATGTTTTACATATTTAATGAAACACCTTAGTTGCATCAATTTTCTACAACATAATATTTCTTTATTCTTTCTAGTCTTGGCTGAATGGTTCATTGCAATGAATCCATTCCTTAAGCTCCTCCTTCTCCCATTCAATCACCTAACACAACCAATAAATCACCAAGTATATAAATTCACATTCAATTATTCAAATCATACATCATCACACAATTTCAACATAAACCATAATTACCCAATTCATAACAAAATAATAATTAATCATTTAAAACATTAAACCACTTGTAGTTTCGATGAGATTACACTTACTTGAGTATCTTTGATGTTTAATTTCATTTGATCCTTGCAAAATCATCCCTCCTTCTTCTTCCTTATGTTTTCAACCAAGGTCTCTTAATTTTCTTATGTGTCCTTGTTCTTTCTTCCTTAAGTCTTCTAATATGGTTTTATATGTGATTAGCATTGATTTCTTATAAAATTTAGGTATGCTTAACTTAATTTCTTATATCTCATTTTAACTCTCACCTCGGTTTCCTCCTAACCTTAATTGTTCATCATTCTCTTCTCTTCTCTTCTCTTCTCCAACTAGTCGAATATATAGAGAGAGGGAAGGATTTGAATTCTCCTTAGATAAATTGAAACTCTTTAGATCCTTCCTTGAACCTTCCTTCTTCCTTCTCTTGTGCTTCTTTCCTCTTTCTCTTGTGTTTGGCCAACTGATTCTGCCTTAGAAATTTAGTTTTTAAATCAAAAGTTTTGTGCAAATTCCAATGGAATGGCTGGTTTAAATGCCTTTCTATTTTACATCATTTTACCACTTTATTCTTGACCTTTATAATTCTATTCAATCACACCTCGTAATTTCGATTTCCCTCCTTTAATTGTGACATTTCATTTCTCCTTTAACACAATTTGCAAATTAAGTTTTTTTCCTTTGACTCCCTCCTTTATTTAATTTAAATTTTCCAAATTTTATTCTTTCTACTTACCTCCATAAAATAATCTAATTAAACACAAAAAAAATATTATCCAAAAATTAATTATTCATTCTCACGAATTAATTTTTTAATTATTTTCTCATAATGTTCTATTTTTTTGCATAAATAAATAATATTTTATGCACATAATAATACTAATTCAAATATCTAACTTAACTAATTATTTCATAATTAAATATTTAGGCATTAATAAAAATATTCCACCTTCCATACATGCCTATATAATTATTTTGGAGGTTTTGTCAAGGATATTACATCCTCCCCTCTTTATTAAAATTCTATCCTTGGAATTCCTATTTAGACAACTCTAGGTACTTATCCTCCATTTCTACCTCCCTTTCCTAGGTTTTTTCCTCTATATTATGATTCCTCCATAAGACTTAGATTCGAGAAATCTTTTTATTCCTTAGCTCGTTTAATTTCTCTATCTAAATTTAGACTGGCACTTCCTTATAGCTCAAATCCACTTATAACTCAAATGGCTCACTCCTAAGAATATGATTTGAATCCTCCTTATATTTTTGATGCATGGATACATGGAAGACATCATACACCAAAAAGAGAGACAGAGGTAAAGCTAATTTATAAGCTCAATCTCTAATCCTCTCTAGTATCTAAAACAATTAAATATTTCTATTACTTAAATTGCCCTTCCTCCCAAATCCCATGATACCTATCATCGAAGCCACTTTTAGGAATACCCTATCCCTAACTTCAAACTCTAAATCTTTCCTTTGGCTACCTCCTATCGAATCTTCACCAACTCACCATCCTACACTTGTCTATCCTTCTTCTTAACAAACAATACTTGTACTCCTTGTGGTGAATAGTTGGGCTAAATGTAGTCCTTATCCGAGTAGTTCCTATAATGGAGCCTTTAGTGACTTTAATTCTACTAGAGCCATCCTGTAAGTTACTTTTGATATTGGCACTTGTTCCTAATTTTAGCTTAATTTTGAACTCAATTTCCCTCCTCTATGGTAATCCTAATAAACTATTGGAAAAGACATAAGAGAAATCTTTCACTACGTCAATATCCTCCAATTTAAGGCTCCACTCCTTATCGGTATCCACCTCATTCACTAAATAACCCATACATCCATCATTTACTACCTTTTTGGAGCTTTAGGTCTCTTGACATTACCCTACCATGGCCTTATAAATGGACTCCTCTTATTGACCATCAAATTTGTTTGAAATATTTGGCCTTTTGCTCATGGATATTGAATCCACTCCATTTGGTCAATCTCTATTTCAAAAGCTTTACCGACCATCTCTCGCATAATCATGTGTATATACTCGGGCCGGACTTCATATTTTTTCCTTTAAACCTCTAAGGAAATGTTTCCTCTTCCGTGCTACATTTCCTAAAATAAATTTCACAAATCGACATCCATGCTTGAATTTTTGAACATACTCCATAACGGATAAGTCACCCGAGTTCCCACTTTAAGAAGTCTTGAATTTTCTTGATCCTTATGGTGTTAAAAGAATATTTCTCATTAAAATGTTCTTTATATTACACCTATGTAAGATAGGGCACATCTAGGGAAATCTTAGCTCTCTCCTAACAAATACGTGCATCACCGATCAGCATAAAAATGGCACGAGCCACCTTATTAGCATCTTTTATTACCATATGGTCAAAAATCATCTCTAACGATTTCAAACACTCCCCAGTAGCCATGGGGTTAGGTTTACCCTAGAATTTTTTTGGATTAAACTACCAAAAGCATTCAACTTGTCAACTCTAATGTGTTCTAGCTACCATAAGATTCAATGGTTGCATATCCATCAATCTTTGCATCATTACCTATTGTAGTCTATTGTATTCTCACTTGGATCTCAATTGCATTCCTACTTGGACCTACTTCATTATTAGATTCCTTTTGGGTGGCATCCTAATTGTTCCACATATTTGGACACAAATTTTATCATGTATTCTTAATTGTTCATTCATGTAATAATTCAGCCATTACCTTTAAATGAAACTAGAATCATACAAGTATAGGGTATTTCACACATACAAATTGATCATATATAATTAACAAGCAAATTTTGTAAAACATACTTACTTGTTGATGATGCTCTTGGATCTCGAGTTTGCATATACTATTCAAGTCTAATGATCAAATTTGCTTTGACACCACTATGTAACGCCCATAACCTAAGAGGGAGCCATGAGTGTTATTACAATGTCTCACACCTAAGAGTAAAGCTAATACACTATGTCTTCTACCTTGGATCTCTATCATATTACATAGAAAAATTTTCTTATTTAATTTAAAGTTCAAGGCTTCCTAAATTTGATAATTAATGCTAACAATTTTTTCACAACCTAAACCATTTATAAACATCATATAACATTTTATTTTCCTCCTTGGATTAAAACTAGTAAGTGACAATAAGCCTAAAATCGTTCATATTCCAACTAACTTGTTACCATTTCTATAATTAGAATAATTCATTAACATACCCAAATTAACATCATTTCTCATAATCCTTTAATCAAACAAGCGTATTTATTAACATAATAATACAACTAAAAGATCAACCATTACAACTCAAAATGGATAAATCTAAGCATTACCCATAAGTGGACGAACCTAAAAATGGTTAGCCTTCAAACTTTAAACCTAGACCTATAGTACATGAATTAAAAAAAATTTATCTCATGGCTAGCCTCTTCAATAAATCTACACGTTCTCAAGCAATATTTTATTCACCTACACTCTAAGACAAAACAATGAGCTAAACTCAATAAATATAACCATGCATGAAATGTAATCAAAACCATCATTTTTCATGCATGAAATTCTTTTATTCTTTCGAGTATACCTTGCTAAATGAATATAAATTCAGCTCTCTTTTCAACCATCATCAAGAAAATCCATAAAGCTCTAATCATGGTCAATTCAATAAAACTCATAAAGGGTTGATCATCCACCCTTATCCTTCTTGAACAAGCCTAGCCATGATCTCGTGTCCTCATAAAACCATGTATATGTCTTTTCTTGAATGCTTGAAATCATGTCATAAAACATTTCACGACGTGAATATAATTAAAATGTATAATCAAACTTATACATGAATCTAAATCATATGGCATCAAGCCATTCATGAACAGAATCAACATGACATGACCGAGGCCAAAACATCAAGTCTTAAAATAATATGAACTCATCCTAAACAACAACAAGCCCTTCAACATCAAGCATTTTCAAAGTCCTAGGCTGAAGACATCATAGGACACAATTAAAATTCTCCATTAAGCCTACCTAAGCCGAACCATCCTCCATAAAAAACAAATCGAGTTAAAGCTCAATTAGAGTAACTATTCATGGATGTAATGAAAACCATCATTTTTCAAGCTTGAAATACTTTTCTCGTTTGTCAAACATACGAGTGTTGAATGTATATAAATTCAATCCCCTTTTAAAACCATCATCATAAAGTTCCATAATAGCTCAAGCACCTTCAATTCAATGAACCTCACAAAGAGTTGATCATTCCTCCTTCCGTCTTGAATTTGCCCGACCATGATCTCGTGTTCTCATAAAACCATGTATATGTTTTTTCTTGAATGCTTGAAATCATGACAAATATTTCTTGGTGTGAATGTAATTAAAATGTGATATGAAGCATAAACATGAACAAGAATCATATGGCATTAAGCCATTATTGGATGCATTTCACCTAACATGACAAGACTAAATATCAACAAGCTTGTGATCCATATTATTCAACTAAAGACACCATATTTTGCAAAACCATGTATTCGTCAATAACTATCGCATGTCATGACATAATAATTTTTGTCCAAAAAAATCACATATCATGAATTCATAATTTTCATCAATGAAAATCACATGTCATGGCTTCACAATTTTTGTCAACAAAAATATCGTGCCATTAATTGGTACTTTTTGTGAAAAAAAAATCTTATGCCATTCCTTGGCACTTTTTGTCAACAAAAATCTTGTGCCACTTTCATCAATGAAAATCTCATGCAATGGCTTGTTACTTTTTGTTAATGAAAATCACATGCCTTGGCTTGGCACTTGTTATGTTTTACATCTTATTACAATCATCTATGCTCATATTCTTATTCAAGATATAAACTAGGAATTTGGAGTAATTGTGCTTAAAAGTTAGAGAACTCCAGCATAATTAACTTAGAACTTTTAGACTTCTTACAAGTCTTCCTAAGCCTTAGAGTTAGATTTGGATGAAGTGTCTTTAGAGCCTTTATAGAAGACATCTCAAGCTTTCCATAATGCTATAGTGGATGAAATCACAGCTTTTTTAGGTCTCTAAATAATATTTCATATTCTGGTCTAGAAAGCTTTTTTGAATTCTATTAGGAGTCTAGATCAATTGCAATGTTTAATTCATATCTAAAGTTTCAAAACTTCAATTAATGCAAAGCCAAGCCCATTGAATACGTAAGAGGCATACCTATAATATGTGAAGGGTCCGAGTCCAAACTAGTATGTCCGATGGTGGAATTCAGCTGCAAAGTTGGAATCCTAAAGCTAGGTGGACAAGTTGAGTTAGTGGCGAGTATTTAGCCCATAGCTAAAGCTATGAATTTCCAATTGATGCACGACTTAATGCATTGGAAAGATAAGAAATAGGGATACAATTTTCTTGAAGAAATAAAACTCTATTTCAGCATGTGTCAAGTTCATTCAAGATAATTATACACATGACTATAAGTAGAAATTTCTTCCCGTGTGTGATGAAGCAACAAAAGACACACGAAAATATGTCTAGCTCTGGATCAAGTTTTTGGCCATGTGTCATAACACATATGGCTCCGTGTGTTTTTTTTCCCTCATGTTATGTACCCTTTATCTATATATTTAGGTTTGAAGGGAGGCGACATGCAATTAGTTAGGAGAGAAAACATTCTATATTTTTATTTGTTTTAGTGCTGCGACTAGCAAGTGTGGCTAAATTATTTGTATCGATTCAAGAAAATTTCAAAATGTGGCTTCATAATTTTCATCAATGAAAATATACAACAATAACTCAATCTATTATCATTCAAACAATCTAAAATTCCAACAACAAGTCTAATAAGCATAAGCCAATCCAAGGCTATCAAATTTCCTCAAACAATTCAATTAACTAGTCATATAGCTCAAAACTAAGAATTTCTAAATTTTTTCATAAACACATTATAGACACAATCATTTTCAAGTTATTTCACATCCATTCATCTATTAACATACATATTCATCACAATCCAATACAACATGAAGCATTAGACAAACAATTCAAAAATTTCTCTCTTTGTCGAATGTTTCATCCATTCAACCAAGAGAGATTTTTCTTAACCATTCAGTATACATCTTATCATATTCAATCCTAATCTTCCATGAAATTCATTTACATTAGTCGTTAGGTCAATTAGGGTTAGTGGTCGAAATCTACTACCTAATTAATCCATCATAATTCTTTATTTTAATGCATCTAACTTCAACTAAACAAGCTTAAGTAACTAATTTCCATGGCTTGACCATCTAATTCAACAATCTCGTACTTTTGGGACTTGGCTGAATGGCCCTCCTAGCAAGTAACAAAATTTATTTCTTCTCTTTTAACCCTAAAACATCATCATTTAATCTCATCACCATTTAATCTATAATACATAAACATATACATTTCAGTCTAGTTTCCATTTAGTCGAATCCATCAAGCCTAACTAGTTAGCCATCCAATTCTATCAAATTTCTCTTTTTTTTTTAAGCCAAAGCATGGTTTACATATTTAATCAAACACCTTAGTTGTATGAATACCCTACTATACAATCTTTTCCTATTCTTTCTAGTCTTGGCCAAATGGTTTAATGGTTCATCCCAATGAACTCATTCCTTAAGCTCCTCATTCTCCCATTCAATCACTCAACACAACCACATATCACCAACCATATAATTTCACATTCAATTATTCAAATCATTAATTGTCACACAATTTCAACATAAACCATAATTACTCAATTGACAAAAAAAAAAAAAATAATAATAATAATAATAATCATTCAAAGTATTAAACCACTTGTAGTGTAGGTGAGATTACACTTACCTAAGTATCCTTGATGGTTAATTTCACTTGATCTTTGCAAAATCTTCCCTCCTTCCTCTTGATTTTGACCAAGGTTCCTTTTCTTCCCTTTCTTGGTGCTTGCTTTCTTAAGTCTTATAATATGGTTTTATAGGTGGATTAATGTTCATTTTGGGTAAAATTTTGATAGGGTTAACTTAATTTCTTCTATCTCCCTCTAACTCTCACCTTGGTTTCCTCCTAACCTTGATTGTTCATCGTTCTCTTCTCTTCTCTAGATGGCCAAATATATATAGAGGGAGAAGGGTTTGAATTTCAACTCCTTACCTAAATTAAAACTCTCTAGATCCTTCCTTGAACATTCCTTCTTCCTTCCTTTGTGTTTCTTCCCTCTTTCTTTTGTGTTAGGCCGACTGATTCTGCCATTGAAATTTGGTTTCTAAATTAAGATTTTTGGGCAAATTTCAGTCGAATGGCTAGTTCAAATGCCCCTTTATTTTACCTCATCTACCACTTTAGTCATTGACCTTTATAATTCTATTCAATCACGCCCCAACAATTTTGGTTCCCTCCTTTAATTGTGGCATTTTAGTCCTCCTTTAAAACTACTTCCAAATTAATTTGGATCCCTTGAATCCTCCTTTATTTAATTTAAATTTGCCAAGCTTTTACTTTTTATAATTATCTCCCTAAAATAATCTAATTTAACACCCAAAACTTATAATCCAAAAATTAATTATTCAGTCTCACTAATTAATTTCCTAATTATTTTCTAATATTTATGTTTACATAAATAATATTTTATGCACACAATAATACTAATTCAGACATTTAACTTAACTAATTACTCCACAATTAAATATTTAGGCATTAATAAAAATATTCCTTCGTCCATACATACCTATATAATTATTTAGGAGGTTTTGGTTAAGGATATTATTGGAGCTCCCACTTTACTTTTTAACATAAGCTAAAAAATTCTTTAATACACCACAAGCTTTTGATTTTTGTTTCAATAAATAAACCCCCAAGTTTTTCAACTAAATTCATTAATAAAAGTATTTTCAACTAAAGTCATAAATAAAATCATTAATAAAAGTAACCTCTACTGAATGTAAATCTGAGTGTACGAGGTCAAGTGGCATTTTAGTTCTCTATGTCTTTCCTTTCGAAAAAGAATCTCGGTGTTTCTTGTCCAAAGTACATGATTCACAAAATTTTATAAGAGAATCAATTTCTAGCAACCCATAAATCTTTTTTTTTAAGATTAGTTCGGAAGAATCAATTTGTTAGAAATTTCAGAATCCCAAAGTTTAAAAGTTCAAAATGCATAAGTCGTAGCCGACTATTATTAAGAATCGTAAAACTAAAACAAGACAACTCATTATAATTAATCCGTACTGGATACAAACGATTATTAGAATGTTTAACTTCGCTATTAGCGCTTTTTGTTCATCAAAGATTGTGCAAGTCTTGAGTTCACTCTCTCTCTACTGATCTGAGTTACAAAAGAAGACATCATTGATGTAAACAGGAGACGAATGTCTACTACCCCATCAATATTTTGTGTTTTCATCATTGATGTAAACAGGAGAAGAATGTCTACTACCCCATCAATGTTTTGTGTTTTCTTTTTCCGTGACAGTAGTACTAGCTTCTGGCAATTTTTTCTTCCATTATTAAAATCGGAGGGGGCTATCCAGTTAAATCTGAACAGGTGAGCTGATGCTTATATTAATTAGTTTGGTTCTTAAAAAAGAAAATAGTTTATGCAGCAAATTAAAATAATTAAATAAAAAAACATTTATTTATTAAATAGAAAGTAATTTTTAATTTGTTTGATACACAAGTAAACGGTAAATATCTTATATTAAAAATGAATGGAACGATCAAAACGCACCCAATACTGGTGCTTCTGAGAAATTTGTGAACAAAATGTAGTCATATGGTTCATGTGTATCTATGTCACCCAAAAAACAAATGTGAAGATTGCAAGCAGTAGTGGATATTCATTGGAGAAAGAATTGTGTATAAATTTAGTTCAGGTCCACTACTTACTGTTGGTTTTGATGATATCTTGGAACCGTAACTGAATTAAAGAGTTGAATTTTTTGGGAATGGAGTTGATAAAGCAAAAAATCAATTCAGTTAAAATATTATCCCACTAGTCTCTGAACAGCAACACCAGTCACAACCTGAACTTGTCTAGCTAGTGTCTATGCAACAGCAGGGAAGTAGAGAAGGCCTGTTATTTTTCATGAATCCTGATTAGTATAATCATCAAATGACTTAATTTAATTTCCTATCGAAAATCACTTCTTCTTTTTACTTGCCTGTACTAGGTCACATTATCACTTGAGTTGACGAAGGCCCACCTTTCCATCTTTCGGCGAACATCTTCCTTCGGAACTGCACTAAGAACAACAGTAGGAGTGTCAGTAGCTAGCCAACCCCATCTCCTCGTCCTTCTTAAACTGCTCTAACAGCAGTAGCAAGCCAACCCTATCTCTCGGACAAAAGAGGTTGATGAGACTCACTATCACAAGTCAGAAGTCACAAGTCACAATCTTGAAGTTGAAGCATAAATATAACCAATAATGTTAATTGATACATGTCTGCAATGCAATTAATGACTCAACAATGTCAACCACATGCACGTTGGACATCAAACTAAGAAGTCCACAAAGATGAAACAGCCAAAAAATGAAAAAAAAATAGCTTATGCAGATAAATTAACAGTCCTGCTTACAATACACGAGCATTGAAACCGTATGCAGTTAGCTCAAAGGTACCGACAGTAGTTTTTTTAAAAGCTGCCAATAAATTTCTCCAATCAAATCACCAAGTCAAAATTCGCCAGTGGATCTAATTTCGAATATACAGAATGTTGCAAACCTAATTCTAAATGACTATATGAAATCAATGAAAAAAAACTATCAAAGAAATTTAGCAAAAGCAAAAACTGATAACTGAAAGTTTTAAATTCAGAACAATACAATATTGAACCTTGAAAGTTATTTTTCCGGCACCAGAGACCAAAAGCATGGTCAATCATATCAACAATCTTCTTATGAGAATCTAAAATCATCTCAAGCCTCTTGTTCTCCATCTCCATTCTCCACCTCCCTGTCCCTTTCATCATTTCCATCTTCTTCCTCTCCAACTTTACCATTCTCTCCGCAAACCCCTGTATTTGCCCTGTCATCCCCAATTCCACCCCTTCTCCCTCCTCTTCTTCCTCCTCTTCCACAATTTCCTTTAGCCTTCAATTTTTCTCAATATATTATTGAGAAGTACTTATGTAATCTTGGACAACACTAGACAAAATGAGAAGGTGCATTTTTTTTTTTTAACCCGAAAATTGTCTATTTTTCAACCATTTTCAATGAGTATGGATTGATTTTAAAGCCGAATTTCAAGCTCTCCATACTATTAATATCAGAGAAGCAAATATAAACTTTATGATGCTAAAAAAAAAAAAAAAAGAAACTGTCAAATAGAATTTGAACTTTAACTTTACGTTGGAAGTCGAAAACTCCATTGAGCACCTACTTGTGGTTAGTGCATCCTTAAAATAATTTAGAAAGGAATACAATATTGATTGCTGTGCGAATTAACTAAAAAAACATACACCTTACCATTGAATAAAAACAACAATATTGGATCAGCATTCATTACTCATTAGAATTGTTAAGACCCCACCGTCTTGTCTTGTTTAAGAAATTCCGCAAGCCTAACTTATGTGGACGTAGAAGAAAGGGAGCATACAATTATTTTACCGCCTCATTGGTTTCTAGATGGTCTTAAGCTTTCTAGAAATGTGTAGGAAGAAGAAGAATATATGGATAAAAAAGAGGTGATATTTTAACTAGAATTGTCTACAATCAACTTAGCTAGAATTGTCTATAAATTTTGGCAACCTACTTAGTGAAGTTATACACATAGGCACGTGGCCATTGTAGTTTGTGTGTCTATCAATTGAGAAAGTCTTTAGGAAATTAAGTGTGTCCAAGTATTGTTAAGAGTTGAGAGAATAAGAGTGAGGTAAGCAAGCACTACGAGAAATATGAGAACTAGAATTGAGTCGTAAGTTTCAAATGTGGAAGAAGTATTTTCTATATTGTATTTTTTCAGGACTTTAACATGTCCTTTATATATTTACAAGTATAGTGTAAATGGAACTCTAAGTAATACGAGTAGATAGGAATCCCTATAATAGTAGATAGGAATTCTTATAACTAGATAGAGTCCCCGTAACTATCAAATTGTAGCAGTGTTTATCTCTTCCATAGGTTTCTCGATAGGACTCTATTTTAATACTCCACCACAAACAAACTATGGATAATTTCCAACAACAAGTTTGTCTCGCAAGAATTCAAAGCATGCACTAGACAGAGGTGTAGTTAAAATATCTACAATTTGATCCCGTGTAGAAATGAACTTTACTTGCAAGCTCTCCCTTGCAACCATGTCTCCGACGAAGTGAAATCAATTTCCATATGCCCGGTTCATGCATGGAAGATCGAGTTCACAACCAAAGTGGCTCCAATATTAATTATCACATCAAATGATCAGCTTGGGGACAGGTGTAGCATCAAGTTCACCCAATAAGGACATGACCCAAGTTAATTCAGCTACCAAGTCAACCACGAGCTTTATTCTCAATCTCAATAGAACTTCGTGCCATTGTTTTTTTCTTGAAGCACCTCAAAGTAATCAAATTCGGCCCCAAATAGATCGCATAACCCCTTATAGACTTTCCATCATTCAAAGAACCTACTCAATCCGAATCAAAGAAACTCGTGAGGAGTTGAGAGTTAGACCTCCGAATGTGCAAACCATAAGTACATGTGTGCTTCGGGTATCATAGAATACGTTTCACAATTACCCAGTGGTCTAAAGTTGGTTGATGCATGAATTGACACACTTTATTCATAGCATATGCAATATTCGATCTAGTAAGTATAACATATTGGAGAGTGCCCACAACCTATCGATACAAGGCTTGGTTTTAATTCGATGTCCCCAGCTTTTAGTTTTGACGTGGTTGGCATAGGTGTGGTGATAGGTCGTTGGTCGAGCGTTCCCTGTTTGGCAAGAATGTCATGTATATATTTCGTTGAGAAAGGAGAATACCCGTTGATGTTTTGATCACCTCCACGCCCATAAAGAAACTAATATCACCAAGATCTCATGTGGCAAATTTAGTGTTCATGCGATGGATTACTATTTGTAGAAAATCCAAATTGTTACTAGTGATAAGGATGTCGTCTACATAAACCAAAAAGAAAACTTTACAACCTTTGGCCTTATAGATAAATAGAGAGGAATCTATTTTGGACCCTTCAAAGCTAAATTTCAAGAGGAATTCCTAAAGACATTAGAACCGGGCTCGTGGGGACTGTTTGCGGCCATAGAGAGACTTATGGACTTTACAAACATTGTCCGGGAATCGGACATTAACAAAGGCCACTAGTTAGGCCATATAAACTATTTCATGAAGTGTATCATTTAGAAATGCATTGTGCACATCTAGTTGTTTGATGGGCTAATCATGAGAGACTGCCAAGGATAGGATAACTTTGTGGCCATGGGCTTGACCACTAGACCGAAAGTTTCCCCAAAGTCGATTCCTTCCTGTTAATGGTAACCTTTGGCAACTAACGTTGTCTTGTATCGTTGATGCTACCATCTTTATGTTTTTTTTTAAGACTCACTTGTTCGCTACAATATTTATCGATGGTCTAGGAAGGACAAGAGACCGGGTGTTAGTTTTTAATAGCGAATTGAGCTCGGAATCCATTGCTAGTCGCCATGCAATATATTTTTAGCTTCGGTATTGCAAGATGGGCTTTTTAAGATAGTTAAGGGGGATATTATAAGAGAAGCTTTTGGGCCCATATGCCATAGGGCCATAGGATGGGTCCATTTGGGTTCCAGATTGGATGATGAATTATTACCACTACTCGCACAATAGTTAATCAATTCATATTTTCTAAAATCTAAAAGTAAATTTAAACCTGGTGTGGTGGAGGAACGGCTTAGGCTTAGTGATTGAAGAAGTGAATTGTTGATTTTGTGGATGATAGGAGGTGAGGTTGGTGTTTGGACTACCATGGTGTTGCTTAGATATGGGCTGGTCGTAGCAGTGTTTGGAGTTGGGCTTGAATGCAATTGTATTGTAGAGGTAGAGGAGCGATGCCGACTTGGAATGGGCCGAATAGGGACACCGAGCCATGAGTTGAAACATTAGATGGAGTGAGGTTTTTGATAAGGAATTCATTTTGTGCAAATGAGAAAATTGACTCAATAAAGCAAACATGATGAGCTATGTAAAAATGATTCGTGGTTTTGTCAAAATAGCGATAACCCATATGTGATGGGTTGTAGCCTAAGAAAATGCAAGGTGTGGATCAAAAGTCAATTATATGATTATTATGAGGCCTTAGATATGAAAACCAAAGACAACTAAAAACTTTTAGAAAGGAGTAATTTGGGCTTTTATGAAAGACAAGTTCAAACAGAGACTTATATTTAGTGACGGGAGAAGGCATTTTGTTAATTAGGAAAACATCGGTTTCAAAAGCATAGGTCTAATATTGTTTGGTATGTGGGCCTCTACCGAAAGAGTGAGGCTCGTTTCCACTATATGAAGATGTCTTCTCTCTATAGTACCATTTTGTTCATGTATGTAAGGACACATGATGTGATGAGCAATTCCAATATTTATAAAAAATTTATTTAGTCCTTGAAACTTCCTACTCGAATCAGCTTTGGACTTGATTAGTTTTGTAATTAAACTAACATTCAACCGGGTTTTGAAATTGAATAAAAACATTATAAACATCTAATTTTTTTACATAAAGGATAGAACCACATATATTTAGAGAAGTCATCAATGAAAATAACATAATATTTAAAGACATTAATAGAAATAATAGGGGAAGGTCCCCAATCATCTCTCAAAATCAAATCTAAAATACTAATGCTTAAAGTGTTTGATAAAGGTAGTGATAAGCGACTAGATTTCCCTAATGGACAAGACAAGTATTGACTAGATAATTTTATGGAATTCTATAAAGAATTTTATTTTAAAAAAAAAGTTTAGTACTCGGTGGTGAGGATGGCCTATTCTAGAGTGCCAAATATTTACCGATACTTTTGTTGAAAAAGTTGTAAGACTAGAATTGAAAGATGGAGCATAGAAGGAATAGAGATCAACATCACTCTTGCCTAAAAGAATTTTGGTCTTGTGTACCTAATCCTTCACACAAAACAAGAAAGGATGAAATTCTCAAAATAAGTCATTATCTTTAGTAAGGTGTTTAACATATAACAAAGGTCGGGTTATTTATGAGACATTTAACACATCAAGTAATTTAAGATTTTTAACAGGAGTTTTAATATGACTTGAACCAATGTGCACAATGGGTAAAAACTCATCGTTGCTAACCCGAAGTTGGTCATTACCCATGTATGGCTTGTATGTGCTGAAACTAGCTAAGTTAGGAGTCACTTGGTGGGAGGTACCGGTCTTAAGGCACCAAGCATGTGAGCACAACCGTAAGGAGGAGGAGGAGGAGGAGGCTATGAGATTAGCCATGAGTCGTTGTTGTCTCGTTTGGTGTTGTGGGTAGTGAACAACAATATGGTTGTAGGAGTAGCAAAGCTAGCATTTGGTATGGGTGTCATTATGGCTCTAGTAGCCTCTATTATCATAATGGAAGGAGCTACAATACACGAAGTTAGAGTGACCATGCCCTCTCGCCTCTAGTCTATCTTCCATGATTGCAATTGAAGCCACCATAATGGTCATTAGGTGGATGATAACCCGAACCCCTAGTTTCCATACGGATAACACTACTATCGGTGGTAAGGATATTGTATCCGAATCATAAAGTAGGAAATCGTGACTAACCAAGAAACTATGGAGGTCGATAAATGTTATCGGTTTAGGACATGTGAAGAGGGTGGTGACAATATCTTTGAAGTCACTAGAGAGCCCTTTAAAGATGTTGAGGTTGAAATCGATCAAGGGAAGAGGCCGACTAGTCGCTATCAATTCATCATAAAAGGATTTAGCATGATGAAGGAAACCGGAGACTCGACTTACGATGCTCTTGCTTAAGGTGTTGCAAGGCAATGTGGAGGGTCATTATTCAAGTGTTAGAGGGGAAACTAAGGCCACTTTTAAGTGTACACTAGACCTCTTAAGAAGCAGGTGCGAGTCAATTATCATGGGTAGCATCTTTGTTGAGAGAGAGGAGATCAACGTGCTTATGAGGAGCTAGTCCTATTGGATCCATGCTTTGTAAGAAGGATTATTCTAAGGAAGGCTATCGATAGGAACTAGAATATAGGCGGGGGTAAGAGAAAGAACCATTAATGAACCCGAATAAATCTCGACCAAGGAGAAACAACTTGAGTTGGACTTGCCACGATAGGTAGTTTGTCCGGGTCGGTTTCAAAGAAATGAAGTGATAAGAGTTGGTTAGGTGATTCATTAGGATGGTAGATTGATGAGTGGCTAGAGTAGTTTCGGTAGTGGTGGTGGAAGAGGTGGTATTGTTGGAGGAGGCCATTGATTTCGGATAAGAAAGAGGAAGCGAGTAGGAGTCGGGTAAAAGATTGTGTGGGAGAAAAAATTGGGACTTAGCCTATGAAGCTCTCTTACTAAATTGAACCATGAGTTTCAAATGTGGAAGAAGTATTTTTTGTATTGTATTTTACTAGGACTTTAACATGTCCTTTATATGTTTATAAGTATAGTGTAAATAGAACTCTAAGTAATACAAAAGATAGGAATCCCTATAACGAGTAGATAGGAATTCCCGTAACTAGATAAAATCCCTATAACTATTAAATTGTAGCGAGTGTTTATCTTTTCCATAGGTTTCTCAATAGGACTATGTCTTAATAATTAGCGATGATCAATTTTTAAAGAAACTGTCGCTAAATAAAATTAACGACGATTTTAAACTCGTCCATACAATAGTTTTTTAAGTACATTGCTAATTTAGCAATGGAAAAAATCATCGCTAATTTAGTTAAAAACTCGTCACTAAAATTTGGACAAATTTGTGACCATTTTGACAACACAATCGCTAAAAACCGTCACAAAAACCATCACTAAATAGCAATGATTTTAGCAACAGTTTTGTAAAAATGGTCACCGAAATTGTAATTGTGCAATGGTTAAAATCGTCGTGAATTTTTAAACTTTTTTAATATTCACCCAAATTTTAATTGTTTTAAATTAACTTCAATTTTAAAACTAAAAAGAAAAAACCAATATACATAAGATTTTCAAGTATAACAAAATTAATATAAAATATAAAATTTAATAAAATAAATATATTACAATATTTAATTATGAAAAAACTTTAAAGTTTGTTAATATTACAAGAAAAAGAAAGCATAAAAGCTAGGAGTGATTGCTAGGGTTGTTAGTTAGCGGTTGGGTCCAATCGTAAGTCGGAGGCTCGGTGGATGAACCGCCTCGTCACATATTCGGTAACATCTATTGTATCTATCGCATCATCACATATTGCTCTTGAGTGTACTCTTTCAACTCATTTGTAGTTAGCTAAAAGCATTGTAATAGATAACTATAGATACTCGGATCTATTCCGCATTTCTAGAAGTACGATCCTCCAATTTCTTTTGAAAAAAATAATAAACTTGTTTAACAACTAATTCATTAATATTTTAATTAAGTATGTTATTATTCTTCTAATTAAAAATTTAATATTTAATTTACAAAAAAATTAACTTAATTGAACCTTGTAATTGAAATAACAAACAATTAACAACTAACATGTAATTTTATAATTGAAATTAAAATTTATTATTTAAACTATAAACTCTTAATTTTCTTATTTAACTACCTAATTGATTCTTTTAAACGCAAATTAAATAAATTAATTACAAAGTAATTGACTTAATTAACAACCACAAAATTAAATAACCAACAAATAAATTAAATTAACATGTGTATATGTATATATATATATATATTAAAAAAATAAAACTGTAAACTAATTTTATTATTTAACTACGTAGTTAATTATTTTAAAAAATATTTTAAAAGTTTTATTATAAATTAATTATTTAAATTAATGTAACAGAAAAATAATAATTACTACCTAAATATATAATTAACCTAACAAACAATTAATTTTGTTAAATTATTAAACATTTTATTTTCTCACAAATTTAAAAAATGTTATTAACATGTAAATCACTTTTTTAATTATTATTTTTTTTAATAAACCTAACACGTACTGAATTTTTTAAAAACAATTAAATTATTTAAATACCAACAAGTTTAACTTAATTTAATTAACAACTAAATGAAATTTATTTAACACATTTTATTAAACTAACACTTAAGTAATTTTTTAAACAAAAACTTAAATTAATTAACAAATATCAAATACTTATAATAATAAAATAAAATAAACTAACTAACAATTAACCAAAAAAATCACTTAGTTATTTAAGAACAATTAACAAATAAAATTTTTAAATACTAACAAATAAACTTTATTTCATTAACAACTATATAAATAAAATTTATTTAACACATACTTGATTGTTTTAAGACTTAAATAATTATTTTAACAAAATATTAAATTAATTAACAACTAACAAATACTTATGACAACAAAATTAAATAAAATAACCAACAAATTAAGTAATAAACAATGAACAATTAAATAAAATTTATTTAAAACATAATTTATTAAACTAACACTTAATGAACTAATTAAACACAAAATAAAATTAATTAACAAATAACAAATATTTATAATGATAAAATAATTTAAACTAAATAAAATTAACTAGCTCATCACTTATTTAACAACAATTAACAACTTAATTTTTTAAATGCCAACAAATCAACTCAATTTCATTAAAAACTATATTAGTTAACGAATAATTTAACAACAATATACAAATCATAATTATTTAACGCATATTTTATTAAAATAACACTTTACAAATAATTTAAACAATAAATTAAATGAATTAACAACAACGATAAAAAATTAAACTTATTAACAATTAACTAATAAATAATTAACAATAGCAACAATTAAACATTTAACAATAAAAAAATTAACAAAAAATACATTAATTACAAGAAATAGAAAAAATAAATTAATGCATGGGTTACCAAATTAAGAGGAGTTGCTACCAAGCTAGAAGGAGGAGGGGCTACTACCGTGCATGAAGGAGCTTGTCTTCGTTGCGGACGAGCTGCTACCACGAAGAAGAGGGTCTACGGAGGAGGAAGAAAGGAGAGAAAGTAGAAGAAAAAGGAGGAGGAGAGGGGAAGAGATGGAGGGGATGAAGAAAGAAGAGAAAGAAGGAGATTTAGGGAGTAATTTAGCCAATTTCGACATTTTGCAACGGTTTTTTTCCAAAAAAAACATTTGCTAATAATTTTTTTTAAACAAATTCGAGTAATTTAGCCACTATTCACCGAAACTGTAGCTAAAGTCTCTCGATAATAAGCAAATTTTGCAACAGTTTAGAAAAATGATCGCTAAATTTATTAAAATTAGCGACGGTTTGCTTAAACTGTCACTAATTTCAAAATTAGTCATAAATTTTGCAATAGTTCAACTAAACCATCACAAAATTTGATCTTCCTTGACCGATTTAACGATGGTTTATTGAACCATCACTAAAATTTGTTTTCAAGGACCGGTTTGTTACGGTTCTTTAAAAACTATTGTCACTACACGACGTCGGACGGGACTCCCCAAAGAAATTAAATCTAAGCGTTAATTTTTTTCAAAATTCATTTACGAGTTTTGGAGTCGTGACCTAGTATTTAAGGAACTAGGAACCTAAAATGGGTTACGCTTTTAAGAAGATATTTAATCACCTAAAAATGCCCTTGTCGAAAAATGGGTAGCATGTATGGTTTTGTTCTAAATTCATCTCCTAAAATATCAAATTATTTTCTAATTTCTAGTCTCCTATTTTTTTTTAAAAAAAACAAATTGAATTTTTAATTTCTAGACTTGGTATCATATTGAAACGATCGTCGATCCCTTTCATCGGGCGATATGTCGATTCAAACATCGGATCCACTAAAAGCCTTGACACAACCAACGTGTCGGAGAACTTTCTAATTAAAAGGTGTTTTTTCGTGACGTCGGTCCCTATCAAATAGGAGACTTCGTCGAAAATTTTTAAAATTTTTTTTTAGTGACCTCAATTCCTATTAGATAGGAGACTTCGTCAAAATTATTATTATTATTTTTATTATTCTTTTAAATATTTTTTTATGACGTCGGTTCTTACCAAATAGGAGGCTTCGCCAAAAAAAATTTACACATTTTTTTTTAGTGACGTCGATCTCTATCGGATAGGAGACTTCGTCAAAATTTTATAATTTTATAAAAAAGGAAAAAAGACAAGACATTGAAGTAAAAATTATAAATTAATATAAGAAAAAATGTCAAGGAATAAAAATAAACAAGCTAAAAAAGATTAAAAAAAAAGGAATTAATCCTAAATCCCATCCATTAACCCCCAACTTATTTTTCTCCTACCTATTCCCTTTTTATTTTTTACTTTCTTATTTTTTTATTCAATTTTTTCTTTTTTTACAAAAGGGGCGGATTGGGCTGGACTAAAATCGATTCAGCCCGTGCGCCTTTTTGTTTTTTTTTTCTCAACGGGCTTTAACTCGAAAATAGGCCCAAGTGAACATTTTTTACAAAAAATGGATCAAACACCCTAAAGACTCTCCCTTTCTCCTGTTCTTCTTAATCTTCTTATTCTCTCTCTATTTTTCCAGATTTTCTCCGAAATTAAAGCTTCGTTCAAGACAAATAACATACCCTATTCATGTTCTCATTCAAACCAAACACCAAATCCGAAGCTTAAATGAATAGTTAACTATCATTTGTGATGAAATTTAATAGAATCAAAACTGAAAAACGAAGAAAGTTTGGTGGGAAAAAATCCAAAAAATGCTAATTAAACTTCCAACCCGTAGGCTAAAGTTAAATGATTGATGGTAGTTGAAATCAAACTCTAGGAAGATCAAAAAATGGACCGAAAAAATAAAATTGAAACCCTAATAATGTGAACACCAAGAACATGAAGAACACTCAACCTAGAAAAACCGAAAAAACCCGGAGAAAAATTAAGCCTTTTTGCTTTCGATTTTCACTCTCTTTTGACCAGAATTTCTCACCCAATCTTCCTCTCTTTGTTCCGTAAAATCAAACCCGTTTTATAGCCAAAACTTCCTAGAATTTCTCCTAAAATCAAATCTCAATCTTGAATTTTTTTATCAAAATATTTTCTCTTTAATTCATGATTAATATGAAATCGAAATAGGAAAGTTTTTCATTGCTTTCTATTGGTATTGATTTTGGCCAAGAATCCATAATTAATGCAAAATCAAAATAGAAACTTTGGGAAATTTTTGGCAGATTCTCCTAAGGACTTTTAGAGAGAATCTAGATTTAGAGTGGACGACGAGTCGTCCCCCACATTTTAGTCCTATCGTCTCGCTCCAATATTCCAATTTGGTCCCTACGCATTTCGATTTTAACAATTACGCCATTTTGTGGTACAATTTCAACACAATCTTATTAAGTGGGTCCCTATAAGAAGCAATTTAGGTTCTAAATTTTTCAATTGGTTTGATTATACCCCAAATTATTTCAATTATACCTTTCTTTAAATGTAATTGTGCCCCCGAGTGAATGTTTTTGTGTTTTTCTTAATCATTTTCTACCTTTTTTTTCTTTTTTCTTTTTGTAAAGTTTAATTGAAATAAAACAAAACATACATGAAATAAAAAATAAAAATAAATAAATAAAAGGGTTAAATTTGGGTTATTACGAGTTGCCCCCTCTTTACAATGCTTATGGCACAAAGTCAAGTGAAAATAATGTTTTTCAATGACTTTGCTTAGTAAGCTTATAAAGAATTTTTTTTTTTAAAGCTATGATGGGATGACTTTGTTATGAAGGATGGCATACTTTAAAAATCAAAATGCGACGCATGACCTTATTGTAAAGGACAACCTACCCTAAAAATTAAACATGTAATGCGTGGCTTTATTGTAAAGGGCATCCTACCCTAGAAATTAAACGTACAATGTGTGACCTTATTGTAAAGGGTAGCCTACCCTAGAAATTAAATATGCGATGCGTGACCTTATTGTAAAGGGCGACCTACCCTAAAATTTAAACGTGCGAGTGCGTGGCCTTGTTGTAATGGGCAACCTACCCCGAAAATTAAACGTATAGTGAAAATTAAACATGCCGTACATGACCTTATTGTAAAGGGAAGCCTACCCTAGAAGTTACGTGCAAATGCATCGCTTTATTGTAAAGGCCAGCCTATCCTAGAAATTAAACGTGCGATGCGTGGCCTTATTGTAAAGGGCGACCTACTTTGGAAATTAAACATGCGAGTGCGTGGCCTTATTGTAAAGGGTAGCTTATAGTAGAAATTAAACGTGCGATGCAATCCCTTATTGTAAAGGGAAGCCTACCCTAGAAATTAAACGTGCGATGCGTGGCCTTATTATAAAGGGCAACCTATCCTAAAATTTAAACGTGCGAGTGCGTGGCCTTGTTGTAATGGGCGACTCTATCCAAAAAATTAAACGTGCGAGTGAAAATTAAACATTCAATGCGTGGCCTTATTGTAAAGGGCAACCTACCCCGAAAATTAAACGTGTAGTGCGTGGCCTTATTGTAAAGGGCGACCTACCCTAGAAATTAAATATGCGATGCGTGACCTTATTGTAAAGGGCGACCTACCCTAGAAATTAAACATGCGAGTGCATGGTCTTCTTGTAAAGGACAACCTACCCTAGAAATTAAACGTGCGATGCGTAGCCTTATTGTAAAGGGCGACCTACCACGGAAGTTAAACGTCCAAATGCATGGCCTTATTGTAAAGGGCGACCTACCCTAGAAATTAAACGTGCGATGCGAAGCCTTATTGTAAAGGATAGCCTATCCCGAAAATTAAACATGCGAGTGCGTGGCCTTATTGTAAAGGGTAGCCTACCGTAGAAATTAAACGTGCGATGCGTGACCTTATTATAAAGGGGAGCCTACCTTAGAAATTAAATGTGCGATGCGTGGCCTTATTGTAAAGGGCGACCTACCACTGGAAATTAAACATGCAAGTGCATGACCTTATTGTAAAGGGTAGCCTATCCTAAAATTTAAACGTATAGTGTGTCGCCTTATTGTAAAGGACAGACCTACCCTAAAAATTAAATGTCCAATGCGTGGCCTTATTGTAAAGGGTAGCCTACCTAGAAATTAAATATACGATGATCGCTTGGCAATCTTACCCGATGAATTGAGTTAACTCGTCCTTACCTAAAAGTGGTCATTCAACTTTGAATTTCGCACTTAGGCGGTTGTCTATTATGAGGTGACCATACCCGAGGTGGATTTATGGGGAGTATTGCTTCTCCATTCCCTTTGTATCCATTGGGATTGCGATGTGCTCGAAAACAAATTCAGCATGCTTGGTTAGTCAAGGTACCTATAAGAAACATAGGCCACCCTGCTCGAATCCCTTTGTTTGACTTCTCTCTTTTGACTATTAGAATCGATCGACTATCCGTCCTTTAAGCTCCATGGCCCCGCCCTCGATTGTGTTATTACTTTCTTGTGAACTTGGTTGATCTACCTTTCGAAGTTTATGAGGAGTACGGTAGTCCCCTCGGTCTATTGATGGTAATGGTCACTTCCTAGCTTGATAGTTGTCCACCGATCGCTTATGTTTGATGAGAATGATGGTGGATTGGTTGCTTCTTTGGTGACCTTCCCCGTAACTTGAGGTTCTATATGGTTTTTGAAATGTTTGACACTTCTCCCTTTCGTGAATTTTCTCCTTCATAGGGAAAGTTAGGTAGATTTCATTCGGAGATTTTAGATTCAAAGCTCGAGCAAAAACCCATCGGACTCATGGACTTGTCATGTAAATATGTTGAGGATAGCAATAATGGTTTTTTAGTGTGAATATTGAACTTTAACAATGGAAAAATTATAGGTTCGATGATAGAAGATATTTTTTGCCCCTAGGTATTGGCACCAACCATGATTTTGACTAGCCTATGCCTCAAATTTGATCTGTCTGTTTAATAAAAATTTTGTTGTAAGGGCTCACTCGTCCGACACTCATCTTACCGATTACTTGTCTCTAGTTAGAAAGGAATTTTATTGGTAAGTAATGCGAGGCTAGGGCATGTTTCCTAAAAAATGGATAAAATAGGCTCAAATAGTGCTTCGGGGTTCGATTGACGTAGGACCACTTTTTTTTTTTTTTTGGGAATCAGATTTGATTAGAGGCATGCTTGATGGTGATTTTGTCAACCTAACTTGGGATCGGTGTTTACGAGGTGATTTACTCTTTTCTCTAATGAAGTAGGAACCATTTTTTAGAAACTTTGGTTTTTTTTTTTAGTGCGTCAAAAGATCATGACCTCATTCTTCCTTCATTCCAAATCCTCTTTAGTAGTGACTCCTTTTTGGAGTTTTAGATCACAAGTTGTTTGGTAACATGCCTCTCAAATCCCATTTTGTTTTTTTACCCCTAGTGTGAGGGGTGAACCTAGCTCGGGTTTCGTGAAGACAAACAAAAAGCTCAAACTTGGTTTTCAATGGATACGTTTCATATAAGTATGATAAAATTCCCAAGAAGACCTTTCCTCATCCTATCGACAATAGTATTTAATTTATACAAGCTTTATTTTCTTGAACCCCTTTTATTAGAATAATATCAAGATATGACCTACAAATCTAAACATTTGCTATGTCATTTTCATGGGCGGTGCCATAGGAGCAATTTGGGATATGTACCAATGAAAAAGATTTTGGCTCAATTTTTTTTTTGGCGTTTTGCATGACGAGCCTCGAGTGTTGACAAGACGTACTCATTCCTTTTCACCGGATTTAACATTTTATTTATCTATTATTGGACCGGATATAACGTTGAGCGATTACCTATGTCTTGAAATCTTGGTTGCTTTCCCTAGTCCGGAGTAATCTTGATATGTTTGAAGTGGCTAAAATTCAAAAAGCATATAGATCCTAAGTTCTTCTAAGGTTCATCAAGTTTTTTTTTTTTTAGGGGAGAAGATTGAGCCTATCGTATGTTAAGTAAAACATTGGTATAATATCTTAATTAACTTGCATGTCATTTATAAATAATATTAATAGAGATCAAAAAATGACAAAAGAGGTGATGTGTTTAGGAGGTTGAGGAAACGAGAGATGGAAAAAAAATGCAATGTACATGTTTGGCATGAATTTCATTCTTTATTTCATGAAGAAGAAAACAACAACCTTCAAGCATAGTATTTCTTAACCGCATCGAATTTATAGGCTTGATTATGTTATCCCCATCCATACTAGTCAAAAGGAGCGCTCCCTCCGAAAATACTTTTCTCAATACATAAGGGCCTTCATAGTTGGGTGACCACTTTCTTTTATTCTTCCTAGGTATCGATAGAATTTTCCTAAGCACCGGATCTTCCTCATAGAATTCTCTTGGTCGACCCTTTTTGTTGTATGCGTTGCCATCCTTTTTTAATACATTCTTGCATGATAAATGGCGGCTAGCCTCTTTCACTCGATCATGTTCAACTGTTCATATTTGATCCGAGCCCATTCTGCTACTTCCAACCGTGAGTACCCTAAGAGAAGGGATTTCTACTTCTAAAGGCATCACCTCCTCCATCCCATAAACCAAAGAATATGGTGTTGCCTCCGTGGATGTTCTTACGGTCGTACGATATGCATGTAGAGCATGCGAGAGCTTTTCATACCGGTCTCTATATGTGACAACCATCTTCCGTATGATCTTCTTGATATTCTTATTTGCGGCTTCAACCGGCCCATTCATCTTAGGTCGATAGGATGTCGAGTTCGGATGTTTAATTTTCCACCTTTTAGATAGTTTTTCGATCATCTTTTTATTGAAGTTCGAGCATTATCGATGATTATTATGTTTGGTAAACCATACCGACAAACCAAACTCTTCTCTATGAATCGCTAGACCACTTTCCGAGTGACTTGAGCATAAGAAGTAGCTTCGACCCACTTGGTAAAATAGTCAATTGCCACCAAGATGAAACGATGACCGTTGCTTGCTTTGGGATTAATAGGCCCAATGACTTCCAAACCCCATATGAAGAAAGGCCAAGATGATACCATATTATTGAGTGGAACGGGAGGAGCGTTGATCCAATCTTCATAGACACGACACTTATGGCACTTGTGAACATACTCTATGCAATCCCTTTCCATTATCAACAAAAAATATCCGCATCGTTGTATCCGATGGGTCATAGTGTGACCATTTGCATGAGTTGTACAAATTCCCTCATAGACCTCTTCAATCATTCTCCTAGCCTTAATCGTATTTAGACATCGAAGCAATGTCCCATCAAAACTCTATTTATATAACACTTCACCATCTAGGTAAAAATCTATGGCTAGCCTCCTCGAGGCCTTCGATCCATTTAGAGATACTCGAAAGATACTCTCAATTTTTAATGAACATCCGAGTCGTGGTACCATGGCTTCCCATTTATTTCCTCCTCGATAGCACAACAATGGGTCGGTGATTTTCTAGTCTCAACGCAAATGGGTTGTACCACGACTGCGGGATCAAGTCGAGTCATCGAGCCTAAAGTTGCCAATGCATCGACAAACCGATTTTTATCCCTTCCCATATGAGCAAACTCAATTTCATTAAACTCGACTAATTTGGTAAGATAAATCGGATAAGGCTTCGACTTCTCATCTTTAGTTTGTCGTTCCTCTTTTACTTGGCAAATTATCAACATCGAATCACCATATATCTCAAGCTTTATGATCTCTCTCTCGCTAGTTGCCTCTAAACCGTGTATGCAAGCTTCATACTCGGCTATATTGTTGGTACAATCAAAGTAGAGTCGGATGGCTATTGGATACTATTTTCTATCTAATGAGATCGAACGGCCTCTACACCATTATCCAATACATTCACTACCCCCATCAAAATACATGATCCATTTCTCATCATTCGACTCAACCACTATAATTTTGGATTCCATGATATCTTCATTAAGAAAGTCAAAATCTAACGGTTCATAATTATCAACTGCATTCTCTCGTCAAATGATCCGTAATTACACTCCCTTTTACCGACTTTCTAATCATGTACACAATGTCGTATGCTTGCCAATAACACTTACCATCTTGCAATTCGCTTGACAAATATGGTTTTTCAAAAATATACTTGAGAGGATCTATTTTTGTGATCAACCATGTCGTGTAATATAACATATATTGCTCGAGTCGTCGAGCATTCCATACTAGACAACAAGCACATCTTTTCTAAGGCACTATACTGGGACTCGCAGTTCGTGAATTTTTTACTTAGAAAGTAAATTGCTTTTCGGTTTCATCATACCGACCCAAAACATCGCCTATTGCGGACTCGATTCATCGTCAAATACAAAATCAAAGGTCCACCGTGCACCGATGGGACCGATAGAGGGGGTTTTATAGATATTGCTTGATCTTATCAAAAACAAGCTGGCATGTATCATCCCAAATTCCTGGATTATTCTTTCTCAATAGTCTAAAGATGAGTTCACATGTCACTATGAGTTGAGAGATGAATCGAGCTATGTAGTTCAACCGGCCCAAAAAACCTCAAACTTCCTTTTCATTATGGGGTGCTA
Source organism: Dovyalis caffra (assembly GCA_963924115.1). NCBI lineage: Eukaryota > Viridiplantae > Streptophyta > Magnoliopsida > Malpighiales > Salicaceae > Dovyalis > Dovyalis caffra. Next base: position 13,166,460 of record CAWUPB010001159.1, read on the forward strand.
GCATTTCTTGGATGGTTTTGGCTTTATTAGGATCCACTTCTATCCCTCTACTACTCACAACAAAACCCAACAATTTTCTTGACTTGACCCCAAAAGTACATTTGACGGGGTTTAGCTTCAACCGATACTTTTTTAATCGTTCGAACGGGTTCCTTAATGTCCGAATATGATCTTCTTTAGGCTTTGTCTTAACAATCATATCATCGATGTATACTTTAATTTCTTTATGCATTATGTAATGGAAAAGAGTGACCATAGCCCGTTGGTAAGTCACACCGACATTCTTTAGACCGAACGACATGACCTTGTAACAATAGGTCCCCTATGGTGTGATGAATATGGTCTTCTCCATATCTTCCTCTCGCCATCTTGATCCGATTATACCTTAAGAAACCGTCCATGAAGGAGTAAGTGGAGTTCTTTACGACATTGTCTACCAACATGTCAATGTGTGGTAAGGGAAAATCATCATTGGGACCGGCTTTATTCAAGTTTTGAAAGTTGACACACTCGATCTTCCCATTTTTCTTACTAACCACCACGATGTTTGACACCCAAGTTGGATATTTGATCATCCCGAGAAAACCTACCTTAAAATACTTGATGATCTCTTCTTTAACCTTCATAAGGATATCCGGCCTCATTCTCCTTAACTTCGCTTTACTAATTTATGATTGGGTAATATTAAAACCTTATATACCACTATGCTAGTATCTAGACTAGGCATATCCTCATACAACCAGGCAAACACATCCACATATTCATGCAGTAAAGCAATCGGACTCCCTTTTTCTCTTTACGAAATCGGGGTCCCACTTTGAAGTTCTTTTTCTTCTCCTCTATCCCAACATTTATGATTTCTAACTCCTTTTGGTGAGGTTTTATTGATCGTTTAGACAGTTCTACAAGCTTGGCAAATTCATCCATATCTCTTTCTTCTTCATCCATAGCAATCAAATTCTCATCAAATTTAGGCCAAACATGTTTGATGTAATTATTTTAGGTTTTTAGAGGATATTCATTTTTTATATCCACGAAAGTAAAAAAAAATACGAAAATAAAAGGGGTGGAAAAGAAAGGACACAAAGTTGAAAGAAAATTCATGATCTCATTTTAATACTAGGAATAAATACTCCACACAAGTCTTTCTTAGTACCTTGAGCTAGATAAGCGAGAGATTAAAACGGAAAAATAGTGAATTACTCGATAGTGTATGTAGGCAAAATCTCTTTCTCCTCCAATTATTAAGCCCCTTGTTCGATGCTTCTTTCTTGATCAATAAGTCGATAGGCGACATATCTTCTATGACATTGGCGATCGATTGTGGCAACATTATTGCTTGAGGAACGACCACTAACATCTCGGGGCCAACGACCTTTTCCGTCTTCGACTCTTCGTCCGGGTAATTGATGGATAGATCAACCATTCTTGCCCCCAAGTTCACCATTTCTTGACTCGATTGATGACACAAGTAGGGTAGGGGAACGTAGCTCTTATATGAGGAATAACCATCTTCTTTTCATTAGGCTCTCGACCTTCGATTCTAGCCAATCACTTTTTCTTTTTCAACTCCAAAGCTCTTAGATAATCCTTTCTAGTAGGCCCGAACCCTAGCCCAAAATGATGCTTTGAATTAGCTCCACCTATCGCTCCTCATGTTTCATCACTAAGATTTACGCTCACTCGAGAATCCGTACTTCATCAAGTATTTTACTTGCCATTTTTACGAGCATTAGATACTCTTGGTGGTCTCAACACGACATGCTTGAGTGCCCATTCCGTGTTCACGATTTCAAAAGCATGCGGATCACCATCTTGACTCCCTTTGACCTTAATATAAGGTACCGACACATTTTTAAACAAAGGCAATGCTTCTTCGCCATTACCGTGACCAACTTACCATTCGCCACATACTTCAACCTTTGGTGGAGCGATGATTCCACAACACCGAGCTGAGTGGATCCATGGTCTCCCCAAAAGCATACTATATGATGGTTGTATGTTAATAACTTGCATAGTGACCTAAAATTGGTAGGGTCCAATGTCCAAGTTAATGTTGATGTCTCCTATCACCTGCCTTAGAGACCCATCATAAGCTCTAGCCATTATACTACTAGGACGCATATGAGATGCATCCACGAGCAAGCCGATCCAAAACCATCTTAGGCGGGACATTCAAAGCGGACCCATTATCAATTAGCATTTTAGCAATCATGTGGTCCTTACATTTGACCGTGATATATAACGACTTATTGTGTCCTATGCCCTCGGGGCCCAATTCATCTTCGGAGAATGATAAATAGTTGGTTGCTTGAATCCTTCTCACTAAATACTCCATGTTATCCGAAGTAACATCCTAAGGGACATATTCTTCATTCAAAACCTTTTACAGACACATTTCGATGAGGTTCGAACTCAAGATTAGTGACAATAGATAGATCTTAGCCGGTGTCCATTTCGGTTGATCTACCACACTATAATCACTGTTTTTCATCACCTTAAGGAATTCAATGGCTTCTTCATCATCGACGGGCTTGTTACTTCTTTACCCTTCTCAACTCTCCTCAACTCTTTTGGGGTATAGCATCTCCCATTTTGAGTGAGGCTAGCAATATCGGTATTAAATGATGTGTTTACTACTTGGATAAGTATGACTCACAACATTATAAGACGGGGCTAAATGGTTCTTTGGCCTAGATAAAATCATTCTAGGAGGTCCATTGCCCATTGGTTGATACTTACAAACCTCCAAATAGCCTTCTTCTATTGACGAAACCATCCCTACCGGTGGTTCTTCTCCATCTTTCTCAAATCGCAAAGTCCCTAAAATTACCATGGTTTCCACCTCTTCGTGGAACTTCTTACAACCGTCGATATCATGCCCTTCCATCTAATGATATCTATAGTACTGACCTTTATCATTTATTTTGATTACTAGCCGACCTTCCGAGATAGCCGAGTTTGGGTTAGCATAAAAAACAAGCTATTCATTGATACTCTAACCTTCTTCTCTTCTCTATCAACCTTCATCTCGCCAAGCATTACCATGCTTACATTTCCTTCTTTTGTAGTATGATTCAGAAGTGGATTAGTATTGATGTTGGGTGTGTTCAAATCGTCAAAACGTATCCAATTATGCTTGATAAGGAACCTCACTTTCCTCTTAAAAGCCGGACAGTCTTCGATAGAATGGCTAGTGATACCGCTGTGGTACTCACATTGTTCATTGTCTTTATATCGGGATGAGAAAGGAGGTCATACAAGCTCGGCAAGAATAGGGACCACCGACCAATATTGATCGGATGATGGAACAATTCTTTCAAAGAGAATGGGAGAGGTGATAATGGTTCGTAGTCTTCTCCGTTATAGTTATTGTTACGAGTGGATTGGTTTTATGGTGTTTAGTTGTAGTTTGGAGGACCCGGGGTGGTTTGATTGAGCAAGGGAATTAATTATTTTGATAGGTGGGTATGGTTGGATTATATTGGGATGATGGGTTTGGTTGATAAGGTACGTAGGTTTGGTTTGGCATGGGTGGTCTTATTGGAGTCTGTAGGAAAGGTAGCAACTATGGGATGTGTTTGGTAAGGTGTTTGAGGGTAGGCTATTGGTTGTAATTGATATGGGTTTTGGTGGGTGTATGGCTTTGAATTGTTCCAACTACTTCTAGGCCCATGCGAGCCAACTTGGTGAACTTCCTATTCTCTTTTTCTTACCCCTACACTTGCTCTCTTCTCCGTCCCTTCAAACATCTTTCCAGCCTTGATAGCTAGTTCAACTCTCTTAGCAATGACTACTACATCGATAAAGTTGGTTGAGGCATTCTCAATCGGATAATCAAAGTATGGTTCTTTGAATATATTTTAGAAAATTGAGATTAATTTAGATTCGGACAACAATGGATGGATTTGAACGACCACCTCGTGCCACCTTTGCGAATATTCTTTAATCGTTTCTCTTGGCCCCTTCTTTATCCCTTGGAGATCCGATCTATTCGGTGCTTATCTCCATATTGAACTTATACTTGTTTGAGAAAAGCATCGGCTAGATCCTTCCACCTTCGGATCTTCAATCCCTTTAACCTCATATACCGACTCAAAGCCGAACCTCCCAAGCTCTCATGGTAGAAATGGATTAGCGGCTTTTCATCATGAACCACTTCGCCATCTTGCTACTATAAACCCTCGGATAAGTCATAGGACACCGAGTTCCAATGTACTTGGAAAAATCTAACACCTTGACCTTTCTTGTAATCACTACATCGGGCACCAAACACATTTTGAAGGCCTTAATTGGATCGTAGGTGTCCTCCCCATCTATTGCTCTTAAGCGTTCTTCTAGTGCCATAAGTCTATATATATTTGAGCCTTCAACTGCCCTAAGACCATGAGCTTCCTCTTCGCGGGATCTGCTATAGGCATTTACGGGACTCATAAGTCCATGGGATAAGCAAATGTCCCGATAGGATATGAGCCTTCGGTATGAAGAGTTGTTTAATTGGAAGGCCTCGAGCTGATGGGGTGATGGAACGAGCATGCGATACTTTGAGTTATCCTTGATTCAAGCTACCTCCCCCTCTTAATGCTTGTTCTAATAGGGATGTCATCCGAGCCGTACTTTCTTTCGGTAAGTCAAACTCTTGCCGACTAATTGGCTCTTGTCGTGGTCTTTCTTCATTTTCCATTTGGCGAGCTCGAAGTCGAATGTTGTAGACACACCGAGGGGATTGAGCGGAGCAACCTATATTTAATTCCTAATATAAACGAACACCAAAATATATATAAATAAATACTAGATGCAAATGCATGCTTTTGAATTAAGTCTGAATATCTTTCTTTTCTTTGTTGCATATTAAATCATGACAAAATCTTGTTGAGGATGGATCATATCAAACTATTACTCACCGAGTGTAAAATTACCCCACGGATACTTGGGCGATTACGGAGATATGAATTGCCCAAATTTCAATCGTGACTCGATCTTGGAATGAGGAAACCATTTCATTGACAACACACAAAGAGTGAAATAGAAAAAAAATAACATTTTTATTGCAATCTAAATTTTTATGACATTCTAAATGTGATTTAAAGAAACATTAAAATGAAAGAAAAGCTCTATTACATAGGAAATCCTATTCTAAATTTGGCCACGACCCCAAGCCTTCATAGAAAATCGTACTATTTATGAACCTTTGGAGCTTCTCATAAAATAGTTGAACTCGCTTCATCTTTTGGGCTTATGCCATCGGTTAAGAGCTCTATAGTGTTTTTCATTCTCAAAGCATAATCTTTAGCATTCGAGCTTGTAACGGATACTTCATGGTCCTACTTTCCCACTCGGCAGCTTCCTTTCTCAAGACATCCCTTTCCTTTATCATTGTTCGCATAGCCATGCCATGGTCCTCTCTAGATCCGGCCTGTCGTTCTTGGTTGACCTTATCTTTTCCTTTCAATTCCTCTATACGAGTACTCAAATGGCGTATCACATCCGATTGGTTAGCCATCCGTGCTCATGGCATATCTCTAAATTCCTCGAGGCTATCCTTCTCATCTCTAAGCTTGTCAACAACTCCCTTTGGTAGTTGGAGTTGACTACGAAGCTTGTTGTTTTCTTCCTCTAAAGCTTTCATCGCATGGTCTTTAGTATATAGAATTTCCTCTAACTTCTTTTTCTTTTGAGCTAGTTCAACCATTCGAACATTTAAGCTCTCGTTGAGTATCTCATGTTGAGTATTCACTTCTTGGCGAACATCCTCCATTGTCTCATTCATCGGTCAAGATGGGCCCTTGAATGGTGGCATACGGTATCCCTTCCCTCTAGTGCTATGCCATTTCGAGTATCCAGGTGAGGTTCTTCCATCCACTCTTCTTTCGGGAGTGACAACCCCTCTATTTCTCCAAGCGAGTCCTAACTTCCTCTAAAAACTTCTTAGAAACCCTCAAATCCTCAAAATACTCATTTAAACCGAGTCATTCTTGGAATGAATTGCACGAATCCCAACTACTTTAGAAACATGTTCGGACGATGAATCGATGCGAGCAACGAGCTCCAATTAGTGGCACCTAAGGAAAGTTGCCACAAAAGGCCGTGTAGCTCCAAAAGAAGGCATATCGTGCTCTCCAATGGAATTCTAACTTCTCTAAACTAAAGAATAACTCGCCCACATTGTCTTACCCAACTCATTGAGGGCATGACAAGCAAAATTTTCTAACTTAGAATGCGAGTGCCATGGGGTGCAAAAAATGCAAGAGGCTTCCCTAGTCACTACGTGGCTCACGAGTCCATACAAACAACAACCGGACACAATACCTCAAATGCCCATCTCCTTTTCTTCGGTAGAAATTTAATGAAGAGAGGGTTTCTGCTAGCATTGCTACGAGTGGGATCAACCTTTAGAGATACTATATTTTTAAATACGTTGACTACCTCAACATCGATCATGCTCTCGAGTCGATGGTAACAACACCGATCCATATATTGCCGGTGCCAAGATTTAGAGTCTAACTTGATTATCGGGATCTTGTAAATGCTTCATGAATTCTACTTGGAGAATGTCCCAAAACCAACCTTGAGATTTACCCTTCTAGGTTAGTTTCTTCTTGGCTAAAGTGGTGTTAGTTCCAATTAAACATGCAAATTTTGATGGAGCGTGTTCGGGCGGATCGCGAAAGGAGATAGCCTCTGTTTTGAGAAATGGTAGGAGAGCCTCGTATTCCTCGAGTGTAGGTGACAGGTCTATACCCCCAAAGGTGAAGCAATGATAATCGGGATCCCAATTGCCTATCATGGCTTGGAAGCATGCAGTATGGGCCTTGATCTTGAGTAGATAAGGTATGTCACCATATGTCTTCCGGAAATCAAGTTGGTCCTTGGAAGTGAGCATCTCCCAACAAGCCGAGAAGTGGACCGGTGTTGGCCACTTTGTCGACCAATTTAACCCTTTACGGTAGTCTCAACACGAAACCCGAGGGTAGACAATCTTCTTTCTCATTTTGGGCCCACTTAGATCCGACCCAAAAATCCTCGACCTCGTTTTTAAGTTTTTCTATCATGATTTAATATGAAGGATAACCTATAAGATCAAAGGTCGGTATCAACATCATTTGATAATAATTCGTGTCTTAATTAGGTCAACCCTAACAAGCGGGATCTAGCTTTTCTTTGGTTAGGTAAAGCTTGACTAGTCCTAAAACTTTTTCAAGCCTCTAGATCGCCTAAATTATCGGTGGAGTAATCTAGCCTCTAACCTTATACATTAGGAGGTAGGGAAGGTCATTTCATCATTTTCAATGTATAGGGTGAGTCTCGGTCTAAACGAGGGTTTGGAAGAGCATCGGTAGACTTTCGTCATACACGCCTCCAAATCACTCTATCTAATTCCTATCGGGGTTCGGCTCGGTGTCTAGAGCTTTTAGGAGTTTCCTTCGTGGTGTGTGCAACAATTAAAAGAAAAGGCATACAATCCAATTCAAAAATAAACACGCAAGCAAAGAAAATAAATTACAAAAATTTAATTATATACAAAAATAAATAAATAAAATTCAAAAAATAAAATGATAAAAAATAAATATAGGAGATAAATTAAAAACTAAACCTATGGCCTAACTCTAGTCCCCGAGTGGAGTCGTCATTCCGTCGCTATACAACGTCGGACGGGACTCCCCAAAAAAATTAAATCTAAGCATTAATTATTTATAAAATTCATTTATAGAGTTTTGGAGTCGCCACCTAGTATTTAAGGAACTAGGAGCCTAAAATAGGCATTGGTTCAAAGATTTCTAAGGTAAGGAGTTGGTTACGCTTTTAGGAAGATATCTAATCACCTAAAAATGCCCTTTTCGAAAAAATGGTACCATGTATGGTTTTGTTCTAAATTCATCTCCTAAAATATCAAATTATTTTCTGATTTCTAGACTCTCATTTTTAAAAAAAAAAACAAATTGAATTTTTAATTTATGGACATGACATCATATTGAAACGATCGTCGGTCCCCTTTGTCGGACAACACGTCGGTTCAAACATCGGATCCACTAAAAGCCTTGACATAACCGACGTGTAGGAAGACGTCCTAATTAAAAGGTGATTTTTTAGTGACGTCGGTCCCTATCAAATAGGAGACTTCGTCGAAAAGTTTTGGAAATATTTTTTTGGTGACATTAGTCCTATCGGATAGGAGACTTTGTTGAAATTATTATTATTATTTTTATTATTTTTTTAAATATTTTTTTTGGTGGCGTTAGTCCCTACCAAGTAGGAGGCTTCGTCAAAAAAATTTTACACATTTTTTTTTGGTGATATCAATCTCTATCGAATAAGAGACTTCATAAAAAAATTATAATTTTATAAAAAAGAAAAAAAGAGAAGACATTGAAGTAACAATTTTAAATTAATATAAGAAAAAACGTCAAGAAATAAAAATAACAAGCTAAAAAAAAGATAAATAAAAAAAAGAATTCATCCTAGACCCCATCTATTAACCCACAACTTATTTTTCTCCTACCTATTCCCTTTTTCTTTTTTACTTTCTTATTTTTTTTATTTAATTTTTTCGGGAGAGGTTGGAAGACCAGCCTTTTTTTTTTTTTTTTTACAAAAGGGGCAAATTAGGTCGGACTCGTCCTTGTTTTTTTCCTTCTTTTTTTCATAAAGGAAGGAGCCCGCATGGCTTTTTTCTTTTTTTTTTCTCAGCTGGCTTTAACCCGGAAACAAGCCCAAGTGAACATTTTTGACAAAAAATAGATTAAACACCCTAAAGACTCTCCCTCTCTCCCGTTCTTCTCAATCTTCTTATTCTCTCTCTATTTTCTCGCATTTTCTCCATAAATTAAAGCTTCGTTCAAGACAAATAACATGCCCCGTTCATGTTTTTATTCAAATCGAACACCAAATCCGAAGCTTAAACGAATAGTTAATTATCGTTTGTGATGAAATTTAATAGAATCAAAACTGAAAAATGAAGAAAGAAGAAAAAGAAAAAAAATGATTACCGACCTAGTGAGCTTAAACGGATGATTATCGTTCTAAAAAAACTTCCTCCAGTTGTTTTTGGAAAAAAAAATTAGGGGGTCGTCGATGGATTTTTGGAAACTCAAGTGAGTTCAAGATCGAAAGAGTAAAGTTTAGCAGAGTGTGATGAATTTCAAAACATAAAACCCGAACGCCAAGAACGTTCAAATGCCGCCCAAAAAATTTGGTGGGGAAAAATTCAAAAAAATGCTAATTAAACTTCCAACCCGCGGACCGAAGTTAAGTGATTGATGGTAGTTGAAATCAAACTCTAGGAAGATCAAATAATGGACCCGAAAAATAAAATTAAAACCCCAATGATGATGAACTCCAAGAACATGAAGAACACTCAACCCGTAAAAACCCGTGAAAACCCGGAGAAAAATTAAGCCTTTTTGCTTTCGATTTTCACTCTCTTTTAACCAGAATTTCTTGCCCAAGCTTCCTCTCCTTGTTCCGTAAAACCAAACCCATTTTATAGTCAAAACTTCCAAGAATTTCTCCTAAAATCAAATCTCAATCCCGAATTTTTTTTATCAAAATATTTCCTCTTTAATTCATGATTAATGTGAAATCAAAACATGAATTTTTTTCATTGCTTTCTATTGGTATTGATTTTGGCCAAGAATCCATGATTAATGCAAAATTAAAACAGAAAATTTGAGGAAGATTTGGCGGATTCTCTTAAGGATTTTCGAAGAGAATCTGGATTTAGAGTGGACGACAAGTCGTCCTCCACATTTCAATCCCGTCGTCTTCTTCAACATTTCAATTTGGTCGTTGTGCATTTCTATTTTAGCAATTACGCCCTTTTATGGTACAATTTCAATACAATCTTATCAATTAGGTCCCTAGAAGAAGCAATTTAGGTTCTAAATTTTTCAGTTGGTTCAATTATACCTTTCTTTAAATGCAATTATGCCCCCGAGTGAATGTTTTTGTATTTTTTATCATTTTCTTCTTTTTTTTTCGGTAAACTTCAATTGAAATAAAACAAAACATACATGAAATAAGAAATAAAATAAAAAAATAAAATAAAAAATAAAAAATGGTAAATTTGGGTTATTACAACTATCGCAAAAATTCTCTTTTTTGCTTCGGTTTTTAAACCGTAATAAATTCATTTTTTTCTGGCAGTGAAGTGAGGGGAAAAAAAGTGAGGTGTGTATTTATAAATAAGTAAATAATTTTTTTTCTCCACCGTCTAGTTCAACATTTTGGTATCAGAACTGGTTGGTTAGAGACTACCATACTCCTCAAGACGTCCACGTAACTGTTTGTAGGCAAGTTGCTCTTTGAAATGAATTACCGACCTAGGGTCGGCGAGGAGAGGCTATAGAGGAGACTTTGTTCGTGCACGGTCAAGGACTGTGAAGCTTGTTATCTGGGACCAAGCATACTTGGTACGTAGAGATCAACCAAGTCATGATGTCAGACCATACTAGTGCTCCTGGTAGCATAAAAAAGCTCAACGAGTACAACTATATAGATTGGTAGATCTGTATTAAATCTTACCTCAATTAGAGGTCAGGGTTTGTGGGATATTATCGATGGAGAAGACTCCTAACAATTAATAGAAGATATGTAAGCTATTAGAAAATGGAATATAAAAGCCAACAAAGCTTTGTACATGATTTAGACTATAATAGATGAAAGTCTACTGTCACGTATTGAAGATGCAGAGACAACTAAACAGGCATGGGATGCACTCGTTGCCCTCTACTCAACGAAAAATGACGCTTGCCGTCGGCTTCTTGAAGAAGAACCAACGAACACCGCACAAGGTATGTTATCTATCAATCCGTACTTTCAGAAAGTTCGAAACTTGTATCAAGAAATAGATCAGTTGGATCATGAATCCAAAACTAGAAAAAGTCGAATAAGCAGAATTATCTATAATGGTTTGAAATCCGAATATAAGGGGATAATCACAGCAATAAAAGGCTAGAAAGACCAACCCTCTCTAAATGAATTAGAAAATATATTGGCAAGCCAAGAAGCTCTCCTTAAAAAAAAATGGCAAGGGTTTCTATAAAAAATAATAGTGAGGCAACTTTTAGTAATAAAAAAAAGCCAAAAAAAATAGACATAGTAATGATAGGTCGGGTTATAGTGAAGAAGAAAAGCTATGAGGACAACGAGAGAAATACTAAATAGGGGAGTTTAGTATGGTCGTGGTATAGCACGACGAAATAACAAATGCTTTGTCTGTGGAAAAAAGGCCATTTAGCTCAAGATTGTTGGCATAAGAAAAAGACAATCTAAGGAAATGTGGTGACATCAAAAAATCAGCATGAGATGAAAGACAATGAAGAAGAATGGGACTTTCGAACATCCATTATTGTGACAGCTCCTCCAAATATGACAGAGGAAGAATTCGATTTTGATGATCGAAGTGGTGTGAAAGAGAAAAATGAGAAAGCACTTGTGGCAACAAGATTGCAAGCTACCGACTACAATAACGATTGGATTATAGACTCTGGTTTTTCCAATCATATGATAGGTGTTAAGGATAAACTGTAGTTGCTTTTATCCAAATATAAAGGAGGAAAAATCATAGAGATGGCTGATATCTCAAAATTACCGAGTACTTATACTGGAAACATAAAGTTTATGCCATGATTCAATTCCAATCAAGTCAAGCTACAGAATGTCTTGCAGGTGCCAAAAATGAAGAAGAATCTATTATCGATATCTCAACTGATGAGCTTAGGTAACTACATATTATTTGGTCCTAAAGATGTGTAGGTATATCGAAATTTGAAATATTCTGGTAGTTCAACTTCAATCATGGAAGGATGACAAGTGGAGTCTATCTACATGATGTTAGCAGAGGAAGGATACATAGAAAAGACACGGAGGAATGAGATGGCATATCTGTGGCATGCAAGAGTGGGACATGTTAGTTACCACAATTTGAAGAAAATGATGCAGTGATCAATGCTCAAACGCTTTCCTCGAGTGGAGATTCATGATAATATGATATGTGTTGGATTCTAATATGGTAAGGCACATCAATAGCTTTAAGGTGTACTCGTCTCCTCTATCAAATATAAGTATCTTCAAATACTCGTCCATTTTGTTTTTCTACCATTGTTTTGAACTCCTTAAATTTACCATGGGCTTCTGATTTTTCTTTAAGAATATACACCTAACTTTTTCTATTGAAATCATTAATAAAAGTAAGATAATACTTGTTTCCACCAAGTGGTGGCATATCAAATGGACCAGCTATATCCGAGTGAAGAATCTCTAAAGGCCTTCCGGCTCTCTATGATTTTTCAACTTCAAAACTTTGTCTATGTTGTTTCTTTTAACACGAGCTTCACATAGTTGATCCGGTTGATTAATTTCTGGAAGCCCATGCACTATCTTTGCTCTTGATAATAACTTCAGAGCCGATAAATCCGGGATGACATAACGAGGATTCATTTTTAATGACGGACTTCATGCACTTAGGCATTTCGTATGAATATCAAATGTGAACAAACGATTCTTTGTCATATCAACTTTAGCAATTAATTCCCACTTCGTTGATGATGAGAAAGCAATCCTTCGTGTGTATATCATACCTTTTTTCCGGGAGCCGACCAAGGTCGATGATATTGCTTTTTAAAGCAGGTACATAATAGACATCATGCATATACCTCGTTTCTCTATTTTTTAAGGTAATCATAAGCTTACCTTTGCCTTTAACTAGAATCTTTGATGAGTCACCAAAAGTAACTTCTTCTTGGATTGTGTCATCCAAATTTGTAAATAATTCTTTTTGACCACACATGTAGTTGTTGGCACCGATATCGAGATATCAAACATTTTTCTTGCACTCTTCATTTCCTTTATATGTTAGCAAAATAGTCAATTCAACTTTTTTATCTTCTACTCGTTGCATAATGATTTGTTTCCTCCATCTTTGGAGCTAATCTGCATTCATAAATGAAGAGGTCATACTTGTTACAATTATAACATTGCAATTGTGATTTATCACCTCGTTGTTGAAATCGCCTCTTCCTCGATTTCCGGATCCTCGACCATGTCCAATTATTCGAAAGTCTTCATTTGTTTGGCCTCTTTCAAAAGGGTTTCTACCATGTCCTCATCCACCACATCCACCTTTAAAGCCACCTCTCGTAGCCATCTTTATAGCTACCTCGATTTCCTCTCGCCTCGTCCATAACTATGCTAGCTTGATTGTCACTAATATATAAGTTGCTTTGCAAAGCTTGCTCCGGATGACCGGTATTGTCATTCCGGTTCATTCTCTCGCTCGGGAGCTTGAAGAGAACCCACAAGCTTGTCAATAGAAATTTTTGACAAATCTTTTGATTCTTCAATAGCGATGACGACATAATCAAATTTCCTTGTCAACGAACGTAGGAGTTTTTCCATTACCTTGACATCATCAAGAGGTTTTCCATTTCTTTTCATATCATTCGCCACCGTTTTCGGATGAGTGATGTAATCATTGATCTTCTCGAATTTTACATTTTTAGTGTCTCAAATTCAACTCGAGTGATTGGAGCTGTACCTTTTTAGCTTTTTTGACTCCTTGAAGAGATTTCGTAGAATCTCCTATGTCTCTTTTGATGTCTTTACGTCCGATACTTTCTCAAAGGTTGATTCATCAACTCCTTGGAAAATGAAAAACAAGGCCTTCTTATCCTTTTTGCATGATTCTTTAACCGATGTCTTTTGCGCATTTGTCAAAGATGCTTCGGCAGATAGCATCTTTGGGCTTTACATAGCCTTCTTCAATAATCTCCCATAGATCGTGTGAACCGAGCAGAACCTTCATTTAGATGCTCCAGTTTCCATAATTCAAAGTTCTTAATTTTGGGATCCGAGGCTGAATCATTTGAGCCATCATCTCACTTGAAAGGAAGACACGAAACCGGCTCGATACCACTTGTTGGAGGTGTAATAGGCTCACAAAATAACTCAAACAAGAATATATATATATATATATATATATATATATATATATATATATATATATATTACAAAAGAAACCTTATACATAAAATATTTTTACACTATATTTCTCACTTTCTAGCTGCTGCTAGTATAGCGTCAGCTCACCCCTTTTTTTTTCTTTTTTTCTCTCCACGTTTTCATGCTACTATTACAAATAAGGTTGGTTCCTTTTATAAGCAAATTAACCGCCTTTGTTCCTTCAGTTACAGCCTATGGACGGCTGGCTACAGTTGCCATGTACAACTCATGCATCTTCACCGACTTTGCACTTCAATTCCAGCCATGCATAGCTCACGTCCAGCTGCCATGTTCCAGCCCATGTACAGCTCATGGATTTCTTTAATTGGCAGCCATTTTTTACCACCTCCCGTGTACATTTGTCTTGTGCTGTGATTTGTTTCTTCATTGCAACGGGTTTGACTTCCAAGAGTACCCTTACCTAATGCCTTAATAGCTGCTCTCATCTTCATCACGCTGATTGGTTTCGGTAGTCTTTTCTAAGTATTCTTTCGAAGGCTCTTATATAATTTTTGCACATCTTTTTTAGACATCTGACCCCCCTTCTATTCTATCTACTGAGTTTCTTTAGTGTATTTATTAAGCTTACTGGTTCTCACATTAGCATCTGAAATAGACCCCTGACAACTCGTAATATTCAAATGTGTCAAACTAATTGCATCATCACTGGAAGTTGCCTTATTGTTACCTCGGGTTTTATCGACTTGTAATTTAGGTTCTTGTCATCCATCTCTATTACTCCCATTTATCTTAGTTTTGTCAATTTCTACAAGGGAAACTGTCGTTGCTATCTTCATGTTTACTAGATGTTTAGTGTCTGACTCATCATCATTAGACTCCTCATCAATCAAATTATCGAAAAAGGCAAGCCTATTATCCCCAGCCCCCATCTATATCCTCGCTCTAAAGCGTTCTCCTCATCTTCTTTGTGATCCAACGCTGAATTTTTATCAATTTTTGCATCCGATGTTTCCTAACCTGAAGTTCAATCTGAACCAAACTTTGCATTTTCTGTCAAACCTGCATTTGTAACTTTGTCCACAAGTGCAATATCTACTTTGTTACCCTCTTGAAACAGTCTTTCCTTTAATGTTACCATTATTTACCACATGATACCCAAAATTTTTCACCTTCTGCCAGGCCTCTATCCTTTTTCCATCATGCAAACCTATTTTATGAGTAACTACGATAATATGACTTGTGGCGTTATTCTGGTACTTGTTCTTCCCTGTTGGAACTGTTAGGACTGTAAGAATAACCAGTCTCACATAAGAGTTAGAAGTTTCAGCATGGAAGTCTTGCACTCTAGGCAGGACTGCTGTGAACCAGCACGCATCCCAGGCGCAGGTCTGCTGCGAGCCAGTAGGCACTCCAGGCGTGACTACTCCGAGCCAGTGTGTGGAAGACTCTATGGGACAGACTTCTTCTCACTGTCAAACACCCTTTGAATTATCTTGTAATGTCTATACAAACCAATAAACTGATCAAGAATTATACAATAATAATATACAGATTCATTATTTTACAGGAACATCAACATCTTTTAATTTTAGGTCTAGAAGGTTGGTGAGATTTTCTCTTTCGACATTTACTAATAGAGTGGCCAACCACTATACTATATTAAATTCTCTTCGTACTCCACGAATTGCCAAAATCTTGATTCTTTGCTTGAACCCACCAAAATTCTCGAAGGAAGAGCAACTGAAATGTCAACTTCTAACATACGAGCATACATAGGATGTCTCAAGGCTAAGGTTCTGTCATCAGCGCTTACACGCTGAGAACTAATTCAGCTTCCCTATCATTGGTGGCATGGCCACAAAAACTAGGGTAACCCTAGGTTGTGGATGAAAACGCAAGAGAAAGAATCTTTTTATCCTTTTTAGAGAGGAAAAACTTTTCTAGTATGAAGAGATTGAATCCAAATATCCAATAATTTTCCTTTATAAAAATGCAGGTTACCTAATCAATCCACACAATTGTTAGAGAGATAATATAAAATCAATCTCGATTGGTATTCTAGATAGTACCAAAAAAAGCAACAAGATTCTCATTAGCTTGGGACGAAGATGATAAAAGTTATCCTCTTATAACAGCAACTACTATGCAAGAAGAGTGGTTAGCGTTAACTAGGTCCAAGAAAAGACATAACCAGCTTGAAGCTAGATTTAAAAAAACTTACAAATTGATAGAAATTAAATATCATTCTTTAACTCAATAGATAGAGGGTAAACACAAATTAAAAATAAAATTCATAGAAAACCATTCAAAAGAGTTTAATGCTAGCTATTAAAAAGATTACATATGTTAAAACCGTGTATGTTTTCAATATATTTCAATACAGAGTAAAAGATAAAAGCAAGGCTTATATAGCATATACAGAGTCCCATTATAGGGTTTCTTAATGAGGAGGCATATGTACGGTAAACAAATCACTAAAAAGTCTCCACAATTATAGGAGAATAACAGCTCACGCCATCTGTCTCTTTTAAGTTGGTGCATAGATATCGCCAATGTTCAACTTGTCAATTGACTTATAAAAGACCCCGCTTGAGATTGCTTTTGTATGAATATTTGCTAATTGATCTTTGGACTTAACAAATAGAAATTGTGCTACCTTAGCTTCAAGTTCTTCTTTGATAAAATATCGATCTACCTCAACATGATTAGTTCAATCTTGTTGAACTAAATTTTGTGCAATCTCTATAAGAAAGTTATTATCACATAAAAGATTCATCTTAGACTCAAATAAATAGCCAATTTCTCTTAGTAGCTTTTTTAACTAAATAAGCTCACAAAGACCTTTAACTATGCCTCCAAACTCGATATCCGCACTAGACAATGCGACCACTTTTTGTTTCTTACTTATCCACGTGACTAGATTTCCACCCATAAAGTTGAAATATTTAGATGTTGATTTTCTATCAAAAGTACTCTCAGCCTAGTTTGTATAACCACCAATATTCAGATGATTATATTTTTTGAACATAAGCTCTTTGCCTAGAGATGACTTTAAGCACTATAAGATTCGAAAACGGCATTCATATGATCCTCACTAGGATTATGCATGAATTGACTCACCGAACTCACAAGCATACACAATATCTAATGGGGTATGAGACAAGTAAATCAGCTCTCCCACAAGTTATTGGTACCTTTCTCTATTTGTTGGAATTTGGTTCAAGTATTCTCACAACCCATCGATCCGAACTATCGGTGAATCAACTAGTTTACACTCAAGAATTCTTGTTTTAGTAAGCAAGTCAAGAACATATTTCCATTGTGGTAAAAACATGCTTTAACCTCGATCTAGATACCTCAATACACAAAAAAAAATTTAACCCCCCAAGTTTTTTTATTTCAAACTTAGCTACCAAATGTTTCGTAAACTAGAGATTTCCTCTTCGTCATTCCTCGTAATTATTATATCACCAACATAAATAATCAATGTTATCACCATCCCTTGTCGATATTTTAGGAATAGAGTATGGTCTGAATTACTCGCTTGAAACCATGTTTTCTCCTAGCCAAGCTAAATTATCCAAACCATGCTCTTGGCAATTGTTTTTAGACCATGTAGAAACTTTTACAACTTACATATGACCCCGACTTGTGATGAGGAAATAAAGCCCGAAGGAACATCCACGTACACTTCTTCATTAAGATTCCCATGAAGAAATATATTTTTCACATCAAATTGATGTAGTGACCAATCTAAATTTGTAGCAAGAGATAACAAAACTCATACAGCTTTTACCTTTGCGGCTAATGAAAAAGTCTTCGAATAATAGATGCCATATGTGTGGGTGTATCCCTTCACTATAAGTCTCCCCTCGTGTCTCTCTATTGATGTATCTATGTTATGTTTGGTAGAGAACACCCATCTAAATCCTACGAGTTTTCTTTCCTTCAAGCAAATTCATAAGCTTCCATGCATCATTTTTTTGCAAATCTATCATTTCTTTAGTTATCGCTTGGATCCATTTGGGGTCATTCGAGTGCCTCATGTATTGTACTCAAAATATGCTAAATGGATATCTTGTGCACAAAAGCTTTGAGGGATTGTGACAATCTTTGAGTACAAACATGGTTAGCAATGGGATATTCAAACTTCCTTTCTTTATGATCTAGTGAATATTAATATAGTGGCTTGCCAAGATTACGTTTGAAAGGTAATTTATAGCCAACATACTCATCTATGATATTAGTGGGAGAAGAAGAGTTTAGAAGCTATACATAAGGAGTATTCTTAGAAGTGTGGTCATGTGGTTCTAAAGCATTAGGACTCGGGTTATTCTTGAATATCCCCTATCTTGGTATCAATATCCTCTTTTTGCCCAATCGTATTCATCATTGAATCCGTAGGTTGGTTTTCAACCAAAAATGATAGTAAAGGTTGAGCTCCATCGGATTTAGTCATGTCATTAGTTCCATTCACTTCTTCCAAGTTTGTATCCTCCGAACCTAACTAGTTTTTCCAAGTTATCCATATTAGGCTTTTTCACTTAGCTACTCCCTCCGAAAAGAAGAATCTAGGTTGTAAAGAACATTTCTAACTCGAGAAATATGGCATCCATGGTGGTGGGTGTTGATTCCAACAAAATAAACTAATCTACTCTCAAAAATGGATTTTGTAAATAGGGTGAATAGAGTCACACTCCACAAGGATTGATTAATTATCTTATCCGAAAAAAATAAATAAATAAAAATAGAATGGGATTTTTTTTTTTTTTTGACAAGCTAAAATAAGGTCGCTATAATGGAAATCAAAACAAAGAAGTAAAGAAGTAAAATCGGAGAGAACAAATTTTCGGTAAGGATAGATATATTGGTTGTGGTTCAATTCAATTGATCATTGATGGATAGATAAATCTTCTTTTGAAAACAAATTGATTCTAATTATTAATAAGCTCTAAAAACCAACCCCTCTTTAACAATCGATGATTGAAATAAACTCTTCAATCACAACTCTTATTAATCAATCAATCCTAAACAAGGTCTTAAGATTTAAATTGATAATAGCAGAAAGAGAGAGAAGGGTGATCAATTTCCAATCAACAACACGCTAGCTTAGTTGTTTAAATTGGAATAATTATTTCCTTTAATATGACTTAACAATCCAATTCATTAATCATATTAAATTGCCACAAATATTGAAATAATTAAACATATACGAATCTAACACTTCAATTGGCATCAAGAATTCAATCTCAATTAATCAAAACATCTTCTAATCAATCAAGAAAAATACTTATCTTATGAACACGTAAAATTATTGATATTATTAGAAAAGACACAATTAAATCATAAAGGTCTCACAATGAATCTTGAACCAAAAACCTCTATATCCTCTTAACTCGGAAGGAGATTTTAGCTACTCATTCTTTTGGAAAGATGCCGAATTGAAGATGAGCAAGTCAGTCCGGAATTGCTCTGCACGTCGAATGCCTTCCCAAAGGTTCTCCCCCCCCTTTATAAGGAATCCTCAAAAGACTTCATCACTTAATAGGATGTGTACTCCTTCCGAATAAAAACAAAAATCGCCTAAAAAAGATAGAGGCCAAATTAGGAGATAAGCGCAAAATCCTATTTTTTCTTAACTTCCATGCGTGAGAATTCCGCTCGGCTTCCAAAATTACGATTTTGTCGATGGACGAAGGCATGCTTCGCAGCAATTGTGTCCTACCGGAACTCTAACGACTTCGTCCTTTCCGACATGTGGCAAACAATCGTCAAAACATCCAATTTCATCTTAAATCAATTCATAATCATAGGAGAATAGATACACTAAATAAAGAGTTTATGCATTCTATCACATGGTAACCTACAAGTGCTTGGTAGTTAGATTATAGCATCGATAACCTTTCTTATAAGTCGTTATCCCAAAAAAAAATTCATCGGATAGCACATGGGTCGTGCTTCGCCCATTGATTTTTATGGAGGTGAACATATGCTACTCACTCAAATATTTATAGTGGAAGCAAGAGCTTGAAGTGGCATTTCAAAATTCAAAACTCAAGATGGCATGCGATTCATCAAGTAAATAGCAATAACAACTATGTCTCGCCTAGTAGTAGTGTGGTGCATGTGCTCGCTATGAAAAGAGCTCAAGTCGTTTCAAGGATATGTCTATTTTTATGGTGTTTAAGAGCAAGAGGTCTCATGATATAAACCATGTGCTTGGATATATGTTAATAATGCATTATTTTCATATTCTCTCGTTGTTATCGGATTGTAGAATTTGGAGTTTAGCCAAAAATTAGGTCTTATCAAATGAACGAAAGATTCCCAATATCTCATTCTTATTTTTCGTCAAATTCAACTAGGTATTATATGTGTAGTCATCTATAAACAACATAAACCATCTAATGCCCTAAGAAATTAAAATAGGAGCTAGACCCCAAACATCCAAATGAACTAGCATAAATGAAATCTTGCATTTCTTCAAACTTATTAGATAAGGTACAAAATGACTCTTGGCTAGAATGCATGTTGTGTGCTTAAATAATGACCCACATAAGTTGGAAAACAAACTTGGAAATAAGTGCTTTAAGTATGAAAAAGATGAATGTCTTAGTCGATGATGCCATAACCAAATATGTCTTTCTTTGTCACTAGTTTTTCGTACATTATTTGCCTAGCCAGTACTTAAGTCATCCATGTAATACAACCCTTCTCTTTCTTTTAGTACCACGACCAATAATCTCCTTTATGAGAATATCTTGAAACAAACAAAAACTAGGACATGTTAGTGCACAGCAATTTAGTTTTTTGGTAACTTGTCCGATTAATAATAGTTTATTCGAAAGAGGTGGTACTAATAGAGTATTTGATAATGAAAAAAATGTGAAAAATCCACTCTCCCAACACTTACAACTAGGTAAGTCACTCCATTAGCATTGGCAATATATGTTCGTTTTGGTCGAGTGTTTTTCAGCCAAATCTTATGGACTGAATGTCATGTGATCCGTTGCACTAGAATCAACTATCCAAACATTATTACTTGAACTATTAAGGGGCATAGATTTGTTTGTTGCAGCATATGATGAATCCTCTAGTGGAATGAGGGATAGGTGATGTTCAGTATTTTCCACCACAGGGGAGGGACTTTTAATGTTCATAAACACAGCTCGACCAAGATTTATATCAGTGTGCACCGCACCTACTTCATGTTTCTTCTTTCCTTTGAGTTCTTGCCACCACTCTAGATATCCATGGAATTTAAAACATGTATCCCTAGTATGTTTCATATTTCTGCGATGTGTAGAACCAAAAACTCCTGCTAGTGGCTATGATCTTGGTGGTGTGTTAAACTTTCCACCGGATGATAATTGAAATGAAGGTTATTGTGACTGTTGTCCTTTTTTTTCAGATCATAGCAGCACCAAGTTCGATCTCTCCATTTGTCAACATCATTGCTTGCGTTAGGTCTTCCCTACGAACAAGTTCATAAGCCTATTCCACTACAGGATTTGGTGTAATTTGAAGCACATCTCCTCAAATCTTGTCCAACTGATCATCTAATCCATCCTAGAATTTGTAAACTCTATCTTCCTACACCATAGAATTGTACCTCTATATGTCCGTTGCACAGTTCACTAGATTGGACAACAAAAATATATTTCGCTTCATTTGCCTTGAAGATTGTTGTAGTATGTCCAATAGCCCCTCCATTCTGTTTAAGCCTTATCACCTTCCTTTTCGTATCATGAACCTGTGAGGTGTCAGCTCCATCAAAATATGTCATAGCTATAGCATCCCATACTATTATTGCCATTGGGTATCTGATGTAGTTGCTGATCAA
Organism: Dovyalis caffra; assembly: GCA_963924115.1. Lineage (NCBI taxonomy): Eukaryota > Viridiplantae > Streptophyta > Magnoliopsida > Malpighiales > Salicaceae > Dovyalis > Dovyalis caffra. Next base: position 13,188,262 of record CAWUPB010001159.1, read on the forward strand.
CTTTGGATCCATAGAGTTTATTAGCCATCACTTCACCACTGTGTTTTATGTTCTCAATCTTTTGAAATTCAAATCTATTTCTTCTACTAGCAACAAATCTTTATTAATGTATCCCAACTTGTCTTTTCTCGAGATGTTCATCTCCACCAAAGGCCATAATTGTTGTCATCCAACTTGATGTCAATCAGTGCAGCGACTGCTTCATGATTCACTAATCTGTGTCTGCTTTAACATCTAGGATCTTCTAGATGTTAGGTTTGCAAGAATTGAATTCTCTCTTCGCATTTGTCGTGAGAGTTTGATCTCCCATAGCTTTCAATTTTTTTTGTTTTTCTACGATTCTACAGGTTTGAGATCTATGCTATGATAGCATGTCAAAACTACGTATGTTTTCAATATATTCCGATACAGAGTACAAGAGAAAAGCAAGGTTTATATAGCATGTAGAGATTCCTATTCTAAGAAGTAAAATATAAGGTTTCATAATTAGGAAGCATATGTACAGTAAGCAAATCCCTAAAAAGTCTCCGTAATTATAGGGGAATAACAGCTCATGCCAACAACACATAGTTTGGTAGAATCCAAGGTCAAAAAAAAAAAACCCGTAACAGAAATAAGATAAGACTTGGATATATTGTCAATTTTCGAGAGACAAACTCGTATGGGTTCGAACAAAACTTTAATGGACCTAAGTAAAAATCTAGAGTCTAGAATAAAAATAGGAACAAGACCCAATCGGATGTTATCGAAAAAAATCTTATTTTGATTCCGAGATATTTAAAAATAAATTTTAAATTATTGTAAATAAAAAATTTCTTTTAGAGAATTTTTTTAATAATTATCTTTTTTTTTTTTTTCAACTTCGACCAATAGGTAAAACCTTTGACTCTGTAATTCGCATAACAGAAGTCAACCTTTTTGTCTATAGATCAAGGTAACCTCCGAATTGACAAACTGAAAATTGTCTTAAAATGAGTGTTTCAATTCATGATAAAAAGGCTAATATCCTTAAAAGAAAAAATTTCTTTCTGAAAGGCGGGAGTTGAATTTGATTAAAAGGAATAGTTAGCAAGCTAGAAAGTGGCTATAGCTTAGTTTTACTTTTCTATAATACCTGAATTTGGATCAAACATCCAACTAAATTCCCAAAATATCCTCTATCATCACTTTTTGCTTTTTGGTTAGTATACTTTTGGTTTTTGTAATTATGCCCCTGCACTTCCGTTATTTGTTTTTATTTTGATTTATTTCTTTTATAATCCCTTATTTTTTATATTTTTTTTTCCATATTTTCTTGCGATTGGTGTTAAATTTATTTGATTTGCAATTAACCATGGGGTTTTATTAATTATAAAAAACTAAAAATTGTGTGTGAATAAATCTTTCGGCATATCATAGAGTTATATGAACTAATTCTTTGACGTGGAAGGACAAACCTGGCCAATGTTGAACTATGGACTTAATTCTGTGATCTTGGACAAAAGAAGTCATACCATACTTAAAAGATTTTGAGTATTATATAAGAATATATAGATATATCGATTTAAGAAAAAAAGCAGCTTTTATTCTGTTTATATAATTTAGCATGATACAGGAGGCAATGGGAACCGTAGCCCTATCTGCTCATAAGAAAGTATCACACTTTGTTATCAGACAACAATAATTTGTTGCCTTTTAACTTATTGGAGCTGCTTGATACAGAATAGATACGCTCAGAGCATAGAAAGCTGAAGTTTTAGTGGTTCTGTATACCACTTCTGGTTAGCTGATCCACGGCTGGTAAAAATGATGAATACCTGAGCCGAATCGCTGGTTACTCTAGAGTCACTCACATCCAAAACCAAGTTACTGGCCGCATTCACAATGGCTCTATCAGTGTTTCTATATTGCCAAACTGTATAAGCAGACGAACTATCGCTACATTGGACAACGACAACAATTCCTCTTATTTTGAGTTCATTAGCAGTCAGGCACTTGAGTGGATCCGTTTCCGGCCGTATAGTACCATCTGTACGGAATTGCCATCTCTGCTTTGATGCGCTTTCGTTGCATGTCACTAACTTTGGTGCGAATCTGTATACTTCCAAGCAGAGACCATTTAGCCCAGTAATGACCAATGATTTTGCTTGAGTAAAGTTAACCTTCCAATCTTCATCGGTGGCATTCGGTTCGATTATGGGCTTAGGCTCTGGATGTGGATAAATGTCATGAGCGTTTGCCATGAAATGGTGATGAAGTGCCACCCATAATAGTACTGCCATCAATTGCAAAATCCACACCTTCATGATTAATTCGTGCTGTTTGAGAATGGGTGTGAAGAAATTTCAACTTTCACCTGTGAAAATATGTGAAGAGGATCAAGATTTAATTTATCAGTTAACCACATTAGCAAATCTCTCCAGCCCACATGAACAAGAACAGATACAGTGCAAGTCAAATTACATACAAAGTCAACACATTCAATCATTTTAAAGAGTTCATGGATCCTAAAAAATTAATTTATCAGTGTCGAAAAAATATCTCTACCTAAGCTATTAAATAAGGTTAAAAAATAATTTTATATTAAAAAAAAAAATCAAACAAGTTTGGATTTTACAGGGATAAAATTCAACCTGCTTTAACCTACTGCCAAACACTCCTTCGTGAACTTTTTTTAAATTTGAAAGTTAATGACCGAAAACCACCATTACCTTGGAATGATTTCATATTTTTTAAGTACAAGATAACAAATAAATTGTCTTAAATTGTAAGACCAAGTAAGAAAACAAATAAACCCAAATACAATAAATGTTAGTAGGAAGAACGAAAAAGCCAACTCTGTGTGTGTGTGTGAAGGCCGTGAATTAGTTATTGAAACATCAATGGAAATGAAAGATGCCAAATAAGGGGAAAACACTAGCAATGATTAAGACATCAACCTGTGAGAAAGCTTATAATTTTGCAGATGAGGAAGAGAGCAAAGAGTGTTGATGATTTTTAGTGTTGCATCTGCTCTCCATTTATAATAGCTCATTGGATGCACGTGTATCCCGTACATTCACGTGGAGTGTTTCTATAAGCCGTCATGGTAGTTGTTTCCCACCACGTACGTGCTTCACGAAATTAAATTTGCAATACAGATGAATACATCATATTGTTTCCCAATTCTTCCTTCTAATTTTTGTAGTGATCAACTGGGTTACTCAAACATAGCTAAAGGGCGGTTAAAAGAGTAAATGCATTAATGGTATTATAAAACTTATCCCATATCCAATAAATAAACATTACATAAATAATATAGAAAATTGATAATGGTTATTCATCACAAAACTTTATTTATTTATTTATTTTATAACTAAAAACGGAAAAAAAAAAAAGTTATCTCCGGATGAGCTAAAGACTAGATAGCAATAGCGGTTTTCACAAGCCAGTGAAATATCCAGTTGTAACTCAATCTTTTTTAATACAAATAAGACAAAACCTGCATACACACGAAAGAACTCAAGTTTTTTTTTAAAATTATTATTGTCTCTGTTACCTCTGTTACTTAGGTAGCAACGTATATTTATATATGTTTCTAGCCGATCTAGTTCGATCTTGTACTCATAGATTAGGATACTGACTCAACTTAGAATACCAATTCTAATTCTAGCCAAACTTGGTTTAATTACCAACATCCTTTCTTAAACCAAGTTCTTCAAATTTCTTTATGTATATCATCTCTTTAAACTTTAAGAACAAATCAGCTTTAAGTGACTTTGTGGAGATATATCAACAACTTGATTCTTGGATAAAAAATACTCAACCATAATTTCTTGATTATTCACTAAATCATGAATGTAGTGATAGTGACAATTTGGTGACGGTTTTTATAAACTTTCGTTAAATATGACCAAATTTTGCATTGTAATTAGCGACGGTTATTAAACCATTGCTAAGTTTTTTTTTTCAATTTATTTTTTTTTAAAAAAAACTTATGTTATGAAAAACAACAAAAATAAGATAAGCAATGACGAGATAATAATCAAAAGATAAAGTTAAACAAATTATCAATACATAAGATTTACATGGTTCGGTAAATTGCCTACTCCACGGAAAAGAGGAAAGTTTTAGTAGCTTGATAGCAGGAGAATACAAGGACCCCGGAGGCTTAATATAAAGTCTTTGTCTTTTACTCTATTTTCTAAATAGAGACATAATGAGGTTTAGATACCTATACCTATAAAGGAAAAACCTAATAGGCTGAATATATTATTAGTCCATAAAATTTAAGCCACACACAACAAATCTCCACATTGGCTTGAATTCGTAAACCTTTAAGAATATCAAATAATTCTTCAAAACACACCTCTAAGCTTATGTGAGTTAAATCAATGTAAGAAACAAGAGATGTGAAAAGAGAAAATATTGACTTTAACATTAGGACTAACAAATTCCTTCTCTCCAACAAAGCCCTAACATGCATAGACAAATGTTCAAGGCACATGGGCACAAGGCAAGTGCTTCACTCGAGTATAAGTATAAAACACGAGAGAAAGAAGAAAACTCATACGACCATGCCTCTCTTCTTCACATAATCGAGCCTTTCTTTTCAAATCACTACCTCTTTATAGGTAGAAAGCTCTCGAATACCCATTGTCTTAGCTTCAATGATGGCATAGGCTACTAGATCAGCATAAGCATATCTTTGAGAAGGTCTTATCTCGTCTCCTCTCTCAACCAGTAGCTATTAAGTATGGTTGCTTAGCTTCTTTGGTATCTTCATTCATATCCGAATCTTGTTACACATCTATAATTGTCGGGGAGACATATGGGGATGGTTTTTTAGGAGTCTTTCTTTTAAACTTCACTCGAAGCTCCACCTTATCTACACTTTCTCACTCTTTCCCGTAGACTCACACACAACATTTCCTTAATCAAGCATAAATTTCCCATTAAAAGTAACATCTTTACTAATAATTAATTTAGATGAATTGGGTTCACCATAGATGATAACCTTTCACCCTATCAACATAGCTAACAAATACGTATTTCTTTACTCTAGGTTCAAGTTTACCATCTTTAGCATGATAATAAGTAGGGCATCCAAATGCTTTTAAATTTGAATAATTACTAGGTTGACTTAACCATACCTCATTTAGAGTCCGACAATCAATAGCAAGTAGAGTGAGAATAGTTGATGAGATAATAAGTTGTGTTAATTGCTTCAGCCTAAAAATCCTTCTTCAAGCCCGAATGAGAGAGTATACTTCTAGCTCTCTCCATCAAAGTCCTCGTTCATGCGCTCTCGTCACTCCATTTTACCGAGGAGTGTGTCTAAATATGCGATGCTCGGATAATCCCGCAGTTTGTACAAAACTCATTAAAACTTTCACCATAGAATTCCAAGCCATTATTTGTTCGAAGACGTTTAACCTTTTTTTTTTTGTTTGATTCTTTACTTGAACTTTTCATTGTTTGAAGGTTTTGAAAACATAACTTTTATGTTTGAGAAAATAGACACAAACCTTTTGAGAGTAATCATCATAAATTTCAAAAAATAAAATGCACCACCTTTAGATGGAACTTGAGCTGGTCCCTATAAATCTGAATGAATGTAATCAAGTGTGTCCTTTGTAGAATGAGTGCCGACACGTAACTATACTCTAGTTTGCTTCTTACAACATAATGCTCACACAAATCAAGTGATGTCATTTGATCATCACAAAGCAAACCATGTTTACTTAGAGTAGTCATACTTCTCTCTCTCGTATAGCCTAGAAACATATACCATAATTGAGTCCTTTCATTTTTAGAGTAGGAAGTAATCACTCCTACAGAGCTTGTTACTATACTACCTTGTAAGATATAGAGACGATTAATTTAAGTTGTTTTTATCACAACCAAGGAACCCTTAAAAACTTTAAGAATTCCATATTACCGGAGTAGCTATAACCTCTCGAATCTAGATAGCTTAAAGAAATTAAATTCTTCTTCAAATCTAGTATATGTCTCACTTCCGTCAAAGTCCTCACAATCGAATCATGACACCCGATACGAATTGTAACAATACCAGCTCATCTCATAAGCTAAATTGTTGTCCATCGAACACAGACCTCCACTTATAGGTTCATAAGTGGTAAACCACTCTTTATTTGGACACATATGTTACGAAACAATTGTATCCAAAATCCATTCTTGGTTAAAACGATCATCTAGTGGACATATTGCAAGAACATTTTTAGTGGCATCAACATCGTAGCTTTTGTCACATTAGCAAACTTAAAACTTTGACCCCGTAGTTTTTTCTTCTTCCTTAGAAGCGATGACAATCCGATTTATAATACCTTTTCTTATGATAGTAGCAACACTCAATATTTTTTTTCTTATCCAAGAGTGATATAGACTTATAATCCTCTCTATCCTTTTGTCTTTCCCTTACTAACAAATCATCAACCCGACTATCAACGACTTTATCATTCACTTATGTCTCAACTCAACGTAATTCAAAGAAGCCTTAAAATCCTCTAAAGTTATGAACTCTCTATCATACAACATTGAATCAACAATATTCTCATACGAAGCAGGTAATGAACACAATACAATAAGAGCTTGATCTTCTTCATCAAGTTTAATATTAATATTTTTCATATCCATAACAATCTTATTGAATTCATCAAGGTGTTCATGAATAGACGTAATTTCTTGCGTCTTTAGTGTATAAAGATGTCGCTTCAAATACAATCTTATTGTAAAAGATTTCTTCATGTATAGGCTTTCCAACTTCTTCCACAGATCCTACCGCTATTTCTTCATCTAAGACTTCTAGCAGTACCTTTTCCGATAATGATAATTATAGAGCACTTTGAGCCTTTTCATCCATCTCTTCAATTTTGGCGAAGTCATGTCATAAGGGTATATACCCTCAATTGCCTTGACAGAATCTTCATGCCACAACAAAGCTTAAATCTTTATTCTTTATATATCAAAATTATCTTGATCATCAAAATATGAAACATCAAATTTCGTAGCCGCCATTACAAACGTAAAAACCCAAAGATGCACAACCTATGCTCGATACTAGTTTATTATGATAAATAGTGAAAACAAGACAAATAATGATAGGTAATAATTAAAAGATAAAGCTAAAAAAATTATTAACACATAGGATTTACGTAATTTGACAAATTGCCTACTCCATGGGTGAGAGGAAAGTTTTATTAGCTTGATAATAAGAAAATACAAGAACCCTAAAGGCTCAATACAAAGTATTTACCTTTCACTTTATTTCCTAAACAGAGACATAAAGAGATTTAAATACATTATATCAATAAAGAAAAAAACCTAATGGGCTAAATATATTATTGGTCTACAAAATTCAAGTCACACACAATAATTTAGCTTATATATTTTGAGTTAATTATTTCATGTTCACATGTCATTAATAAAAAACATAAAATCAATAAAAAAAATATATTGTGATGAAGACGATACATGTCATGACATATCATCATTTACATCGGACACATGATAGTCAATCAAAGAATCGATGGATAAACTACTTCTTTGTATATTCAGCTTAAAATCGTTGTATCATCACATACCGCTCCCGAACACATTGCTACAATCTCCTTTGATGTCTACCACCACACTCGTTTTCTTTTTCCGTGACACTACTACTAGCTTCCGGCAATTTTTTCCTTCCATTATTAAAATCGTAGGGGACTAGCCAATTAAATTTGAATAGGTGAGTCGATGCTTATATTAACTAGTTTGGTTCTTACAAAAGAAAAATAGTTTATACGGTGATTTAAAATAATTAAATAAAACAAATTTATTTATTAAATAGAAAGTAATTTTTTATTTTTTTGATACACAAGAAAATGGTAAATGTCTTATATTAAAAATGAATGGAAAGATCAAAACGCACCAAATACCGGTGCTTCGAGAAATTTACGAACAAAATGTAGTCGGATGGTTCGTATGTATCTATGTTACATAAAAAAGAAATATGAAGATTGCAAGTAGCACTCGGATATTCATTGGAGAAAGAATTTTGCATAAATTTAGTTCAAGTCCACTACTTATTGATGGTTTTGATGATATCTTGGAACCCTAACCGAATTAAAGAGTTTAATTTTTTTGGGAATGGAGTTGATAAGGCAAAAAAATGATTCAGCTTAAAATAATTATCCCACTAGTCTTCGAATAGCAACACCAGATCACAATCCGAACTCGTCTAGCTAGTGTCTATGCAACGACGAGGAAGCAGAGATGGCAAACCCTTGCAGCTTGCAGATTTTGTCCTTTTCACAATGTCAAACTACTCCAACTGTTTCCGAGTTCCAACAAAGAAACCAGCTTATTTTTTATGAATCCCGATTATTATAATCATCAAATGACTTAATTTAATTTTCTATTGAAAATCACTTCTTCTTTTTACTTGCTCGTACTCGGGTCATATTATCACTTGAGTCGACGAAGGCCCACCTTTAACATCTTCGATCATAACCGCACTAATAACAATAGTAAGAGTGTCGGTAGCTAGCCTACCCCATCTTCTCGTCCTTCTTAAACCGCACTAAAAGCGACCAATCGTATCTCTCGGAAGGGCAAAAGAGGTTGATGACACTCACTAGTCACTATAGAGTTAGATAATTGAAATTGGGTTCCATCCAAAAGACTTAAGCCTTATGGTGGGTGGCCCCTTCTCAACTTATTCAATATGGTATATGTTCTAACACTCTCTCTCACTTACAGACCCATCTTTTGGGGTCCGTCAAGTGGCTTGGGCTCTAGGATCTTTGTTGGGCCGTTGGCCTCTCGAGGCTCGATACCATATATAGTTAGATAGTTGAGATTGAGTTCCATCCAAAAGACTTAAGCCTTATGGTGGATGACTCCTTCTCAACTTTATATATTATTTATTATTGGTTTAATTATTCAATGTGAGATATGTTCTAACAGATCACAATATTGAAGTTAAAGCATAAATATGACCAACCATGATAATTGATACATGTCTATAATGCAATTAATGACTCCACAATGTCAACCACATGCTCATTATACATCAAATGAAGACACAAAGATGAAACAGACCAAAAACTAAAAAATATAGCTTATACCGATAAATTGCGATCCCGCTTGCAATACACGAGCATTGAGATCGTCTACGGTAAGCTAAAAGGTACCGACAATAGTTTTTTTCTAAAAACCGCCAAGGGCTTTAGCCTTCAATTTTTCTCAATATATGATAGAGAAACCACTTATTTAATCTTGGACGACAATAGAAAAATGAGAAGGTGAATTTTTTTTTAACCCGAGAATTGTCTATTTTTCAATCATTTTCAATGGGTATGGATTGATTTTAAAACCGAAGTTTCAAGCTCTCTACACTTTTAATATTGGAAAAGCAAAAATAAACTTTGTGATGTTTAAAAAAAAAAAAAAACTCAAAATGCAATTTGAACTTTTAATTTTATGTTGGAAGACCAAGACTCCACTAAACAACTTTTTATGGTTAGTGCATCCTTAAAATTACTATAGAAAGGAATTCAATATTGATTGCTCGTGTAAATTAACTAAAAAAAACACCTTACCATTTATCGCTACACGACGTCGACGGGACCCCCAAAGAAATTAAAGTCCGAGCGTTAATTATTTATAAAATTATTTATAGAGTTTTGGAGTTGCCACCTATTATTTAAGAAACAAGGAATCTAAAAGTAGCACTCGGTTCATAGATTCCTAAGGTAAGGAGTTGGTTACGCTTTTAGGAAGATATTTAATCACCTAAAAGTGCCCTTTTCAAAAAAGGTACCATGTATGGTTTAGTTTTAAATTCATCTCCTAAAAATCCATGTCAAGCTATTTTCTAATTTTTGAACTCCAATTTTTTTTAGACTAAGTGAATTTTTTAATTTTGGGCGTGGCACCATATTGAAACGATCGTTGGTCCCCTTTGTCGGGTGACACGTCGATTCAAACATCGGATCCAACTAAAGTCTTGACACAACCGGCGTGTCGAAGGATGTTTTAATTAAAAGGTGATTTTTCGTGACGTCAACTCCTATCAAATAGGAGACTTCGTCGAAAATTTTGAATTTAGTGACGTCGGTCCCTATTAGATAGGAGACTTCATCGAATTTATTTATTTATTATTATTTGATGACGTCAATCCCTATCATGTAGGAGGCTTTACCAAAATTTTTAGGTTTTTTTTTTTTTGGTGACGTCGATCCCTATAAGATAGGAGACTTCGTCAAAAAACTTTATAATTTTTCTAAAAATACATATAAAAAAAAATTGAAGTAGAAATTCTGAATTAATATAGGAAAAGGAAAACAAAAGACAAGGAAATACAAATAAACAAGTAAAAAAAGATAAACAAATAAATACATAATATCGCAAAAAGAATTCATCCTAGACCTAATCCATTAACCCACAACCTATTTTTTTTACCCATCCCTTTTTTTAGCCATCCTTTTTCTTTTTTTCTTTTTTTTCCTTCCCCGATTATATTTTTTTATTTTTCTTTATTACCCCTTTTCTTTTCTTTTCTTTTTTTTTTTTTGTTTTTGTTTTTTGGGAGAAGGTCGGAATGGAACCAGCCTTCCTTTTTTTTTTTTTTTTTTGGGTTTTCGAAAGAGTGGGCCATGGGCTGGATTGATAACGAGTCCAGCTCCCCTCCCCTCTTTTTTTCTTGCAAACGGGCCGGATCGGACCGATTGCAGTCCAGTCCCACCCTTTTTTTTTTTTTTTTAGGAAAACCGAGCTGAACGTTAAGCCCACAAACAAGCTCCATCTCTTTTATTCTTCATTTTTCAGATCAAAACTCATGATTTCTAGCCTTCAACTCTTTCTCTCTCTTGTTCGTCCTTTTTTCTTTCTATTTTCCAGCTTCTCCATCCTTAAGAACTCGATTTCGGATTAGCTAAATAACATACATCTTTATACTCCGGTTTCGATCACAAGCCCAACATAAAGCTAAACCTTAGACAAAATTATGAAACTAATGTTTGGAATGTAGAAGCAATTGAATTAAAAACTCGGAAAAATGATGAACACCAACCCGATATATGCTTAAGCCGACAATCGAAGAGAAACAAAAAACTCGGGACAAAAATCGATCCTCGGGACAATTTTGGAGGAGTTAAGGAACCGTCAATGGGTTTTGGATGCTCATATGAGTTCAAGATCGAAGGACTAAAGTCGGCAGTCGTGATGAACTTCAAAGCGTAAAACTCACAACGCTAAGAACGCTCGAATGCTATCCGGAAAATTGATGGGAAAAATCCAAAAAAAAAAAAATGCTAATTAGACTTCCAAACCACGAAATGAAGCCGAATGATTAATGGTAATTGAAATCGAACTCCGTGGGGTCAAACAACGGACTCGAAAAATAAAATTGAAACCCCAATGATGATGAACACCAAGAACATGAAGAACACTCAAACCGAGAAAAACCTAGAGAAAAATTAAACCTTTTTGCTTTCGATTTTCACTCTCTTTTTAACCGAATTTCTCGCCCAACCCTCCTCCTCTTTTCGTGAAATTAAACCCTTTTTATAGCAAAAAACTTCATAGAATTTCTCCTAGAATCGAATCTCAAATCCCGAATTTTTTTATCAAAATTTTTTCTCTTTAATTCATGATTAATACAAAATCAAAACATGAAATTGCTTGATTTTCTATTGGTATTAATTCCATCCAATAATGCAAAATCAAAATAGGAAATTTGTTGGAGGATTTGGCGTATTTTCGCAAAGATTTTTGGAGGGAAATTAGAATTGGAGTGGATGACGGTCGCCATCTCCACCTCGATCCCGTCGTCCGCTCCAAAAATTCAACTCGGTACCTATGCTTTTCAATTTTCCACGATCACACCCTTTTGTGGTATAATTTCAACATAATTTTATCGGTTGGGTCTCGTGAGGTGCAATTTAGGGTCTAAATTTTTGAATTGACTCAATTACATCCCTAATTACTTCAATTGTGTCCCTAAATGAATTTTTTTGTGTTTTTCATCATTTTCTTTCTTTTTGTTTTTTCAGTAAACTTCAAATTAAACAAAACATACATGAAAAATAAAAATAAAAATAAAAATAAAAATAAAAATAAATAGATAAAAATAATAAAAATAAAAATAAAAATAAAAACAAAAAAAGGGATAAATTTTGGGTTATTACACCATTGAATAATAAAAAAAAAACTGCTATATAAGCATAAGATAAAAAAAAAGTATACAATAAATCAGAGCGATGCTACAGTCTTAGGCCAAGTGTCTTGCTTAGTAATGCTAATTGCTTTGTAAATTTCTTGGCTCGGGGAAGGTTATGACCGCCTGCTTGACCTAATAGCATAGGTACGCATCAACGGGAGAATAAGAACCAGCCAGTGGCACACTCTCACGAGTAATTTAAACCAAGACGATTTATTTATTTGACGGAGAACAAATACCATCATTGGACCAGCATTCATTCGCAATTTAATGTACGGGGAGTGGAATAAAGATAAAATACAATTATATATTGGACCGGCATTCATTGCTCATTAGAATTGTTAAGACCCCACCGTCTTGTCTTGTTTAAGAAATTCGGCATGCCTAACCCATGTGTACGTGGAAGAAAGAGCAAATACAATTACTGTACCAGCATTCATTATCATGGAATTGTTAAGACCCCACCATCAAGTCTTGGTTAACAAATTCGACCACCTTAACCCGTGTGGGAGTAGAAGAAGATACATACAATCATTGTACCAGAATTCATTATATCATTAATTGTTAAGGCCCCACCGTCCTGTCTTGTCTTAGAAATTCGATAAGCCTAAACCATTTGCTCGGTGGATAAGCTTTTTATTTTTATTTTTATTCTCCGTTAAATAAATAGATCGTCTTAGTGTAAATAAGTAGAGTTAATCACAAATTTAGTGTACTAAATTATTAAGCTTTTAAAAGCTGTGAATTGAATGAACCTGAATATATTATTTAAGCATTATTTAGGCATGTTTTAAATTTGATAGTTAGAAATAAGTTTTTCTCTTACATTTTAAGAGATTTCTATATTTTAAGGATTGAAACATAATTTGATATCTAATAATAAGTTATTCTTTAATATTTTAAGAAATTCCTACATTTTAGGAATTAAGACATAATTAAGCTGTTAAGATTTTGAATTGAGTCAGCCTATAAAAAAAACTTTAATATGTATGAATCTTAGCAGCTTTGATTTTCAATAAAACTGAAGTATTTTCACCTTCGTTCTTTCAAAAACTTATAGAACTTATCGGGTTTTAATTGATAAAACTTACGACGTTCAAAGTCTTATCACTTTTTCTTACTTGTCTAAGCGTGGTATCTATTCCTTGTTTAACCCTATGGTTCAAACCTTATTTAGACCTAGGGTTTGAGTTCTTAACAACCTACAATCTGATCTTAGCTTGTCTTGTTTGTGGATTCTTAAACACTTGATATATGAGGTTCACATCAAAATTACAAAATCATATGGGTCTAATTGAAACAATTAAAAGTATTGATCCTCAAATAAAATAATTAGAAAACTTATATATAGTTCAAGTAGTAAATTAAAATAAACAAAGATGCCATGAAATAACGTCCAACTCACAATTTTTTATTTATTTTATTAAACCGAACACCTTGAGATGGCTAATCTTTAGTTTTTGCAAACTCCCAGTGTAATACCCTTAACCAAAAACCTCTTGAATAATTATATATGTATGTATGGAAGGGGAAAATAATTTAGAATTTATTTGGTAAGCATGGATGATTAATTGTTAAGATAATAAATTTATTTTAATGTATAATATTTATTTAATGTATAAAATTAAGATATTAAATTAACATTTATGTCATCATAAAAAAAATATATATATATTATGCAAGCATAAATATTAGGCAATGTAAATGGGTTGTTAAGTGATCGATTAAATAAATCTAATTATTAAAAATTATAAAAGTGAATAATTGAGGTACTTAATTGAATCTATGAGAAATTCTAAAGATTACAAATATTTAATAATTAAAGGTTGTAATATTTATTAAGATTTATTAATAAAAATGAAGCTTCTCATTGAATAGTGTTGATTTTGGGTAAAATTTGGATCGGGTTAATTTAATTTTTTTTATCTCTCGCTAATTCTCACCTCAGTTTCCTCAAAACCTTGATTGTTCATCATTCTCTTCCCTTCTCCAGTTGGCCAAACATATATGGAGGGAGAAGGATTTGCATTTCAACTCTTTAGCTAAATTGAAACTCTCTAGATCCTTTCTTGAACGTTCCTTCGTCCTTGCCGATTGATTCTGCCTTACAAATTCAGTTTCTAAACTGAGATTTCAAGACAAATTCCAGTCGAATGGCTAGTTCAAATGCACCTCTATTTTACCTCATTTTATCGCTTTAGTCATTGACCTTTATAATTCTATTAAATCACACCCCAACAAATTTCGGTTTCCCTCCTTTAATTATGACATTTCAATCCTCCTTTAAAACTATTTTCAAATTAATTTGAGTCCCTTGACTCCCCCCCCCCCCCCCCCCATTTAATTTAAATTGACCAAGCTTTTACTGTTTACAATTACCTCCCTAAAATAGTCTAATTAAACACCCCAAACGTATTATCAAAAAAATTAATTATTCATTCTAACCATTTAATTTCCTAATTATTTTCACCTTATTTTCTAATATTTATGTGTCCATAAATAATATTTTATGCTCACACTTATACTAATTCAAACATTTAACTTAACTAGTTACTCTATAATTAAATATTTAGCAACTGATAACAATATTCCTTCTTTCATACATACCTATATAATTATTTAGGAGGTTTTGGTCAAGGATATTACCCGTGCTTCCACTTTACTTTTTAACATAAGCTAAAAAATTCTTTAATACATCACAAGTTTTTGATTTTTGTTTCACTAAATAAACCCAAGTCTTTCAACTAGAGTAATTAATAAAATCATTAGTAAAAGTAATGAGGTAACTACTATCTCTATTTGAAGGAACCTCAACTGAATATAAATCTGAGTTTATGAGGTCAAGTGGCATTTTAGCTTTCTATGTCTATCCTTTTGAAATGAATCTCGTTGTTTCTTGTCCAAAGTACATGATTCACAAAATTTTATAAGAGAATCAATTTGTAGCAACCCATAAATCTTTTCTTACTAGTAATAAATTTCAGACTCTCAAAGTTTAAAAGTCCAACACGTATAAGCCAGAGCCAACTATTATAAAGAATTGTAAAACTAAAACAAGACAACTCATTACAATTTGTCCGTAGTCGATACAAACGATTATTAGAATGTTTACCTTTCCTATTAGCGTTTTTTGTTCGTCAAAGATTGTGCAAGTCCTGAGTTCACTCTCTCTCTCTGCTGATCTGATTTACAAAAGAAGACATCATTGATGCAGACTGGAGACGAATGTCTACTACCCCATCAATGTTTTGTGTTTTCATCATTGATGGAAACAGGAGACGAATGTCTACTACCCCGTCAATGTTTTGTGTTTTCTTTTTCCGTGACACTACTACTAGCTTCTGGCAATTTTTTTCTTCCATTATTAAAATCAGAGGGGACCAGCCAGTTAAATCTAAACAGGTGAGCTGATGCTTATATAAATTAGTTTGGTTTTTAGAAAAGAAAAATATTTTATGCAGCAAATTAAAATAATGAAATAAAAAAATTTTATTTATTAAATAGAAAGTAATTTTTAATTTGTTTGATACACAACTAAACGGTAAATATCTTATATTAAAAATGAATGGAAATATCAAAACGCACCAAATATTGGTGCTTCGGAGAAAATTATGTTAGAACATATCTCACATTGAATAATTAAATCAATAATAAATAATATATAAAGTTGAGAATAAGTCATCCATTATAAGGCTTAAGTTTTTTAAATGGAACCCAATCTCAATTATCTAACTCTATATAGTATCGTAGCCTCAAAGAGGCCCAATAGCCTAGCAAGGATCCTAGAGCTCAAGCTATTTGACAAACTCCAAAAAATGGATTGTAAGTGAGAGGTTCTGTTAGAATATACCCTACATTGAATAGTTAAATCAATAATAAATAATATATAAAGTTGAGAATGAGCCACCTATCATAAGATTTAAATTTTTTGAATGAAACTTAATCTCAATTATCTAACTCTATAAACTATGAACAAAATATAGTTAGAAGGTTCATGTGTATCTATGTTACCCAAAAAGAAATGTGAAGATTGGAAGTAGTACTGGATATTCAGTGGAGAAAGAATTTAGTATAAATTTAGTTCAAGTCCTCCACTTATTGTTGGTTTTGATGATATCTTGGAAGCTTAACTGTACTAGCCAGTCGCAACCTGAACCTGTCTAGCTAGTGTCTATGCAACAGCATGGTAGTAGAGATGGCAAACCCTTGCAATTGCGGATTTTTTCCTTCTTAACAAAGTCAAATCGCTCCAGCTTTTCTGAGATCCAGCAAAGAAACCTGCTATTTTTCATGAATACTGATTAGTATAATCATCAAATGACTTAATTTAATTTTCAATTGAAACTCACATGGCCTAACCCAAATGGACGTGGAAGAAAGAGAAAATACAATTGTTGTACCAGCATTCATTATCGTGATATTGATAAGACCCCACCGTCAAGTCTTGGTTAATTAAGAAAGTGGACAATCATTGTACCAGAATTCATTATATCATTGAATTGTTCAAACCCCACCGTCTTGTCTTGGCTAAGAAATTCGATAAGCTTAACCTATTTGCTCGGTGGATAAGCTTGTCTATTTCTATTTTTATTTTTATTCTCAGTCAAATAACTAAATCGTCTTGGTTTAAATAAATAGGATTAATCACAATTTCAATGCATTAAATTATTAGGCTTTTAAATGTTGTTAACTGAATCAGTCTGAATTTATTATTTAAGCATTATTTAGATAGGTTTTTCATTTGACATGGAATTATTAAGTTACTCTCCAATATATAAGAAGATTCCTATATTTTAAGGATTGAGACATAATTTGGTAGTTAGTAATAATTCAGCAGCTTTGATTTTCAATAGATGTGAGATATTTTCACCTGAGTTCTCTCAAGAACTTATTAAGTTTTAATTGATAAAACTTGTGACATTAAAAGTCTTATTACTCCATTCTTACTTGTCTAAGTGAGGCACTTATTCCATCTTTAACTTTATGGTTCAAATCTTATTTAAACTTTAGGTCCACCTTCTTAACCATCTATAAATTAATCTTAGCTTTTTTGAGAATGATCCATCTTGTTCGTGGGTTCTTAAACATTTGATTTACGAGGTTCACATCAAAATTGCAAAACCATAAGAGTCTAATTGAAATAATTAAAAATTTATATCCTTAAATAAAATAATAGAAAACTTATAAATAGTTCCAATAGTAAATTAAAATAAATAAATAAAACATTTAAACCTTATCGTTGGATTGATTTGTGTAAGAATGACAAACCCGATGATTCTGTAAAGATGCCATGAAATAACATCCAACTCATAAAATTTAATTTATTTTATCAAACCAAACGCCTTGAGATGGCTAATATATATATATATATATATATATGTTGTGGGAGGAGGGGGTTAGGAAGAAATAATTTAGAATTTATTAGATAAGCATGGATGATTAATTGTTGAGATAAAGAATTTTTGGTATTTAATTGAATTATTTTTAGGGAGGAAATTGTAAACGTTAAAGGTTTAGCTATTTAATTTAAATAATTATGAGAATCAAGAGATCAATATTAATTTAGAAATTGTGTTAAAAGGAGGACTAAAATTTCACAATTAAAGGAGCGAAACCAAAATTATAGGGGTGTGATTGAATAAACTTATAAAGGTGTAGATTGAGGAAAAATACAGGGGCATTTGAACTAGCCATTCAGCTAGAATTTGCCCAGAAATTTTAATTTAGAAACTAAATTTCTACGGCAGAATCAATCAACCAAACAAAAGAGAAAAAGAAAAGAAACACAAGGAAGGAAGAAGGAAAGTTCGAGGAAGGATACAGAGAGTTTCAAGTTAGATAAGGAATTGAAATTAAAATCCTTCCCTCTCCATATGTATTTGGCCAGCTGGAGAAGAGAAGAGAATGATGAAGAATCAAGGTTAAGAGGAAACCAATATGAGAGATAGAGGGAAATATAAGAAATTAAGTTAACCCTACACAACTCCTATCCCAAATCAACACTAATGCACCCATAAAGCCATATTAGAGGACTTAGGGAAACTAGTTGTAATGCCCGTAGCCCAACAGGAGGCGAGAGTGCTACTACATTATCTCACATCCGAGAGTTCAAGACAATGCACGGTGTCCTTTACCTTGGACTTCTATGACAATGCACAATGGAATTGCTTATTTGGTTTAAAATTTAAGGCTTCTTAAGATCCAACATTTACTCGTAATAAATTTTTACTACTTAAACCATTTATAAACATTTTATAACATTTAATTTTCATTGTAGGATTGAAACTAACAAGTGACAAGAAACTTAAAACCATTCATATTCAAACTAACTTGTTACCATTTTCATAATTTCATCAACGTATCCATAATTGAAATAATTCATTAACATATCCAATATGACATCATTTCTCATGATCTTTCAATCTAATAAATGTATCTAAAATAAATTGCAAGATCAATCATTATAACTCAAAATGGCTAAATCACGACATTTTGCTCACAACTAGCCAAACCTAATGTCGCTACCCGACGTCGGACGGAACTCCCAAAAACGAAAGATAGATCCCCGATGGTATCACTAGTTTCGGATCTTTATTTTATTTATAAAACTATTTACGAGTTTGGAGTCGCCACCTAGTATTGAAGGAACTAGGAACCTAAAATTGGCACTCGGTTCGGAGATTTTATGGTAAGGAGTCGGTTACGCTTATGAGAAGATAATTAATCACCTAAAAGTGCCCTTTACTAAGAAAGGTACCACATCTAGCTTAGTCCTAAATTATCTCCAAAAATATTTTATTTTTGCCAAATTATTTTTCAATTTTTGAGAATCCAATTTTTCAAGTCAAATTAAGTTTTTTATTTTGGAGCATGGCATCGTATTGAAACGATCGTCGGACCCCTTCCGTCGGGAGACACGACGGTTCAAACATCGGATCCACTTTTTAGTCTCGACACAACCGGTGTGCCGGAGAACACTTGTTTATTAGAAAAACTTTTTTGACTAACAACGAGTCCCTATCAAATAGGAGACTTTGTTAAAAAGTTTTATGATTTTTTTTGTTATTTTTCTTTCTTTATTTTTTATTATTTATTTATTTCTTTTGAAGAAGGATTGTCATCGATCCCTAAAAACTTAGGAGACTTGACAATCTTCTACTTATTACTTACCGAACCTAATTACTAAACAACTAAATTAAAGCTACATGAATTAAATAAAAGAAATCAAATACTAAAATTTAAATTAGTAACGAGCATGCATAAAATAAATTCCAGATTAAAAATTACATTAATTAAAATAATAAAAAGACAATTCAATAGCTAATTTTAATATGAAATAACAAAATCCCTATAAAAAAATTCACTCTTTTTTTTGCTTTTTTTTTTTTTTTTCAATGGACTGTCCGACTCGAATTTCTCTTCGTTTTTTATTTACTGATCGGATCGAAATTTCAATCCAGATCCATTAACCCGTGGGTTGGGCCAAGCCCAACCCACACCATTTAAAACCAAAAAACCCAAAAACCAAACCCAAAACCCATTTCAAAGATAACTTAAGATCAAAAGCCCCTTTTTTTTTTTTTTCAATTTCCCTTTTCTCCTCTCTCTTTCCCGTTTCTCTTTCTTCTTCTTCTTCTTCTTCTTCCCTTCTCTCTACCCAATCGCTATGGACGAACTAGGTTCGTTCCTATTTTTTTTTTTGTTTTCTTTCGTTTTCTTGTCTTCCTCCTTTCCCGCACCCCTCTCTTCTTTCTTTTCCTTCCCTTTCTCCTTTCTCTCCCTTTTCCGTCTCTCTTTTTTTTTTTTATAACACGTTGCTGCTCGCCATGGACGAACCAGTGGAAGTTCGTCCATGGCAGCTTGATTTCCCTTTTCCTTCTTTCTTTTCCCCTTTCTTTCCTTCTTTTCCTTGCTCAAACAAAAACCCCCAAATCAATTTCACAAAATTCTCCCTAATTCGACCGAACCCTAACTTTCAATTCTTCAAATTTTCATGCGATTGGCCTTAATTGGATTAATTTCTCTTTAAATTGAACCCAATCCCACTTATTAGGAACCCATTTCTTGAAAACCCCCAATTTTATTGGTTTGAAAGCTCGAGAACCTTAAATTTTTTTTTTAATCTTAAATCGAGTCTCCAATTGAGACTTAAACCCTAAATTGAAACCCCGCCCAACTTTAATTAACCTTCCTTTCAATTCCTTAACCTCAATTTCAAACCAATCAACAAAAACCCCAAATTCGAAACTCAAATTGTCAAGAACCCCGAAATTCCCAAAAATCCAATTCAATTCTCAAATTCAAAACCCAAAAGCATCCGAGTTTGAATTCAATTCATCTTCTTATTGAGTGTAAAAGCAAAACATATATGAGGCCGATTGAGGGGAAATTTGGGGATGGCAAGTGATGAACATCACCGCCATCAATTCTACGAAAAAATAGGTTTACATTGGGATGAATTAGGGGTGGCTTACCTAGAGGAGAATACGGATTGAAGATGAAGAAAAACCTCTCCGGGTCACTCGTTGCTCCAGCAAAAATTAGGGTAAAATTCTCTTTCCTTTTCTCGTTTCTTCTTTTTTTCGGCTTTGGTTTTCCCCTTTGTTTTTGTTTGATTTCTCTCCAATATTTTGAACCGATTTTCGGATCCAATTTTCCTTTCCCCTCTCCCTTTTTATGCCGTCGTTCGTATATATATATATATGTGTGTGTGTGTGAATGTGGCTTGGTTCTCCACCATGATGGTGTGAGATTTTTTTGTAGGATATGGAGTGGGGTTGATGGGATTGTGGTTGTGGGTCGTGCAGTGGTGAAACTGCCGGGGATTGACTCGGTGCGGGAGGAAATTCGGGTTGTGCAGGGGTTGGCGAGCGGGGAGTTGGGTGATGATGGAGTTGCTGGGATTTACAAGCAGTAGGGTGGCCGACGGGCGAGTAAAGGGAGGTGCCGAAATTGTTGACCATGGAGGGGAGAAATGGCAATGCAAGTTGAGGGCATTGATTGCTGCAAGTGGAGGGAATTGCGACTGGAATTTGGAACTCGTAATTGGGAACTAAATTGATTCCCGCAACCGAAACCAAAGCCGGTTCCATGAAGTCGGAGGACAAGATCCCGTAAACTAGTTTTGGGCGAGTGGGACCGGTTATCCACTCCGTGCAAGTTTACAATTTTTTCTTTCATTTTTTTAATTTTTTATAATTTTGTAATTTTGGTCCTTGAAAATAATTACTAGGTCAACTTAGTCCCCGTACAATGTAATCTAGTCCTTGAACTCGAATGATTCAATTGTGTCCTCAATGATCGTAATTATTTCGAATTTAATACAATTGCATCCCCGAATATTAAATTCACATTTTTTTTTGTATATATATATATATATATTGTTTGCAAATTATTAAGTGAAATGGAATAAAGAAAACTAATAACACAAATCAAGATAATAAAAACAAATGAAATAAAAGAAAACAAATAGCCAATTAAAATAAAAAATTTTGAAATTTTGGTTATGACACCTAATAATGATTTAGCTTTCAAACTTTAAACCAAAACATGTAGTACATGATTTGGCATCATTGATGTAACTAGAGATGAATGTCTACTACTCCATCAATGTTTTGTGTTTTCATCATTGATGTAAACAAGGGATGAATGTCCGCTACCCCATCAATGTTTTGTGTTTTCTTTTCTCGTGACACTAGTACTATCTTCTACCAATTTTTTCTTCCATTATTAAAGCTCGGAGGGGACCTGGACGGTTAAATCTAAATAGGTGAGCCGATGCTTACATAAATTAGTTTGGTTCTTAAAAAAGAAAAATAGTTTATGTAGCAAATTAAAATAATGAAATAAAAAAATTATTTATTAAATAGAAAGTAATTTTTAATTTGTTTGATACACAACTAGATGGTAAATATCTTATATTAAAAATGAAAGGAAAAATCCAAATGCACCAAATACCGGTGCTTCGGATAAAATTACGAACAAAATATAGTCAAAAGGTTCATGTGTATCTATGTTAATGTGAAGATTGGAAATATTACTTGGATATTCAATGGAGAAAGAATTTAGTATAAATTTAGTTCAAGGGTTCATTAGATCTTCGGATAGTGGGAGTCTTGAAATTGCTAGTCTTAGGTGTTTTGAGAATCTAATGTGGAAGTCATTCTTAGCACGAAGTGGAAAAGGATGATTTAGGTAACATAGAAAGTTGCAAAATGCACAATTTTATGCATGACCTTGCAAAAAAAGTCGCTGGTTTTGAGAGCATCAAGATGGATCGTGGAGGAAATAGGACTAGTGATTTGACTCGACATGTGTCATTTGGCATGGGATTGGATTTGTCTCAAAAAATTCCAATCCCTCGTGCAATCCAAAGTTGAATCAATGATTTTACATATATCTTACAACCTTTTAGAAATAAGCTATAGTATGCAAAACAATGCTTCATGTATGAAGGAAGAAGATTGTAGCTTAAGGGTCCGTATGATGTTATCATCTCCGATTCTATCCGGAAGTTCATTTATTACGAAGGACAACCATTGGGCTCTATTTTTTCAAAGACATTAGCCTTGCAATTGCCTCTATAACTAAAGAAACTCCACAAGCACCTCTCTACAATCTCTCTTCTAATGACTTCATTACCTATGGGATTTGACTCTTGGCCTTGAGGAAAGGTCTTTTTCTAAAAAAGATCCTAGGTGGCATCTTTTGAAAGGCTTGCAAGACATGGGGTGGTATTATGCTTATGAATTTTGCAATTACAAGAGAACGTGTGGGAAGTAATCACCCCTGCAAAGCCTATTACTCGTACTACCTTGTAACACATAAAGAGGACTAAATTGAGTTGCTTTTATAATAACCAAGGAACCCTTAGAAACCTTAAGAATTCCACTTTTACCGGAGTAGCTATAACCTCTTGAATCTAGATAGCTTAAAGAAATTAGATTCTTTTTCAAATCCGGTATATGTCTCACTTCCATCAAAGTCCTCATAACCAAATCATGACACCGGATACGAATTATACCAATACCAATAATCTCATAAGCTGAATTGTTGCCCATCAAAATAGAGCCACCACTTACGAGTTCATAAGTGGTAAACCACCCTTTATTTGAACGGATATGATAAGCATTGGTATCCAAAATTCATTTTTTATCGAACGATCATCTAAAGGAGATACAAGTAAGAAAAATTGCACTAGCATCAACATCGGTAGCCTTTGCCACATTATTAGACTCAAAACTTTGACCTTGCGGTTTCACCTTCTTTTTCGAGTAGGATAATTTGATTCGTAATGTTGACAATCTAATTTATAATGTCCATTCTTGTGATAATATTAGCACTCATCATTGTTTTCTTATCCAGGAGTGATCTAGACTTAGAAAGAAATTTGAGTCTTCTTTTATAACCCTCTCGTATCCTTCTATCTTTCCTTTACTAGTAAACCATCGACCTCATTATAAATGGTTCTACCATTCAGCTTATGTCTCGGCTTAGCGAGAATTCAAAGAGGCCATAACATCCTCTAAAGTTAAGGACTCTCTACCATATAACGTTGAATTAACAAAATTCTCATATGAAGCGAGTAATGAACACAATACAATAAGAGCTTAATCTTCTTCATCAATTTTAATATCAAGATTTTTTATATCCATAATAATTTCATTGAATTCATCAAGGTATTCATGAATTGACGTACCTTCTCGCTTTTTTAATTTATAAAGATACTCGCTTTAAATACAATCTTGTTGTAAGAGATTTCTTCATGTAGAGGCTTTCTAACTTCTTCCATAGACCTACTTGTCGCCTCTTTATCTATGACTTCTCGCAGTACCTTAATTGACAATGATAATTGTAGAGCACTACAAGCCTTCTCATCCATCTCTTTAATTTCGATAGAAGTCATATCATCCGGGTATATACCCTTAATTCCCTTGACAAAACCTCGCATGCCATAACAAAGTTTTCATCTTTATTCTCCATAGGCCAAAATTATTTTGATCATCAAAAGTTGAAACATTAAATTTTAGAGTCTGCCATTACAAACAAAAAAACTTAAAGATGTGCAACCTACACTCTAATACTAGTTTTTTTTATTTATAACAAATAGCAAAAATAAGACAAGTAATGGCAGGTAATAATGAAAAGATAAAGCTAAAAAAATTATCAATACACATGATTTATGTGGCTCGGCAAATTGCCTACTTGACGATGAGAGGGAAGTTTTATTAGCTTGATAGTAGGAGAATATAAGAACTTTGAAAGCTTAATACAAAGTTTCTATCTTTCACTCTATATCTTAAACGAGAGATATAAAGAGGTTTAAATACCTCATACTTATAAAGAAAAAAATCGAATGGGCTAAACATATTATTGGCCCACAAAATTCAAGGCACACACAACAAATAGCGAGGAAGTTAAATTATGCGTATTTTATGCATAAAAACTCAGTTAATAATCATATATGGCTTTGTAGAGCGATCTATTATAGTTGATTGTATGGATTTTACTGGCTAGATGATTACGGTTTCAAGAAAGTTTGATGATTGGCCAAGCACCAATTATATTTTTGTGTATGCAAAATGTTCTAAGCTGGAGTGTCAGAACCTGTGGAATGATCTTCTGAATTTGGCTGCTACATCACTGGCCCTTCGATGATAGGGAGAGACATTAATATTATTAACTATAGTTTAGACAAGCTTAGGGGTAGTGGTTATAATTTTTTCAGTATGTCAGATTTTAACAGATGTTCTAAGCAGATAAGAGTATATATATATATATATATATCTTTCAATGTAGAAAATACCTTTAGAGTAATAATCAATGTCTAGAGAGTGGAGTTTGTAATATTTGGATAGAGTTTTAGTGAATGGTAATTTTAAAGCCTAGCTTACATCACTAACGGTACATCATCTCCCCTAGAATCTTTTGGATCACCCTCCTCTTCTACTGAAATTTAGTATGCCAAGGGTGGGTAGATTAAGCTATGTTCAGATTTCAGAAGATGTAGTTGGACCATCATAATTTTGGATCTTTTCTTGCCAAAATATGTGACATATAAGTCACGGGTAGTTCTATGTTTATTTTGCAATAGAAACTTAAGCACCTACAACATCACTTGAAAGAATGGAATTGAAGTGTATTTTATAACATTAAAAAAAAATTAAAAAGCTTAGGATGCAATCCTTGGCTGAGAGTTCCATGCAATGATTATGGGGCAGATGCAAACGGTGATGCCATTGTTGTGGTTCCATAAATGGCATTTGCTTGTGGATGAGACGATGAACGAGAGGAATAGCGATGACAACATCGATCAGTTGTGTGGTTACGCATACCACAGATTTGGCATGGTCCCCTATTTCTATGGTAAGTGTTTTTGTTGGTTTGCATGGTTATAGGAAAAGTTGAGTTTGATGGGCAATAATGGTTGATTCCTGGTGGCAAAGTGAGCCATGGGGCTCTCATAGGTCCCCTTGAGGAGGATTTCATGAGCCACCAAGTGCCCACGGAATTCATTGAATGACAATGGTTTAGGATGTAGATTCCATGCAATGATGATGCTGTGATATTCAATTCTGATGTTACGATAAATGATTGTATTGAACTTAGTCGATATCAATCTACGGCTAGCTGTGGCCAATTCATCAACCAAGGACTTTGCCTTTTGATGGTAGTCAGTAATAGAGAGGTCATTTTTCTTGAGCTCTTGTAGTGCAATGTTGAGTTGAAGTTGGCGATTATGGGAGATGGAACCAAAAGCATTGGCTAGAGTAGTCCATACCTGGAAGGAAGAGGTAAGATCAATAACATAAGAGAACATGTCCTCAATGAGAGAAGAGAGTAACCATGAGTGCAACATTTGATCTTTTTGGAACTAGATGTGATAGGCAAGATTAGGGGAGATAATGGGTGGATCATCAGAGGAAGAGATTGTCTTGGGTGGGGAATCAATTGTGCCATCAATATAACCAGTGAGATTTTGATAGTTGAGGAGGGAAGGAACTATGCTTTCCATGCTAGGTAATTTATGGAGTCGAGCTTAACAGAGAAGGTGTGATGGGCATAGTGGGGGAAGAGTTTGAGGGCTGAACTGGAACTATTTGGGAAGAGGAGGCAGGAAGAGTTGTCATGCTAGCGTGTAAGGAAGAAAAAGAAAAAAAAGAAAAAGGGAAAGGAGGAGCCAAGGAAGAGAAAGGTGTATAGATGGATCGTAAACTTAAGCTTTGATATCATGTGAAAGATTTGCAGAGAAGAATATATTTTTGTATATTATGCATGCTACCATTTACATGGGGTACATATATATATGTAGAAGACTTCCAGCTATGCTAGACTTCTATGCTGCATGTGGTACATATATATAGCCAGAAGACTTCTAGCCATGCTAGACTTCTATGCTAGAACTTTCAGTATTATTATGTACATGATAGTTATCTTAACAATATGATAACTATCACAAGTGTGGTTGATAGACACATTATATTATATTTTTATTCTCCTTAAATTTAGTTGAATTGCTATGTTTTATGTCTTAATAGGTTAATTAATATTTTTATTTATTTATACGACATAAATTCGGGATTAGGCGTAATTATGTTAAAAGTTAAGAATTCCAGCACGTTTTCACTTAGACCTTTTGTCTTTCTTGCAGGTTTTTGGTAGATTGAGAGTTTGAATTGAAAGAAGTGGCCTTCATAACTTTTATAGAGGACATCTCAAGCTTTCCATAATGATGTGTTGGGTCAAAATCCAAGTTCTTTTGGATCTCCAAATAATATCTCAAAATCTGATCAGAGAAGCTGATGTGGAATCCTGTTGGGCTCAGAACAAGTTTCGGTCATTAATTCATAATTGGAGTTATAGATGGCCAATTGATGCAAATCCAATCCTAATAAAGCGTTAAGACCCATATTCACAAATTTGATGAAGGGACTAAGTCCAAAGTAGGTGGATTTAAAGTTGGAAAGTAGCTAGCAAGTCGTTTCCTAATTCTGGTCGGACTAGTTTGCACAGTTTCAGTATTTGGCACGTAACTCGAGTTTTAGACCTTCAATTGATGCAAAATCAACGGCATTGGAAAGATAACAGATAGGAATAAAACTCTTCGGAAGAAAGAAATCTCTAATTCGGAATGTATCTGGTCCAAAATTGGCATCAAAGACAGAACAGGAAATCAGGATTCTGATTTTCAAGAGATAACTTAGAAAGAGTTATGATCATATTAGAACTCTATCCTCATCCGATTTTTGAGAGGATATTTTCAGATTAAGAAGGAGAGAACACGTTCTCTACTGACTCTCTTTTGGTGGGGGAAAAATTAATTTGTTTTGAAGAACCATAAAAGAGTTTTTTTTTACAGCAGATCTGACTCTTTTTTGTGAAATAAATTCATGCTCTTAAAAGCCAGGAGTGGCTAAAGTCTCCGATTCAGCTTAAGGGAATTCAATCCAAACCTATGTGATTGTGAGACCTATTTCTAGCTTTCATCTATCAATTCATTAATTATCTGTTGTTCTTATTTGTGTTATTGATTTATAATTGCAATTTGTATTTGTTTGATAAGGGCCCATTGAATAAATATTAATTGGAATCTATTACTAGAATTAATATGGTAATCCGTAATTGTTATCATATTGTTCATAGTAGCACAGGTATTTTTAATGATTGTGATCTCAGCTTTCGTTATTAATCCTTAAGAACATAGTATGGATTAAATGGTTGTCGCTTGTGTTAAATCGTTGTTCATAGTAATCTCTTCCTAGAACTTATTACTCGTTATTTAATAGAGGATCGCTTGTACACCGAATCATTAGATAACAAGGATTAATCCGAGTGTTTCACCCGAATTAATTACTTAGGAAAGAAATAGGTTATATTTCCTCTTGTGAGTATAACTTGATTGCTTAATTAATGTTTGATGGTATTATCTTTTGTTGTCGATGATCAATCACCCATTTGGATGAAAGAATTACCCTTGGGCTGGAGTTTCTAATTACCGATTTATAATTTTATTTTGATTTTTTTTTGTTTAGTTTTGAATTTTCAGCAAACAATCCCCTTTACTTTTTTTATTCAGTATTTATTAATCACAACAATCTCTGTGGGTTCGATCCCTATTCCCCTATCTACATTATTGTTGATTGCCGGGAATAGAGTTTTTTTTTTTGGTGTCTTGCGACACGCACCAAATTTTGGTGCCCTTGCCGAGGATTGGCGTTGGTTAATTTTTATAGAATTTTTTTTTTGTTGGTTTATGACTCAATCCTCCACCTTTAGAGAATTAATTTTTAATCCAAAAATTGAAAGAACCGCTCGCAAGTTAAGAAAAGCAACTAGACAATCTCGAGTCGAAAGAGCAATTGTTGTTTCACTAGGTATAAACGTTGCTTTACGGTCGATAGTTCTTCTAGTTATTTAAAAGGTGAGGAGATGGCTGTAAACAACAACATAAACGAGACTTTAAAGGAGTTAGCTACTCCCGATTTTAATTAGCAACTTTTATGCATTCGGTATCCCGATCTTGATGTTGCTTTTGAATTAAAATCTAGTTTGATACACTTGTTGACAAAGTTTCATGGACTTGCAGGTGAGGATCCGAACAAGCATCCGAAAGAATTCCATGTTGTGTGTTCAAGCGGGAGACCGACGGGGGTGTTCGAGGAGCAGATTAAATTGAGAGCTTTTCTATTTTCTTTGGTCGATGACGCCAAGGATTGGCTTTATTATTTACCCTCGAGCACAATCAACACATGGAATGAGATAAAGAGATTGTTCTTAGAGAAGTATTTTCCAGCATCAAAGGCTGCAAGCATTCACAAGCAAATATGTGAGATACAACGGAATAATGGAGAGACGCTCCATGAGTATTTGGAGCGATTCAAGAAATTGTGTGCTAGTTGTCCGCATCATAAAATAGGTGAGCAACTTTTGATTCAATATTTCTATGAAGGTTTGTTGCCTATGGATAGGAACATGATGGATATAGCAAGTGGAGGAGCACTTGTAGACAAAACCCCAACTGCCGTTAGGGACTTGATTGCAAACATGGCTGTAAATTCTCAACAATTTGGCACTCGAATGAATCATTCATCGAGAGGTGTAAGTGAGGTAAGTATTTCTAATCTTGAACATCAAATTGATGATTTAGCATCTATTGTTAGGAAATTGGCCACGAGTGATGCTCGAGCGACTAAGGTTTGTGGGATATGCTCAATGAATGGACACAACACTAACATGTGTCCTACATTGCAAGAAGATGAGCCAATCCGAGCAAGCGAATGCGGTAGGTGGATTTCTTGGTCAACCCCAACATCGATATGATCCATATGCAAACACATACAATCCGAGGTTGGCGTGATCATCCAAATTTTAGTTATGGAAATCCGATCGATCTTAATCGATACCAACCTCCTGCCCCTACCAAGCAATCACAAGGAAACCAAGCTCCAAGTTCGGGTACATCTTATGATGATATATTTAAAGCTTTAGCTAATAATACTTTGCGAGTTACAACGGGACGTTAGGAACAATGCTCGGGAGATCAAAGCCGGCATCAAAAACTTGGAGATGCAAATAAGCCAACCGGCAACATCGATGAGTAAGTTAGATGCTCGAGGGTCGGGTAAGCTCCCTTGGCAAACTATTATAAACCCAAGGAAAAATGCTAGTACAATAGTATTGCAAAGTGGAAAGGAGATAGAAGTTATTGAACCCAAGCAACCAAAATCGAGCTGAAAGCAAAGGAAAGGAAAAGGAACCCGAATCCTCTAAGGTAAATTCTAAACCTTTAGATATTACTCAATCCAAACCTTGTGTTCCTCCTTTTCCTAGTAGGTTAGCGATGTCAAAGAAAGTTGAGAAGGATAAAGAAACACTTGATGTGTTTCAAAAGGTTGAGGTTAATATTCCCCTCGACGTAATTAAATAAGTGCCCGTGTATGCAAAATTTCTTAAGGAATTGTGTACATCTAAATGAAAAATTGTGTGGTGATGAAAGAGTAAATATGAGGGAGAATGTTTGAGTTATGATTCAAATAAAGTTTCCCAAAAAATGCAAAGACCCAAGTACGTTTACTATCCCATACGTTATTGGTAACACTCAACTCGAGCATGCCATGTTAGATTTAGGTGCTTCCATAAATGTCATGCCTTTTTCTATATTTTAGTCGTTGAAATTAGGCCCTTTGCTAGAAACTGATGTAATCATTGAACTTGCCAATAGATCAAACGTATATCCTGAAGGTGTAATTGAGGATGTTTTGGTAAAGGTAGATAATCTAACCTTCCCGGGTGGTCTTTATGTTTTGAATATGAAAGATAGTAAGTCACCAAACCCAACACCAATTTTGTTAGGAGGACCTTTCCTAAAAACAACAAGGACTAAGATTGATGTTTATGATGAGACCTTAACAATGGAATTTGATGGTGACACCGTAAAGTTTAATATTTTTGATGCCATGAGGTACCCTAAAGATGGTCACTCCATTTTTTCTATCGATATCATTGATGACATAGTGCGGGGTATTTTTGAGATAAGTAATGAAGATGAGCTTGAGTTAGTGCTAATCAAGAGTTTAATAAAGGTAGATGATGAAAATGAGCTAAATCCTGAAGTGGAGAAGATGATCATGGATCTAGAATCCTTGCCATCTTTAGCACCAAGGTATGAGCTTATGCACTTGGATTTACCATTTACTCATACAAAATTGCTACCTTACGTGGTGCGAGGCATCGAGTTTGGATTTGAAGCCATTACACGATTACCTCAAGTATGTATATTTAGGAAATGAAAAAACACTTTCGAGTCATCATTGCTACAAACTTGACAGATCGTGCAAGAGGACAAATTGATTAGAGTGCTAAGGGATCATAAAACAGCCATTGGATGGACCATTGCCAACATCGAGGGCATTAGTCCATCTATGTGTATGCATAGGATATTGATGGAGGAGGGATCGAAACCGACTAGAGAGGCACGATGATGGTTAAACCCTCGAATGATGGAAGTTGTGAAAAAGGAAATTATGAAATTGTTAGATGCGGGTATAATCTATCCGAGTCTACGACGACAAGTGGGTAAGTCCAATACGAGGTTGTGTCAAAGAAAGCGGGAGTTACGGTGGTGAATAATAATGATGATGAGATGGTCCCTACACGTGTTCGAGTGGATGGCATGTTTACATTGATTACCACAAGTTAAATGCCACCACTAGAAAAGATCACTTTCCCTTACCATTTATTGATCGGATGTTGGAACGGTTAGCGGGTAAGTCACATTATTGTTTTCTTGATGGATATTCGGGTTATAATCAAACTATGATATCACCTAAGGATCAAGAGAAAACAACCTTCACGTGTCCATTTGGCGCATTTGCTTATAGAAGGATGCCCTTTGGCCTTTGTAATGCACTCGCCACCTTTCAAAGATGCATGGTAAGTATATTTTCTGAATTTTTAGAAAAATGCATCAAGGTATTCATGGATGATTTCATAGTGTACGATGATTCTTTTGATGAATGCTTAGATAATTTGAAAAGTGTGCTAGAGCGTTGCATTGAAACTAACCTTGTCTTAAATTTTGAAAAATTCCATTTCATGGTAAAACAAGGTATTGTTTTAGGGCATGTAGTCTCTAGGAAAGGCATTGAGGTAGACAAGGCTAAAATAGATATGATTATGAGCTTACCTTACCCCACCAATGTTTGGGAAATGCGTTCTTTTCTTGGTTATGTAGCTTTTTACAGCAGATTCATCAAGGATTTCTCAAAGATTGCACTAACTCTATCTATCCTCCTCCAAAAGAAGTGCCATTTGATTTTAAGGAAGAGCGCAAGGAAGCATTTGATGCCTTAAAGACAACATTGACAACGACATCGATCATTCAACCATCAAATTGGGAGTTTCCATTTGAAGTTATGTGTGATGCAAGCAATTATGTTGTGGGGGTAATTTTGGGGCAAAGAAATGGTAAACAAGTTCATGTAATTTATTATGCGTCTAGGACATTGAATCAAGCTCGACGGAATTACACCACAACTGAAAAAGAGCTTTTGAAAAGAGCTCATATTTGATTTTGAAAAAGAGCTTTTGAAATGGTAAACAAGTTCATGAAAAAGAGCTGTTGTGTTTGCTTTTGAAAAATTTCGATCATATTTGCTTGGTTGTAGAGTGATTGTCTTTTCGGATCATGCTTGCTCTCAAGTACTTAATGGGGAAGAAAGAAGCCAAACCACGGCTTATCGGGTGGATTCTTCTATTGGAAGAATTTGATTATGAGATCAAAGATAAGAAAGGAGCGAGAGAATCTAGTAGGCTGACCACTTGAGCCGTTTGGTAAGAGATGAAGATCCATTATCACTCGTAAGAGACATTTCTCGATGAACACCTATTTAAGGTGCAAGGTATGGTTCCTTGGTTTGTCGATATAGTTAATTATTTAGCTATTAGGACTTGTTGATTTGAGTCGTGCACAAAAAGATAAGCTTATGAGTGAAGCTAAGTATTATGTTTGGGATGAACCATATTTGTGGCATTTTTGCTCGATCAAATTATTAGGAGGTGCTTGCCAGATTCGAATTTCATTATGTGCTTAACTTTTGTCATGCTTATGCATGTGGTAAACATTTGGGACCTAAGAAAACAACTAGGAAAATTTTAGAATGTGGTTTTTATTGGCCAACAATCTTTAAAGATTCCTACACATTCTATAAAAATTGTGATAAATGTCAAAGGATGGGAAATTTAACCCGTAGGAATAGATGGTGCAAAACCCTATTCTTGTTTGTGAAATTTTTTATGTATGGGGTATTGATTTTATGGGTCCATTTCCTTCATTGTTTGGTTTTATTTACATATTATTAGCTGTTGATTATATTTCAAAGTGGGTGGAAGCAAAGGCTACCAGGATCGATGATTCTAAAGCCGTGATAGGTTTTCTCAAGACTAATATTTTCAACGAGTTTGGGATTCCAAGAGCATTGATTAGTGATCAAGGTTCTCATTTTTGGAATGGAGCGAGTTGATAGCTTATTGAGGAAGTATGGTGTTTTCCATAGAGCATCAACTCCATACCACCCACAAACGAATGGGCAAGCTGAGGTTTCAAATAGAGAGATCAAGTCAATCTTGGAGAAAATGGTAAAACCCAATCGAAAGGATTAGAGCACTCGACTTGAGGATGCGTTGTGGGCATACCAAACAGCATATAAGAAGCCAATTGGAATGTCTCCTTACCGTTTGGTATTTGGTAAATCTTGTCATCTTCCTGTTGAGATTGAGCATAAGGCTTATTGGGTAGTGAAACAATGCAATATGGAGATGGACAACGCTAGAGAGGATAAAAAATTACAGCTACAAGAATTAGAGGAAATTAGCTTGGAGGCTTATGAGAACTCGTGCATTTATAAGGAAAAAACAAAGGCATTCCATGACAAAATGATTTTGCAAAAACAATTTATCGTAGGACAAAAAGTTTTGCTATATCATTCCCGACTGAAATTGATGCTAGGTAAGTTACGTTCTCGTTGGATTGGACATTTTGTTGTTACTAATGTGTTTCCATATGGTACGAGTAGAGATCCGGAGTTTAGATAACAATAAGGTGTTCAAGGTTAACGGCCATCATCTTAAGCCTTTCTTTGAAGGTTTTACGGAGCATACGAGTGAAGAGTGTTTCCATAGCTGATCCTGTTCATTCTAACTAGAGATGAGTTATGTCAAGCCAATGACGTTAAACAAAAGCGCCGATTAGGAGCCAACCCAAACATGGCTTTTAATTTATCCCAGATTTGTTCTCTTTTCCCTATCTCTTTGAATTTTTATTGTCTATAATTTTTCTTGTATGCCTTACATTGAAGACAATGTTAAGTTTTAAGTGTGGGGGAGGAGACAAATGATTTAGGATTTAGGATGTAACTTAGAAAATAGGAAATTTTAATTAATTAATTTATTTAAAAAAACATGTATAAGCGTGTATTTGAGATACTTGAACTATGCATAGGTACCTAATTGAACTTAAATGATGTGCATATCACCTAGTTTAAGATGTAGCAATTAGTTGTAAAATAGAGTTAAACATGCTTGAGTCTTAATAATTAATTGACATGGTACTTATTGTGAAATTATGCAAATGTTTAGTAGCGAAGCATGATTGATGACTTGTATGATGAACTTTTAGATTAATTCTCTTAAACTAAGTCTGAATTTGGGTTTAAGTAAATAGGGTTGTTCTAAATAATTATGAATGAAAGTGCTGAAATGTGTTGAAATTCGATGACCTACTCCACTATTCTAATTAGAATATGAGTATGCAAAGCATTTCGAGTATGTTACTTATTGAGTAATCGGGTCCATTCATTACAAATGTTTGTATTCGCGTAAAAAGATAAGTAAACAACTTGAAGAAAAGGAATTGCTTTGGGGAAAAAAAATTAAGAAGAAAAGAAACAACACAAGAAAGAAAAAAAAGAAAAAGAAAAAAAGAACACCCTATTTTGCTACCTCGGTTTATTTAAGGAAAGAGAAATAGTCTAAAGGAGAGTTATGTATGAATTAATTGTGTTAGTTGCTAGGTTTGTATGGTTAGACAATAGTACCTTTGGATAAAAATAACAGAAATGAGTATGTTTATCTTTGTTTTATTTGATATTGCTGCATATTTAAATTAGGTGGGTATGCTTTGCTTATGAATTTAAATGAATAAACCTATGCATAGTTGTTTGTATATTGAGTAATGCTTATCTATGTTTTCAAAAATATGATTTTGTGGGTATATCACTTGTAAACCCTCACGAGACACAACTCGTCCACTAGGGACAACCTAGGGATTTAAAGGCTTAGTGCATACGCTAAATGCATTTGTGATTCCTACGAAAATGAGTTAGGTTTAGTTTTCTTTATAATTATTAGTTCTTAGTTTTAATTTTAATTTGCCGAGGACGTGCAAAAGCTAAGTGTGGGGGAATTTGATAGACACATTATATTATAATTTTATTCTCCTTAAATTTAGTTGACTTGCTATGTTTTATGTCTTAATAGGTTAATTAATGTTCATATTTATTTATAAGACATAAATTCGGGATTAGGAGTAATTATGTTAAAAGTTAAGAATTTCGAGTACGTTTTCACTTAGACCTTTTGTCTTTCTTGCAGGTTTTTGGTAGATTAAGAGTTTGAATTGAACGAAGTGGCCTTCATAACTTTTATAGAGGACATCTCAAGCTTTCCATAATGATGTGTTGGGTCAAAATCCAATTTCTTTTGGATCTCCAAATAATATCTCAAAATCTGATCGAGAGAAGCCGATGTAGAATCCCGTTGGGCTCGGAACCGGTTTCGGTCATTAATTCATAATTGGAGTTATAGATGGAAAATTGATGCAAATCCAATCCTAATAAAGAGTTAAGACCCATATTCACAACTTTGATGCGGGGCCTAAGTCCAAAGTAGGTGGGTTTAAAGTTGGAAAGTAGTTGGCAAGTCGTTTCCTAATTCGGTCGGACTAGTTTGCACGGTTTCGGTGTTTGGCACACAAATCGAGTTTTAGACCTTCAATTGATGCAAAACTAATGGAATTGGAAATATAACAGAGAGGAATAAAACTCTTCTGAAGAAAGAAATCTCTAATTTAGAATGTATCTAGTCCAAAATTGGCGACGAAAGACGAACAGGAAATCGGGATTCGATTTTCGGGAGATAACTTAGAAAGAGTTATGATTATATTAGAACTCTATCCGCATCCGATTTTTGAGAGAATATTTTCAGATTAAAAAGGAGAGAACACGTTCTCTACTGGCTCTCTTTTGGCGAGGGAAAAGTTAATTTTTTTTTGAAGAACCATAAAAGAGTTTTTTTTACGACGAGATCGACTCTTTTTAGTGAAATAAATTCATGCTCTTAAAAGCTATGAGTGGCCTATCCGTTGTTCTTATTTGTGTTATTGATTTATAATTGCAATTGGTATTTGTTTGATAAGGGCCTATTGAATAAATATTAATTGGAATCTATTGCTAGAATTAATATGGTAATCCATAATTGTTATCATATTGTTCATAGTAGCATAGGTATTTTTAATGATTGTGATCCCAGCTTTCGTTATTAATCCTTAAGAACATAGTATGGATTAAATGGTTGTCGCTTGTGTTAAATCGTTGTTCATAGTAATCTCTTCCTAGAACCTAATGTTGTTATTTAATATAGGATCGCTTGTATACCGAATCATTAGATAACAAGGATTAATCCGAGTGCTTCACTCGAATTAATTACTTAGGGAAGAAATATGTTATATTTCCGCTTGTGAGTATAACTTGATTGCTTAATTAATGTTTGATAGTATTATCTTTTGTTGTCGAATGATCAATCACCCATTTGGACGAAAGAATTACCCTTGAGGCTGGAGTTTTTAATTACCGATTTATAATTTTATTTTGATTTGTTTTTGTTTAATTTTGAATTTTCAGCAAACAATCCCCTTTACTTTTGTTATTCAGTATTTATTAATCACAACGAGTCTTTATGGGTTCGATCCCTATTCTCCTATCTATATTATTGTTGATTGCCGGGAATAGAGTTTATTTTTGGTGTCTTGCGACACGCACCGGTGGTAGTTGATGCTACCCTAATATGTTCATCAATGGGAAGATGGGATGGTTAATCAATTGTCGGATACTAGAAGAGAACTAAATTCGCTTCTACGATGGAAGGTTGATCTTCATCAATTGCAATCTTGGATCAACTAGATCATAGATGTATATTGAAATACACCTTATTTTCATGGTTCATTAAGGATCATGCAAGAAGATCACGATTCAAATCTCGAGCGATCAAAAGGATCCATGATAGAGGACTTGCATGAATTTACAAAAGTTTGTGTTTATGTTACATTGTTGTGTTGTTTTCTCATTTTATTTCCCTCGTATTGATAGACTTATTGGTCTTCCTTCATCTTCTATAGTTGATCAATTTCTTTTACATTCTATCATGCATTTTGTATTGCTATATACTATTCCTCAATCTTTTCTTCTTGTATTGCAATGCATCATGTTTTTTTGTTTTGGTTTGTTATTCTTGTGTTACAATCTTTCACATTCTTCTTAATTGCCTAAATATTGCTTTTATTGATGTTAGAAATTTTTATTATTCTTTTACTAACTCGCTCACATATTGATTTTACTACTAAATATGAATGTTTTCTCCTATTGGTAGAAATTCATCCTTTAAAAATACAATCCAACGTATAGGAACGGTCTTCTTTATTTTACAGGTATCTTATCTCCTTATTGGAAAGATATTTATCAATTTACTCAAGTTCAACTCCTTGTAGTCATGCTACCAAAAAAGGGATTCGTTTCAACGCTGGAAATAAAAGATCTATCATGTTTTGGAAAGATGTGTGGGCGGGTAGCTCAAACCTTTGCTCAACTTTTTCGAGTCTATACAAGTTAGCTACGAAAAAGATTGCAAAGTTTTAGATATAGGAGATTGGTGTAGTTCGGGTTGGTTTTGGAAATTCAATTGGAGGAGGGAGCTTCGTGATTGGGAGGTTCAAGAAGTAAAAAGGTTGTAATATTTAATTTCAAATGTTCACCTAAATCTAGGTGTTGAAGATAAGAGGATCTAGGCTTATGACATAAAAGGCTTATATACTTGTTAAGTCTTGTTCTTCAACTATAGATTCGATTTTGCTACGTGGAGACTCATATATAATTTCTTATGTTTATAAAGGCTTAGCTCTCCCAAAAGTAAAAGCTTTTGTCCGGTTAGTAGCTCACCTGTAAATTATAGACAAGGGATTTTCTTTTCCGTATTGGTCTAGTGGAGTATTCAGCCGACTTATGTCCTTTACGTAATGAATATTAGGAATCGGTGTCTCATCTCCTTCTATATTGCCATCGGATTTAGCAATTGTGGTCTAAAATCTTTCGCTAGTGGGGCTATTCATGGATTATCCCTAAATGCGTGAACGATCTTTTTCAACGGTGAAGCTTTTATGTTCGTGGGCATATGCGGAAGAAAGTGTGGTTTCTTGTTCTTTATTCAAGCCTATGGTCGATTTGGTTAGTGCGAAATGATCTTATTTTTAATAGTACCACTCATGATTAAGACAACGTTCTTTATTTGGTTTTTCATAGAGTGACACATTGAGATAGATATATTGATGATCATTTTATCTATTCTAAAAATGATCTTCTTATTAGCTCAAATAAAATCAAAAAATGGATAAATACTTCAAGAACCCGTTGTTTGGGCTCGCTGAATAGATAGTTCATCTTATATTGTTAGGGTCTAGTTTTGCTGTTTTTAGGAAGGTTACTTGTTTAGTTTGTCTTCTTATTTGTATCATAAACTGTTATTATAACCACTTTCTTGTTGGTTCTTTTCTCTTTTATATATTGATCGACTTTTATCAAAAAAAAAAGGAATGTTTTCTCACATTTTTGTTTTTTTTTTTTTTTTCATGATATGGTTTTGTTGTGTGTTTCTCATTGAAGTGTTGTTGCATGTCCTCTAGTTTTATTTTCTTGGTTTTTTTTTTCTTTTTATCTGGAATAGGGTTATTGGATCGTGTACGGACGCTGGACTTTACCGGATAGAAATGGCTTTTAGTACAAAATAATCAATGGGCTTAAATGAAGTCAGTCAAGAAAGATGTTAAGAAGAACAATCCATTAAAGAACTTGTTGGGTTCTATTTTTCTAAATGAAATCAGTCAAGAAGGATGTATCAAATTTTGGTATAACAGGTGATAAATAAAATAAATAAATGGTCTGCATATACAGTTTCATTGACTTGATTGAAGAAGCCTTGCAAAGTTCACTCGTTTATTAGTCCAAAGTGCCCAAAAACAATACCACAATCCTGCCCTTTGTAATCCAGTAACATGGAATAGAAGAAGATAAACATAACATATTGTATATGTTTTACCCTACCCAAATTTCATGCCGGTTTGCAAATCTCTTGTTAAACGACTTTCCAAACGCTGATCATCTGTAGTTGAAGATCCTAGAGGATGAAGAAATGGGGATATGACTATATCTGTTTCAGCTTGCCCATCAATGTCTTGATCCCACTTCTCATCAATATCTGAATCTTTATTATTCTTTTCCATTATCACATGGACTCCACACTTCGCAACTTTATGAAGCATTATTTTGAAGTTCAGTTTCCAATTCCTCTACAACTTGCAATTCCTCTATCCCAATCAACGGTATACGCTGTATCCAAGAATGCTTAGTGGAATTTCTGTCAAACGAAACTACGGCCATCGTACCAAACAATTCAATATCGTTGCTCTTGTTTTGAACGTAGCAACACACATTTCACATGGAGCATCTTCTGTTTTTGAGCTGGCTGAACTGGTGGGGGCGGAGACAACCTAGAGAAGTAGCGCTTTGAGTCGATTACCATCTGAAACTGTAATACCAAATGACAAAAAAAGATCCTTCTCCACGATGGCTGAACCATTCTGGTATCTCACCACCAGAAAGGAAAATGTCATAATGTTTTCCTTTGCATAATCCCTATTGGTTTCAAGAGAAGCTAATTAAAATTTTGGTTCAAATAATTGAAAGTGCAATAGACAGAGAAAGTAAGACTACCTAAATTAGAGTCTTCTTAAAGTTATTTGATAAATTGTTACAGTCAAATAAGTTCCACATAGACGAGTTATTGCCCACACATTCGATGCCCTGAATCTCTATTACATTTTTGCACCGCTCTGCATCAAGTAATTTTTGTCCACACATTCGATGGCAAAGGTTTTATATGGCATTCAAGCCAACAAAATCATATCAACTTTCTGGGTTGAAGCCTGTAAGCTTCCTGCAAAATCTGCTCCATGGATTTGGAGTAATTTCAAATGTCTCATGTTTTTAAACGATTTAGTGCTAAGGGATACAGCTCTTGATCCTTGTATATTTAGTGCCAGACCTATTGAAATAGATGGTGGAGAACGAGAAATTTATTTAATTATTTATACATATACACCTCATTCTTGTTTTTATTCTCACTCAAGTGCCCACCTCACTCTCACTGACACACACTTATTCTCTTAACACTCACAAGTCACAATACTTAGATATACTTAGTTTCCTAGAGACTCCCTCAAGTGCTAGACACACAAACTTCAATGGCCAGGTCCCTATTTATAGCTTCACTACGTAGATCCTCACAATTTTAAGACAATTCTAAACTAAAATATCACCTCCATGTATTCTTTTTCTTCCAACACATTCCTAGAAAGCTCTTCCTACACATTTCTAGAAAGCTCAATGTTAGAGACTAGTATAAATTATATTCCGGGGTTTCATTTATCAGCTTAAGCTTTTAGATGAGATAGTCCTTTGATATAGTATCGAGCTTGGTTGACCATATGGTCCCGAGTTTAAGTCTCACCATCCTCAATTTCTCAAGTATTAAGCACAAAGCAATGTGGACCTGTGCAAGTTTCAAGCCCAAATGTTGAGGTTTTCATTTGAGAGAGTGTGTTAGAGACTAGTATAAATTATATTATGGGGCTTCATCTATTAGCTTAAGCTTTTAAGCTTTTAGGTGAAATAGTCATTTGATACTCAATACTATCAAGAAGTAAATGAGGTGGTGATGACTTCTTCAATTCTCCTCTTCATCACCAACTCCATTTGGCTTTGTTGTCATTCCAAGTTGTTATCAAAATTCTTCAAACTTGGATGGACTCAAGCTCTCGATAAAGATGTCTGCAACTTGATCTTCTATTTTGATTGATTGCATCTTGATTTCTCCTTGTAGCCCATTTTCTCTTATATAATCATGATTTCTATATGCTTTGTTCTCGCATGAAATATCGAATGCTCCACAATCGAATTGCTGATTGATTATCATAGCAAAGAGGTACTTGATGATAACCTGGTCAGTGCAAATTATCCAATAGTTGTAATAGCCAAGTACTTTTTTATGCTTCTACTACTGCTGCTCTATGTTTTACCTCGGTATTAGAAAGTGACACTGTCAATTGCCTTTTGTTGCACCAAGAAATTACTTCGGATCCAAGATCAAATCTATAACCTGTTTTTGATGGATGAGTGTTGTAAGAATCCACGAGCTACTGGTCGAGCCTTGTCACCTTCGATTGACCCATTTGTTTGATTCTTTACTTTATATAGCCATTTACATGATATGGGCTTCACATTTTTGGCTTCAACATCAACACCTAAGTTCGATTTTGCTTCAAGGTTGTTATCTCTTCCTCCATTGTTTTTCTCCATTCAATACTCTTACATGCTTCTTCAAATGTCATTGGCTCGTCGAAACTATCTTCTTCAGCAAGTGCTGTATTTTCGTGCTTATGATTTGGTCTTCGTTGCCCTTTTTATCTTCGAAGCTATTGTGATTGCTCCTTCACTGCTTCCTCAGATTGATTTGGTAGAATATCTTCTGGCATACTATGTACTCTGTTTCGCCACAGACTTGGGGGAGAGTTAGTTCTC
The DNA here is from genome assembly GCA_963924115.1 of Dovyalis caffra. NCBI lineage: Eukaryota > Viridiplantae > Streptophyta > Magnoliopsida > Malpighiales > Salicaceae > Dovyalis > Dovyalis caffra. The sequence continues at coordinate 13,229,902 of CAWUPB010001159.1, forward strand.
GTAATCGCTTCTAGAGACATTTATTGTTCCCTAACTTCTGGGCTTGATGATGGACTATCTTCTTATTCTTCTAACTCTATCTTCTCTTGTAGTTTGTCTTCCAACTCTTTTAAGTCTATCTTCTCTTGTAGTTTGTCTTCCAACTCTTTTAAGTTTGGCAATGCTACCTCTTGTGATGACCACCATGATGATGCTTCATTAAATACCACATTTCATGACCCATTGTAGGATCACAACACTTCCATCCTTTCTTTTGAGAGTCATAGCAGACAAAAATGCATCAAAGTGCCTTTTTGTCGAACTTTCTGTGCAATAGATTAGGTACGAACAAATAACACACGCACTTGAAGATTTAAGATGGCTCACCATTGGTTTAAGATTCCATAATTTATTGAAAGGTGAAATAGAGCCAAGACAAGCTTAAGGTAGCTGATTTATAACATATACTATTGTCTTCATGCATTCAACCTAAAAACAGCTAGGCATGCAACATGCTCTGATACGTCTCTATAAGATACTAAATTTTCCTTTTTGCTACACCATTTTGTTATGGTGTTCATGAGCATATCAATTGTTGTCGAATCTATAATCTTTGAGGTACTCAGAAAAATCATTTATGCGTATTCACCCCATTATCAGTGTATACACACTTGATCTTTTTATCAACCTCACTTTCAACCTTCTCTATGAATTCCTTGAACTTCTCTAAGGCTTTTGACTTTTCTTTCATGAAGTCCACCCAAACACACCTGGAGAAGTCATCGATAAAGTTATCATGTAGCGACGTCCTCCTATTGATGGTTGCTTGATTGGCCCAAATACATCAGAATGCTCCAGCTGTAAAGTCCTTCGCTCTATAATTAGACTCACAATAAGGTAAGTGATGTGCCTTGCCATATTAGAATCCAACACATATCGTATTGTCATGACTCTCCACTCGAGGAAGGCCTTTGAACATTGATCATTGTATCATTATCTTCAACTTGTGGTAACTAACATGTCCCACTCTTGCATGCCACAGATCTGCCATCTCATTCCTTTGTGCCTTTTCTACGTATGCTTCCGCTGCTAACATCACGTAGATAGACTCCACTCGTTGTCCTTCTATGATCGAACTACCAGATTATTTCAAATTTTGATATACCTTCATATCTTTAAGACCAAATAATATGTAGTTATCTGAGCTTGTCAGTTGAGATATCGATAACACATTCTTCTTATTTTTGGCACATGCAAGACATTATATAGCTGAACTCGATTGAAATCGAATCATGGCATAAAATTTATGTTGCACTTAGAACGTGAGAGAGAGAGGGGCTGACAGAGTTAGAAAGGAATTTCTCTATTCAGTATATTATTGGATATTTGCATAATGCTTATATAAGTTTACAAGAGATAAGATTACAACTATACAAGAGTTCCTATCTATTCACACTTCTTGTCTAATCTTCCTAGCAGAACATGCCCGTAGGTGAAGAGGAGTCTGCTGCAGTGGAACTAGTGGAGATCACGACAGGAGAAGATGTATCATGCTAGGAGTCTACTGTAATGGAAGGCAGGGAATCAGTAGACACTGGTGCACTTTCAGTGGAAGCCGTGGCACCAATGGAGACATGCTTAGTGGCAGAGTCCTTAGCAAATATAGACTGTCTTAACACTCCCTCGTAAACTGATAATGGTTGGCTACCAACTGTCAGTTTGCCCCTTAAGAATGCAAACCTGTCTGTGGATAATGGTTTTGTTAATATCTCAACAATCTAATCTTGTGTGGAGATAAACTTGTAGACTCCCCTAGCTACCATATCTCTAACAAAGTGGAAGTCTATTTCCACATGTTTTGTACGTGCATGGAAAACTAGATTGACTGCTGAGTAAGTAGCTCCAATGTTATCACATCATATGATGGGTGTAGTTTTTCGATAGCAGCCCAACTCTCCTAATAAAGCGATAATCCATGTGAGTTTTGCTTCCAAGTCAGCTACTTGCTTTGTACTCGCTTACGTAGAGCTACGGGCAACTACTTTTTGCTTGTTGGACTTCCAAGCGATGAGGTTCGACCCAAGGAATACTTGCATAACCACTAATGGATTTCCTGTCATCTACGAAGCATCCTAGTCCGAATTTGAAAACCCTATGAGTAATTGAGATGGCGATTGTTTGATGTGTAGCCCATGATCCGTGATATCCTTTAAGTAGCATAAAATCCGTTTAACGAGCAATCCGGTGAGTTACTTATGGGTTGTGCATAAGCCGACGAGACTTTGTTAAGCGAGAAAGCAATTTCGGCCTAGTTAAGGTGGCATACTAAAGGGCACTTACCACTTGTTTATACAAAGTCGGATTATTAAAGACTAAACCTACATCTTTCTATAGTTTAGTTGTGGTTGGCATAGGAGTGGAGATAGGTTTATAGTTTAACATACCTTGTTTAGAGAGGAGATCATGGATGTATTTTTGCTAAGAGAGAATGAGTCGTTGCTTGGTCCGCATCACTTCGGTGCCTAAGAAGAAATTGATTTCTCCTAGATCATGGATGGCAAACCAAGTGTTGAGAGCATGGATGATTGATTGGAGTAAATTGGTGTTGTTTGTAGTGACCGGGATGTTATCAACATAGACTAAGAGAAAAGCTCCGTAGCCCTGGATCGATATATAAACAAGGAAGAATATGTTTTGGAACCCATAAAACCAAAAGAAATAAAAAATCATGAAGATAGAAAAACTAGGCCCTCGGTGACTATTTGAGCCCATAAAGAGAATTGTGCGGCTTACAAACATAATCTAGGTGGTGAGAGTCAATAAAGCCCCCTTGTTGGGCCATAAACAATGATTCATAAAGCTTACCATAGAGAAAGGCATTATGGACGTCTAAATGTCCGATAGGCCACCTTTGCGAAACTACCAAACTTAGAACTATCCGAATGGTAGTGGGCTTGACTACTAGGCTGAATGTTTCATCAAAGTCCACTCTTTCTTGCGATGGTACCCTTTAGCTACTAGCCTAGCCTTATATCTTTCAAGATAGTCATCTGTTTGTTTCTTAGTTTTGAACACCCATTTGTTGCCAATGATATTCATGGATGGATCCGAGTGGCATTAAGGACTAAGTGTTGGTTTTTAACGAGTGCATTAAACTCATTTTCCATTGCAATTTTCATTCTCTAAATTGTTTAGCCTTAGAGTAACAAGTGGGAGTTTCAAAAACTCGTTTACCAATCACATCTAACAAAGCCGTTGATGAGGGCTTGGAGCCCATGTTATGGAGAACCATGGGATGTGTCCTTTGAGGTTCGGTAGTGGGCGGTGGTGCGGTTCTATTAGGTCGGTCCAAGTCATAATCGGTAAAATCAAGTATTAAATTTAAATCGGGGGAAGGTGTTTTGGTTTGGGTAGGTTGGATGGATAGTGGTATTTATGGATAATTGGTGAGGTATTGGCGAAGTTGGGATGAGGTTATGGTGTTTTGATTTTGGAATTTGGTGTGTCCGTTGGGCTTTATTGGTTTGATGTAGTGTTTGGGCTATGGATTTAGTGGTGGTCGGATGAGCCCAATAGAAGGACTTGAGTGATGCTTACCTACGGAAAAATGTTTATTAGTGACAAGTTGGGCATGAATTGGGAGACTGGCCCAAGGAGTGGAAGATACGGTTTTTGAGCACTAGGGTGGAGTTTTTTTAGTTTTGGAAAATGGGAAAATATTTTCAATAAATCGACATGACGGACAATGTAAAAACATTTTATTTGGGGATCATAACAACGATAGCCCAAGTGAGATGGACTATAACCTAAGAAGACACATGGGGTGAACCTAAAATCCATTTTGTGTTTATTATAGAGGTGTTAGAAAAGGAAGCATAAGAACCAAAGACTCGAAGGAAAGAATAATCGGGGACCTTTTTAAACAAAATTTCAAAAGGGGATTGATTTTTAATAATGGAGGTTGGCATCCTATTAATAAGATTAACTATAGTTTCAAAAGTATGATGCCAAAAATTTCTTGGAGCACGTGCCTCACCCAATAGAGTTAGGCTTGTTTCCATAATATGATGGTGACGTCGTTCTACGATCTTATTTTGTTTGTGAGTGTTTGGACACATAATACGATGTATTATTCCTACTAACTTAAAAAAAATTGTTCGAGTTTCGAAATTCACCACCCCAATCTATTTGAATTTGTTTAATTTTAACACTAAATTGATGTTCAACCATTTTTTGGAATTGTAAAAAAGTCTTAAAGACCTTTGATTTCTTTTTCATGGAAAATACCAAATATACTTGGAATAATGATCGATAAATGTAATATAGTACTTGTATCCATCAATTGAAGCGAGTGGGAGACGATCCCCAAACATCATTAAAAATTAAATAAAATATACTAGTACTAGAATTTTTGGATGAATGTAAAGATAAGTGGCTTGCTTTCCCTAATGGACAAGACAGACATGAACTTGACAATTTTGAAGAAATAGGTAACACATTTTTATTTAAAAGAAGGCTTAGTACTTTGTTATGGGGATGACCCAATCTGGAGTGCCAAGTGTTTGCAGAGACTTTGACTGAAAAAGCTTGAGGACTCGATTATTTGTAGGGGGTAAATTATAGAGCTCGGAATCACTCAAGCACTGAAAGCGGATGTTTCTTGTATACCCGATCCTTTAGAAAAAAACAAGAGGGGTGAAATTCCATAAAAACATTATTATCTTTTGCAAGTCGATTAACATAAAGGAGTGGGCGTGTTATTTGTGGTATATGAAGGACTTGATTTAAATTTAATTTACGAGAAGGAGTATAAATATGACTGTACCTATATGATGTATAGGCAAGAACTCACCATTGCCTACTTGAAGCTAGTCGGGAATGTGGTAAGGTTCAAAGGTGGTAAGGCTAATAAGATCCGATGTGACATCGTGTGTTGCCCCCGTGTCTAGGCACCATGGTTGGCCACACTTGTCGAGAGGTGGGCGATAGGGTCGAGTGGGTTAATACCGGCATTATGGACGGTGGAGTGTTGTATGCTTGCCAAGAGTTGCATATTTGGCACTTTTGGCGTTGAACATTATACTACCGGGAGCTACCACCAAAACGGCCAACTCTACCATGCCCACGACCCCTAAAGAATTTGCCCTCTTCGCGAGTTGTAACTTCCGACTGTTCATTGAGATTGTTGGGGCTCTCGTGATTAGGTGGGCGGTAGGGGAGGTTTGGAGCAAGGTAGTTGTGTGTGAGGGTGAACTTGCGGGTGATATATCATGGTGATTTTTACGGTTTAAAAATTCATGGCTTAGTAAAAAGTTGTGAAGGTTAGTATGCGTTACCGGATCGGCTCTTGTGGATAAGGTGGTTACTATATCCTTGAACTCCGAAGATAGTCCCTTGAACACATATAGGTTGAAGTTGACGAGTTGAGAATGGTCTACCTGCTGTAGCAAGTTCATCGGTAAGGGTTTTTGCACGTTGCGAAAGGGAGATACTCATTCATTTGGTTCCTAGCGAAGCCTTTGTAGAGTAAGATGCGGTGTCATAATTCTTATGCTAGAAGGAGAAGCCAAAGCACTTTCTAGAATGGTCCAGATTATCTAGATGTTGAGCGATCTATAATTATGGGGAGGACCTCGATTGAAAGGGAGGCAATAAGTTTGCTCATGAGTAGTTGATCTTGTTGGATCCATGCTTAATTGGCATGGTTGATTAGAGGTACTTCTAAACCGAGTAGCAACAACATGGCTTGGGGGACATGGGCTACTTCCATCAATAAAACGAGAATAGGCCTTAGCCTAAGAGGAAGGGTTTCATTTGAACACGTCGGAGGAGGTAGTTTGTTTGGGTGAGTATGAAGGAGATGAAGTGATGGGAGTTTGTGAGCTAGGTCACGTTTGGGTGGTGGTTCGCTATCCGGTCCGAGCTAGTAGAATTTGGGGTGGATGTGGTGCTTGGATGAAGCCATTGTTTGTGTCATTTTGTGGGGAAGAAACACCTGAATGGCGGTAATGCTAAGAAAGGCTCTCATGCCAACTTAAAATGTGTGAGAGAGAGAGGGTCGATAGAGTTAGAAAGGAATTTCCCTACTCGGTATATTATTATATATTTGCGTAATGCTTATATATGTTTACAAGAGATAAGATTACAACTATACAAGAGTTCCTATTTATTCACACTTCTTGTCTAATATTCCTAGCGAGAACACGCCCGTAGGTGAAAAGGAGTCTCGCTGCGGTGGAAGGCTGTGGAACCGGTGGAGATCACGCCGGGAGTCTCCTGCGAGTGGAAGGCATGGAATCAATAGACACCGGTGCACTTTCACTTGGAAGTCGTGGCACCGGTGGAGACATGCTTAGTGGCGAGTCCTTAGCAAATATAGATTGTCTTAACGATTTGCCAACATGAGTAATCGGTAATTTTGAGTTATCGATCGTCTTTACAATTTTTCCTCCTTCATACTCGAATGAGGATGACTACAATTTGTCATTATCACCTATCATATGATTGGAAAAACTAGATTCTATAATCCAATCGTTATTGTAGTCGACAACTTGCAATCCTGTTGCTACAAGTGCTTCCTCATTTTTCTCTTTTGCACCACCTCGATCATCAAAATCAAATTCTTCTTTTTTCATATTTGTTGGAGTCATCACAATGATGGATGCTTGAAAGTCCCAATCTTTATCAAAACATAATTAGTTGATATTGTTATGAGTGTCCCACGTGTGTTTTCCATATGTGTTAATTTGTTTAAATTGCTAAGGTTAGTTAGGGAATTTCACCATGATTAGTTAGTTAGTTTCAAATGTCCCTTGTTATCGATATATAAAGATGAAATGTAGTAGAGTAGAGGCGTGAGAATTTTTACTCCTCTCTTAAATTTTGTTACGCTTCAAAACTTAACATGGTATCGAGCTCGCATCAAACTTCTAGAAGGTTCCTTTCTTAAGTTTTACGAGGAACCAAACAACTAAATTTTCTTTCATCTCTCTAAAGTTAGAATGACTGCATCCTCCGTTAATCTGTACGTGAGTTTCACAAGTTTAAGACTCGAGGAATAGATGTCCGGTCGTTATTTTCTTCATGCTAGTGAGAATCCTTCTCTTGTTTTAGTTTCTCCTACACTCACTCGATTCTAACTATCGTTCCCGGTATCACTCTATGAGGATGGCACTTCGTCTAAGAACAAACTACGGTTTGTTGATAGAACTATCAAAGTTCCGGATAAGTCCGATGCTTTATATTTGGCTTGGGAGAGATGCAATACGATGGTGCTTTCTTGGCTTATTCGATCTCTCTCCCGATATCGCCGAAAGTGTCATTTGGCTAGATAGTGCTTTAAAAGTGTGGTCGGATCTACGTGATCGATTCTTCCATGCTGATTACTTCGAATTGCGAGCTTCAAGAGGAGATTTATTCCTATAATCAAGGTGTTCTCTTTGTTACTCGGTATTTCACTCACTTGAAAATACTATGGGATGAGTTTTCAAATCTAAGAACTATACCTTAATGCACATGTGATCCTCAATGCTTGTTGTGAAGCCTTTCAAAGAATCAAAAATTTTCGAACTGTGATTATGTGATTCATTTTTTGAAGGGTTTAAATGATAATTTTGCAACTCGTACAATCTCAAATCTTGTGATGGATCCTCTTCCGTCCATTAACAAAGTTTTTGGCATGGTTATTCAGCATGAACGCCGACTAAACATAGGATTATCAAGTTTAAATAGCAACAACAATTCTAGTGTTGTCTTCTTTAATAGTTATGTGTCTTAGCATAATCATTCTCAACAAGGTTGCATAAGTTTTTCCCCCTCCTCTTCTAGCAGAGTCCTTGCTTATGGAAGAGGTGCTTTCACGAGTCGGATGAAGCCGGTTTATAATGGAAAGTCAAAGCTTCGAGTGTGTGTTTTGTGGTCTTCTAGGACATACCGTGGATAGGTGCTATCGAAGCATGGATTTCCTCCGAGCTACAAATTGTTTGATAAAAATCGTGGTGGTTTTAATGGCTTTTCCAATTAGGTTGAGATCCGTGGTATCGAAGGCCTACATGAAGCTGGTAATTCTTTTAGTAGTGTGTTTCCTAGCAATCAACTTACTCGTTTCGGTGATTCTAGTCACGTTCTCGGTGGTGTGCAAGCTTCTTTCACTGCAGACCAATACTCCAAACTTCTAGCCTTAATTCAACCCCAATCATAGCCTCGTTGTGTCTACTAATGTCAATGCCTTGTCTAGCAACTTCACTTCCATGACGAGTACTTATAATTCCTTTTGTGGTTCTATGATTTCTAATCCAACTCTATGGATATTAGATACTGGTGCCACGAGACCACATTGTTTACTCCTTAGAATTTTTTTATGAATACAATCCGAGTTTCGATATCTCTGTCAAGTTACCTAATGGCCAACAAGCAGCGATTACACATGTTGGATTAGTTCGATATGTCGATGCTCTTATCTTGCATAATGCCTTTTTTGTTCCTAGTTTTTCCTTCAATCTTATTTCGGTGAGTCGGCTAACCAAAAACTCCGGATGCTCCTTGTTCTTTCATTCGATTCTTGTGTTATACGGGACCATCAATCGAAGAGGATGATTAGTACGAGTGAGCGAAACAAAGCTTGTATCGGTTGATAACTCAACTCCACTTAAATGCTTATCATACTTTTGCTTCAAATACAATTGTTCATGATTCTTTTGATGTATGGCATTATAGACTAGGTCATCCTTCAAATTCCAGATTACTTGCTTTACATTCTCTCCGTAAAGATGTACCTGCTGAGATCTCTAATCCCCGATGTGATATTTGCCATTATGCAAAGCAAAAACGTCCTCCCTTTCCCATTAGTTCCTCTGTTTCTACAAAGTGTTTTGAACTTGTTCATGCGGATATTTGGGACCTCATGGCAAATCCTTCTTTTTCCAATTATCAATACTTCCTTACTATTTTTGATGATTATAGTCGAGCTACCTAGGTTTTTTTGATGAAACACAAATCGACACAAGAAAGCTCATTGAGAATTATTGTACTCTTGTTGAAACTCGGTTTTCTACCAAGATTCGACCTTCGAACGAGATAATGGCCAAGAATTCAATATGCCTTCTTTCTTTGCTTCGAAAGGCATTCTCCATCAAACCTCCTGTGTCAAAACACCCCAACAAAACGAGTATTGTTGAGAGAAAACATCAACACATACTAACGAGTTGCTAGGGCTCTAAGGTTTTAGGCCAATCTTTCACTTGTTTTTTGGGCATATTGCATTCTTCATGTCGTTCACTTAATCAATAAAATTCCTACACTCGTATTGAATGATAAAACACCTTTTGAGCTTTTGTTTGGAAAATTCCCACTTATAACAATCTTAAGGTCTTTGGTTGTCTCTGTTATGCATCTAATCTTGCCTCGAAGGCTAAGTTTGATTCAAGAGCTTCCAAATGCATTTTCTTGGGTTTTCCCAGCGACACAAAAGGCTATAAACTTTATAATCTACATAATAGCAGTATCACGATTAGTCCAGAGATGTCATTTTCTATGAGCACATCTTTCCTTTTGCTCGTTTGTCTCAACATTCTACATCCTCTCCTAATTTTATGCTTCCAAACACCCTTCCGGAGACTTGTACGGACAATCTCCTTGCATTTCCTTTGACAAACACCTGCCATACCCTCGACCAATTCACCCACCTCACCTATTTCCATCCCTCCTTCAAATAATGCTTTTTCAGAATCATTTCCTCCTTCAAATAATGCTTTTTCAGAATCATTTCCCGCTCCTTCCGGATGATCCACACGATCTAAAACTCCTTCTACATATCTTCAAGATTATCATTGTGCATTACACAATCAATCGACTCAAGCTTTGCCTTACGCAAGTTGTGCTTCTTTCCCCCCACGAGTTCTACTCCTCACTTTTTATCTTCGGTGTTATCCTATTCTAAATGTTCATTACCTCATAAACTCTTTAGTGTCGGTATCTCCACTTGCCATTGAGCCTAGTACTTACCATCAAGCGAGTTAAGTTTAATTGTTGGAAAACAGCTATGAATGAAGAAATCAAGGCTCGCAAGCCAATCATACTTGGGAACTCACTAATCACTTGCTTGGTAAACAAAGTATAGGATGTAAATGGGTGTATAAGATCAAGTATAAGGCTGATGGGTCCCTAGAAAGGTACAAAGCTCGTCCGGTTGCTAAGGGATACACACGACAAGCAAGTGTGGATTACCTAGACACTTTTTCTCCGAGTAGACAAGATGACTATAATCGAACTTTGTTAGCAATTGCAGCTATTAACAATTGGCACTTGCACCAATTGGATATTAATAATACATTTCTTCATGGAGACTTAGAAGAAGAAGTGTATATGGATTTGCCTTTGGGTTTTCGAGTCCAAAACCAAACCAAGTACGCGAGTTGTTAAAGTCTCTTTATGGCCTCAAGCGAGGCCGATCGGCAATGGTATGCGAAGTTATCTACTACTCTTCTTGCCCAACATTTTGTTCGAGTTGCCTCGATCCTTCTCTCTTTGTCAAATCCACATCTTCTTTCTTCATTGCTTTACTCATCTATGTTGATGATGTTATTTTAGCCAACAATGATATGGAAGAAATAGGAGCGATAAAGGCCTTTTTACATGAGAAATTCATAATCAAGGATTTGGGTGAGTTGAAGTTCTTCTTAGGCCTTGAGGTTGTATGATCTTCTCATGGGATCGGTTTATGTCAAAGGAAATATGCGCTAGAATTATTGCAAGATGTAGGCTTTATTATTGCCAAACCTACAAAATCACCTATGTTAGCTACTTGTCAAGTTAAGTGCTGAAGATAGCACTCTTCTTCACGATACTTCGTTTACGGAAAGTTGGTTGGTCGCTTACTCTATCTCACAAACACTAGACTCGACCTCTCCTATGCGGTGCAACAATTAAGTCGGTTTCGGACGGACCAACCCAAGCTTACCTTACAACGGCACATAGGGTACTTCGATACATCAAAGGTGCTCCTGGTCAAGGTCTATTTTTTACTTCAAACAATTAGCTTCAACTTAAGGGCTTCTCGACTTTGATTAGGCTACTTGTGTGGATAGTAGGTGTTACGTCATTGGCTTTTACGTGTTTACGGGTTCATCGCTCATCTCTTGGAAATCAAAAAAGCAGTCGACTATTTCAAGGTCTTCCTGCGAAGCCGAATACGGAGCACTTGCAGCGAGTTACTTGTGAAATGCAATGGTTGATATACCTGCTAAAAGACCTTCATCTTCCTCATACTCACCCGACATTGATTTTCTACGACAACCAATCCGCAATTCATATCGCCAAAAACCACGTTTTTCATGAAAGAACAAAGCACATAGAAATATACTTGCCATATTGTGAGGGAGAAGCTTCTACGAGGGATCGTCCATCTCCTTGCTATAGGTTCGGCTAATCAAGCGGCTGATTGTTTCACCAAGCCGTTGGCACTTGCAAACTTCACTCTACAAATTTCCAAGTCTGGGCATTTTAGATCTTTATGCACCAGCTCTAGCTTGCGCGCATGAGGGGTATCAAAGCATACTTAGTTGATATTGTTATGAGTGTCCCACATGTGTTTTCCATGTGTGTTAATCTGTTTAAATTGCCAAGGTTAGTTAGGGAATTTCACCACCATTAGTTAGTCAATTTCAAATGTCCCTTGTTACCGTTATATAAAGATGAAATGCGAGCGAGTAGAGGTGTGAGAATTTTTACTCTCTCTCAAATTTTGTTACGCTTCAAAACTTAACAATCTTCTTCATTGTCTTTCGTCTCGTGGTGATTTTTTGATGTCACCACATTTCCTTCGATTTTTTTTTTTCATATGCCAACAACCTCGAGCGAAATGGCTCGTTTCCCACGGACAAAGCATTCGTTATTTCATCGCGCTATATCACGACCATGCTAAGCTCCCTCTATTTGGTATTTCTTTCGCTATCCTCGTAGCTTTTCTTCTTCACTATAACTCGGACTATCGTTACTATTTCTATTTTTTTGGCTTTTTCTTTTATTTCCAAAAAACGCCTCCTCGCTATTATTTTTTATAGAAAACTTTTCCATTTGCTTGAGGAGAGCTTCTTGGCTTGCCAATAGGGATAAAATTCAACCTGCTTTAACCTCCTCCCAAACACTCAGTGAAAACTTTTTAAATTTGAAACTTAATAACTGAAAACCACCATTACCTTGTAATGATTTCATATTTTTAAATAAAAGATAACAGAATTGTTGGATTTGTCTTAAATTGTGGGCCCAGGTAAGGAAACAAATAAACCCAAATCCAATAAATGATAGCGGGAAGAACGAAAAACCCAACTGTGTGCGTGTGACGGCCTTGGATTAATTATTGAAACATCGATGGAAATGAAAGATGCCAAATAAGGGGAAAACACTAGCAATGATTAAGACATGAACCTGTGAGAAAGCTTATAAATTTGCAGATGAGGAAGAGAGCAAAGAGTGTAGATGATTTTTAGGGTTGCATCTACTCTCTATTTATAATGGCTCATGGCATGCATGTGGATCCCGTGGTAAGCTTTTCTCATCAAGCCATGTTACATTCACGGGGACTGTTTTTATAAGATGTCATGGTAGTTGTTTCACACCACGTACGTGCTTCACGAAATTAAATTTGCAATACAGTTGAATTCATTATGTAGCTTCCATGGTCTTCCTTCTAATTTTTGTAGTGATTAGTTGGGTGGCAAACAGAACTAAAGGGCAGTTACCCAATAATTCCATATGTTTTATCAAATGTTAGCAGTAGGAATTAAAAGAGTAAATGCATTAATGGTGGTTAAAAAAAAAAACCTATCTCATATTACTCATCACAAAATATTTAAGCTTTTGGATAGAACCCCCAAAAAAACGAAAAAAAAAAAAAAAAAAAAAACCAAAAACAAACAAACAAACCTAGTCTTCCGGATGAACTACAGACTACAGAGCAATAATGGTTTTGACAAGCCAGTGAAATATCCAGGTTGTAACTCAAATCTTTTTTAATACACATAAGACAAAACCTGCGCGCACACAGAAGAACTCATGTTTTTTTTTTTAATTATTATTGTCTTTCTTACCTCTGTTATTTAGGTAGCAACGTATTTTTATATATGTTTCCAGCCGATCTTGTACTCATAGATTAGGATCCTGACTCAACTTAGAATACCAATTCTAATTCTAGGCAAACTTGGTTTAATTACAAACACCCTTTCTTAAACCAAGTTCTTCAAATTTATTTATGTCCATCGTCTTTTTAAACTTCAAGAACAAATCAGCTTTAAGTGGCTTTGTGAAGATATCAACAACTTGCATGGTTCTTGGATGAAAAAAACTCAAACCATAATTTCTTGATTATTCACTAAATCATGAATGTAATGGTAGTTAATATTTATGTTTGATGCAATCAAGAAATACTGACTTTTTTGTTAACGCAATATATAGTAGATTTCTTGTCACAAAAAAATCTTTGTTGACTTGTTTTGACAATGTTGTAACTCACCAAGCTTTCTTCTCAACTACACAGCTTGAGTAACGCAACTTTCAGCTGCAATTTATTGTGCGTCGGTAGCCTCGGCAGTTAAAAAATACAACTACTTGTTTCTTTGATGACCAAGAGAACACAGTAGAACCAAGATGGAAAACACAGAAAAGATCGTTGTTGCATTGCATTGAACAATGAAAATTGTGGTCTCTAGTCGTTAGATGGGGGCTGTGTTGAGTGATTTCAAGTACTGTGGATGAAATGTTTCTGCATTGATCTTTTTTAAGTAATGGTGGCGTGCAAAAGAAAATTTGATGCTTTGTTTTATGTGGACTGTTTTGGTCAATTTGGTTAGCTCAAGATGATTTCGTATTCAATGTTTCCATGCCAAGTTAGGACAATAGCTTCCTTTATTTCACTACTAGAAAAATCAAATTTAGCCATGGTTTAAACTATCGCTAAAAAATATAAAACCTCTTTAATAATAATTAGTAACGGTTTTAATCTGTCAGAAAAAGCCTTCTCGCCAAATATTTTATGACTGTTTATTGTAAGCCATCATGAATTGAGCAATGGTTAATCAGTCGCTAAACATCTATCAAACCGTCACTTAATAGTGTTTAAAAAGTTGTGGATTTAGCTACTGTTTAATAGTACTATCGCCAAATCTGTTGCTATTTAACGAATTTAGCGACGGTTTGACAATAGTTTTTATAAACTATTGCTAAATATGACCAAATTTTGCCTCATAATTAGTGATGGTTATTAAACCGATTCTAATTTTTTTTAATTTAATTTTCTTAATTTTTTTAGTTTATATATTTTCAATTAACTATTTCATCGTTCATATGTCAATAATAAAAAACATAAAATCCAATCTAATTTAACAACTACAAAATGATACAAAATAGATTTATAAATAGCACAAAATTTTTATAATATATAAAATTTCATAAAATAAAATATATATTCAAACACCAAATTATATTAAAGTTTATTAATATTTTTGTAAGGAAAAAAAAACATAAAAGGAATTAAAAAAATACATTGTGATGAAGGGGATACATGTCATGACATATCATCATTTTCATCGAATACATGATGGTCTAATGGCGTGTCATACCGCAAACAAATTAATGATTTATATTTTTTCCTTATAGAGCTTTCAATCACGATAATGTAATGAGGACATGTGAGGGTCGAACCCATAAGGAAAGAGGCTAAATTGATCATTTCTTTTGATAGAGTGTTCTTGTAATGTAAAAAAGGAGTTTTTGTGTTTGAAATGCTTGAAAACAAATAAGTAAATTGAAATAATAATATTAAGAGAACCATGGTTGAACTTCAATATCCACTTTTGATTTAGTTGCTGATTATCGATTAAATAATTAACTTATCCTAAACATGAATATTCATCGTAAGACAACAACATATATGTTGTCCCTAGTCTTTTCTTACTTAATGGTTAACCAAATACACGATACTTGATTAATTTCCTAGCTACTTGAATAACCTTCTAATTAATAAATAGATTTAATTCAATAACGACATTAATCGGAGAAAGATAGGTGAAGCTAAGCCACCTTTCTAAGTGCTAGAAAAGATGTAACCTAAATCTATAAGCTCTAGAGAAGATGTAACCTAGTTATATGTTTTCTAAGGGATTGAAGGAAAACGTAAAAAGTAATTATCAACCCCTAGTTACTATCTTAGATAAGTTTAGACAAGCAATTACATAGACTTGAATACTTAGCTAGCGATAGGTTAAGATAATCAAAAAACTAGCATGCACTTAAATCAATTTAATCATATAAGTAGAAACCAATTATCTAGAAAAACATAAAATGCTCAAACAAGATAAGTTTAGAAATAAAACCATAATCTCATAGTGATTTAATCAAAAGCTTTAACTTGATTCAACAAAAAATAGAGTTTAGTTGCTCATAATGGGTTATAAAGAGAGAATTTTCTATCAATGGTGGCTACTCATAGTTGGAATCTTGAAATAATGTACTAGCATCACTATTTATAGCTAAAAATAAGGTTACATCACATAGGTGTGAGCCCCACATGGCCACACGGGTTACTAATAAAGTTATATAGTTTATTACTTAATGTTACACGGTTTGGAGCCTTGATGAATTAGCATTACACGGTTTGCTCACAAGAGGCATACAATCATGTGTCTTTATTCTTCATTCCATGTTACTTCCTTACTGCCTTGTAGACTTTTACTTTCAAGTTGTGTTGAATCTCTTCTCCTCATTTAGACTTATTTTGCTTTATAAGATATGGGCATGTGACTTTTTCATACAAATTGTATGCAATGCCTACTACCCGTGTGGTCTTCTTTTCTCTTAGATTGTGCTAGGTTGTGACACACACATGATTGTGTGGGATTTCTTCCTTTAGCTATGTGGAATTCTACTGCCCATCTAGACTTCTTTGTTGAGCAATCCGTATGGTTTTTCCTTGATGTCACACGGCCGGTAGCTTTTTCCTTTGTAATCGACATGGCCATATGACTCTTCTAAGCCTTTTTGGTGACTTCTCTCTTTCTTACTTGATTTTTGGGTTTTCTTGTTTTGATTCATTGTTTTTCCTATAAAACCTAAAACCGTCATCTTATTCTTAATTAACCTAATACAACAAAACAAGCACTAGCAAGTTTAATGTAACGAGTATAAAAATCTTACTAATTATCCGAGTCATCAAACACCCTAATACTTAATCTTTGCTAGTCTTCGAGCAAAAAAAACAAAATAAAATCTAACTCACTTTTGTAAGAATCATGATTACATTTAGCATATACAACAAGTCTTTAAACCTTAGGTTACCCTAGTGGATGAGTTGTGTCTCTCGAGGGTTTTTAGATGATAAACCCATAAAATTATTCAAACAAATGTCATGCTAGTATGATTATTCTTCAAACATTGATGCTCGGTTCAAAATTCAATAAAATTCAATAGTCAATTCAATCATGTTCAAGATATTATTATCATTTCAATGTATGTCTCTAAATTAATTTGTGCATCTTCATAACCAAACATAATCCAGGCATATAACACCAACATTACTTTTACCCATTTTCTACAACTACAAGCAAAGCAATAAATCAAGATTTTCTTTAATAAAAAAATTCCATTTTAAGCATCCTAATTTTTTTCAAGGCATTTAATAGCTTTTTTCCTCAATGATCACTTGCCTTTTTACGTGACTATTGACATTTATAATGAATGCAACCGGTTACTTAACAAGTCATCAACATAGAGTGCTTTATATACTCATAATTTGAATTACCATTTGGCATAAAGGTAAAAATTTATGATGAATACTCCTAGTCACTAACTAACTCAAATCATTATAGTTGAATTTTTTGCTTACTTAGGCCAAATTTTCTAATGGAATGCTTTTCGATTTCTTTCTCAAATTTCTATAAAATTTAGAAAATCCCATTTATTTAAAATGTGATTAGGTCTAGTTTCCAAAAGGGTTTTCTTTTCTTTTAAAGTTAGTTTTACTACCTAAATTATGTTCAATCATAAAGACATAAAACTTTCTAGCATGGATGCATATCTATAACAAAAATATCCTAAATATTTTCATTCATCTCATCAAATTTCATCGGACTCATCATCAAAACATCAATCAAGAAGAACATCATACTAAATCATGGCATTTGTTTTATTTATTTATTTTTATAAGGGGTAAAACAAACACATAATTACATAAAACAAAAAAAAACTTAAATGCTAAATGCAATCTTGCACTTAAATTAGACATTGTCCTCAATGTTCAAATAAGACTAAGCATAAGCATGTGAAATTTAAAGAGAAAGGGTAAGAGAGCAAATCTGGTATGTAATAATCCGGAGAGAGGTGGAGGTTGCAAATGGAAAAGAAGCTTAAGACATATAGTCGTGTGCAAGTTATTGCACAAACCATGTCGGATACTACTTGCTCGTGTCTCTTTTCTTTCTTTCTTGCCATTATACGAGCTAATCACCCACATGGACATATGGATTTCCACTTGCAAACTATGCAAAATCCCACTGCTTGTGTCTCATATCTTTTGTTTCTTTGAACTTGTAACCATAACACATACAGGGGTGTACTTGTTGACATGCACAAACCATGTTCTCCCTTTCTGCTATGTGTTTTTTTTTCCCCTCCTTCAACACCAAAGAGCATCTATGATGCAAGACTCTCTAAATTACCTTTCTGCTATGTGTGTTTTTTTCCCCTCCTTCAACACTAAAGAGCATCTATGATGGAAGACTCTCTAAATTAAGTCAAGCATAAGAGAAATCTAAAGAAAAATTATATAAAAACTAATTTAAACATGAATTGAAACAATCAAAATTGTAAGATTTAAAAGAAATGTATTTGGTTGCCTTGCAATAAGCGCTTTTGTTTAATGTTATTGGCTTGACGTCACCTTGCCCATTGATTTAGATCCTCCATTTTTAGGTGTTGGGGATCCCATATATAGCTCTTTGACTTTAGTTTTATAAGAAAAATCACTTTCATAAAATTAGAAAAAACTATTCCTCTACTCTTTAAAATAATAGAGAATCAAAAGTGATAATCGTATGATCAAGACCTATAAAATAAAAAGCAATAATGGCAAGAAAAACTTAGTTTCATTAGCATCATTATTGAACTCATTTGGAAGGAAAATTCAATATTGGGTATATCAAAAATATTATCCAAATCCACTTGCTCAAAATCATTTTTTCTGAAATCAATTTCTTACTTGATCGGTTTATCAATAACCATAATTTGTTCGACTCTTCATTGCAAGTTGGCTTTATTTTGAAATCTTCAATTTCTTGCTCATCATCTAGCACATTCTCCCCCTCACTTGTTACACTTAAATGTTCTTTTGAACTTATTTCTATTTTGGAAGGAAAGTTGCTTGATACTTATGCTTCTACCTCACCTTCTAATGTAGCTAATTCACATACTTAAGTACTCAAATTTTGAAGGCTAGCTCTTGTTTCCTGATAAAATTGCATTGTCTTATTTATAAGAGAATTAGTGATATCCTCAAGAGATATACTTGAATTTGGACTAACATATTGTCTAGCTTAGAATGATTGTTGCACTTATTGATATCTTTAACAATTGTGAATTGCATTGTCAATCACTTGATTCTCACAACTAGTGCAAGTCGTTGTAGTAGAGATCATATTGGTATTGTGGTTGTTCCAAAAATCCTCTTATGGCATAATACACATAAATAGGTTCTTCTTGAATTGTTGGGCACAAATCTAATGAATACCCCGATGTCAAACATATGCCATAAAACGGACTTGCTGCACATTTTTTACAATCATTTGATATGCTAGAGAGGTTAGATTAGAAATTTGTTATACAATAATAGATAATCTCTCTAATTGTAAGTAACATTGAGAGCCAAGTTGTTGAGAATACCAAGTCATGTTAAAAAAAGTAAAAATAAAAATTAGATACAAACAACAGAATATCACAAAAAATCAATTTTAGCATAACCCTCCCTAGCAACGATGCAAAAATTTGATGACATGTTGTATCGCTAATAAATTATGCCATCAAATTAATGAGTTTTATTTTTTTCTTACACAGCTTTCAATCATAATAATAATTAACTTATCAAATTACATCATAAAAAATAAGTAAGGGTCGAACCCATAGGTAAAGAGGCTAAATTGATCGTTTCTTTTGATGGAATGTTCTTGTAGTGTAAAAAGGAGGTTTTGTATTTGAAATGCTTGAAAAAAAATAACTAAATTAAAATAATAATATCAAGAGAACCTTGGTTGAACTTTAGTATCTATTTTTTGTTTGGTCGCTAATCATCGATTAAATAATTAACTTATCCTAAATATGAATATTCACTATAAAACAATAATATGTATATTATACTTAGTCTTTCCTTAGTTATTCACCAAATATATGATACACGATTAATTATTTAGCTATTAAATAACCTACTAAATATTAGATAGATTTAATCTAATAACAACATTAATTAGAAAAAGACGAGGCAAGCCAAGCCACCTTCCTAAGCATTAAAAAATATATAACCTAGTTCTATGTTTTCTAATGGATTGAACAAAAATATGAAAAAGAATCATCATCCCCTATTTACTACCTCGGACAAGTTTAGACAAGCAATTATATGATTTTGAATACTTAGCTAGCAACGGAGTTAAGATAATCAAACGACTAGCATGCACTCTAATTAAGTTAATCATATAACTATAAACCAATTATAAAAAAAATATAAAATACTCAAACAAGATAAGTTTAGATATAAAATCATAATCTCACAATGATTTAACCAAAAGCTTTAACTTGATTTAACCAAAAATAGAGTTTGATTGCTTATAATCGATTACAAAGAGATAATTTTCTATCAATGGTGACTGGCCGTGGTTAGAATCTCAAAACAATGCCTTAGCATCACTATTTATAGCTAAAACTTGGGTTACATCACATAGGTGTCGACCTCACGTAATACACGGGTTACTCGAATAAAGTTACATGGTTTGGAGCCTTGAAGAATTAGCATTATATAGTTTTCTCACAAGAGGACACTAACATGTGCCTTTATTCTTCATTCCATACTACTTTCTTACTCGCTTGTGTAAACTTTTGCCTTCAAGCCATGTTGAATCTTTGCTTCCCATATAGACTTATTTTTCTTTGTGAGATATGAATGTGTGACTTTTGACTACAAATCATTTGCAATGTCTTCTACCTATGTGATCTTCTTTTCTCTTAGATTGTGCTAGGCTATGACACACACACGGTTATGTGGGATTTACGCCTCTAGCTATGTGGAATGCTAATGTCCATGTGGACTTTTTTGTTGACCAATCCACATGGTTTTTTCCTTAATATATATAATCGATAGCTTTTTCGTTTGTAATCCGATATGGTCGTGTGAATCTTTCAAGTCTCTTTAGTGACTTCTCTTTTCCTTGCTTCCATTTTAGGCTTTCTAGTTTTGATTCATTGTTTTTCCTATAAAACTCTAAGCCATCATCCTATTCTTCATTAATCTAATAAAATACAATAAACACTAGAAAGTTCAATGTAATAGAGCATAAAAATCATGTTAATTATACACTCATCATGGTTAGTCGGAGAATAAGTGGATGAACTATCTTTTTGCATATTCGGTAACATTTGCTACATCATCGCATGATACTCTTAAGTATACTACTCCAATCGCCTTTGACTTTCTAGAAGCGATGTAACGAAAAGAGTAATATTAAGAATCGATTGAATTTTACATAAATACCATAAAATAGGCTTCAATTCGGTGGATTCAAATAATGCTGAAAATTGGGATAAAACTTGATACTCTCTAATAAACTTTATTAGTCAAGCAAAAATGGTGTTTTTCAACCTCAAGGTCATACATAAATAGTGAATTTTTAGCCAAAACCCTAATACAATTCAAAAAGGAAACAAACACTAAATTCAAAAACGTTTAGGAAAAATCTCAAAAAATAATAAAAGCTAATTTTAAGAGCATAAATAATGTTTTTTGAACAAAATCACCCCTACCTCATAGGTAAAGCCGGTATGTTTTCATCGTTGGCCCATTTGGCATCAAAGTAGGTCCAAAGTATCTCAAAATTAGGCTGATAGTTTTTATTTAGTTTTTACCGCGCTCATATCGTTCCATGAATTCTAAGACCCGTTGGTCCGTATCATTCCCCCTAAGAAATAAAAATTCACCCTCAAATTATCTACATTATGATCATCAAAAGATCCACCACAAAAGGGAATCAAACGCATAACATTGAACACATCAACGAGTGCGAATATGATTAGGAAGCTTAAGATGATAAGCATTTGGGTTGATCTTCTCAACTATCTCCACAAAGCCAATCTTCTTCACTCGCCAATTTCTTATAATCTCTTATAAAAAAACGAGTCCTTGATGAGGATAGCTCACATGATCTTAAAACTTGGCATGGTGACATTTCTTGTCAACGGCTACATTGTACATTGAATAAGACTAAGTCAAGTTATCACATATAGCTTTGTGAATTTCCTATAATCCTGTCACAAAATCAGCCTACCTTAACATGAACCATGGTCTAGTTTAGTAGCAATATCGGATCCAAAGGCTCATATGGAATGACGGAATACACAACTTGGAATGCTTGAATCCCCGTACTCCTATTAACATTATGGTTAAAAGCAAATTCAGCTTGACACAACTTCTAATCCCAACTTTTGACATGATCACCAACTTTCAAAAACTAATTATCAACTTCGGCTTGCCCATCTATTAATAGGTGATAGGCACTACTCGAAATT
This sequence comes from Dovyalis caffra, assembly GCA_963924115.1. Classification (NCBI taxonomy): domain Eukaryota; kingdom Viridiplantae; phylum Streptophyta; class Magnoliopsida; order Malpighiales; family Salicaceae; genus Dovyalis; species Dovyalis caffra. Next base: position 13,251,691 of record CAWUPB010001159.1, read on the forward strand.
TAACTATGTGTTCATCATTGTTCACAAGCCGCACCAAAAATGACTAAGGAATTTTGTATCTCTATCAAATACAATGGATGTTGGTAGACCATACGGATAATACACTTCTTGGAAATAAAGACGAGCAACATTAACAACATCCGTCATCTTCTTATAAGGAATAAAATGAACCATCTTAGAAAAGCGATCAATAACCATATAGATAGATTCATTGCCTTACTCGTTCGTGGTAATCCTAAAATAAAATCCATACTAACATCCATCTAAGGCTAAGAAGGCACGAGTAATGGCATGGAAAGTCCAAGTATTAGTAGCTACATCTTTCGACACTTGGCGGATTTGACAACATTATACAAACTTCTCCATTTCTTTTTGAATGATAGGTCAAAAGTATGAATCTTAAATCAATTGCAATGTTCTCTTTCACCCTACATGGCCCTCCCCATATAGCTCCTTAATAATCTACACACACAAACTGTAATAAAAATTCTATCTTCTCTCCTGTGTGAACCTTTCCTATAACAAAAGAGAAATATGGATCAATATCAAGAAAATCATAAAACAAATCTAAACTAGGGACCTTAACTCGTATGTGCGTCAATAAATAACTCCTCCTACTCAATGCATTTGCCACTCTCTTAGTGACCACGACCTTATACTTAACCATAAAAGTAAAATATTGTAAATAAATAATCTACCTCACATGCCTTGTCGACACATTATCTTGCTAGTGTAAGTGTTTCAATGCCTTATGGTCGAGTATACAACACGAATTCCTTATAGAATAACTAATGCCTCCAATGTTTAATAGCACGAACGACTACATAGAACTCCACATCATAAGTATTATAATTAAGCTTTACACTTGACGACTTCTCATTAAAATAGGCCATTAGTCTACTGTTATGACTCAACTCGCCCCAATGCCCAGTTTTGATATATCACTGTGTAGCTTGAAGGGATTCATAAAATAACAACATCAAATTAAGATAGTTATCAATCATGTTTTAATCTTTTAAAATGCCTTTTCTACCTTTCTAGCCTAAGTTAGCTTAGCGACCTTCATATAGTTTGTAATTAGGGCCATAATCTTGTTGAAGTGAGGAATAAAATATCGATAAAAAGAGGTAAGCACATGAAAGCTTCGAACCTTAGTAGTGATGCTAGGTCGAGGTCATTATCTCACCATCTCGATCCTGGACTCATCTACTTACAATCCATCCCTAGAAATGATATAGCTAAGGAACAACGTATTAGGTACCATGAAAACATATTTTTTCACTATCGTATAAAACTTATCTCTATGAAGTACTATTAGAACCTCCCTTAAGTAATGAATATGAACTTGAGGATTGGCATTATAATTAAGACTATCATCAAAGTAAAAAATGATAAATTTATCGATAAATGGCCTCAAGATTTGATTCATGGCATGCATAAAAGTACTCGGTGCGTTTGATAACCCAAACAACATTACTAACCATTCATACAGCGCCTTACGTGTCTTAGAGGTCGTCCACTCATCTCCAAGCCTAATACATATTTGATGATATCCACTCTTCAAATCTAGTTTTGTAAATACCATTGTGTCATTAATTTGATTAAGTAAGTCATCTAGTCATGGAATAGAAAACATGTACCGGACTTTGATCTTGTTAATGGCTCAACTATCTACACACATATGCTCGGGAACCATCCTTCTTTTCACATAAGTAGGATAAAATTTCCAAGAAGGCCTTTCCTCATCCTATCGACAATAGTAATTGATCTATACGAGCTTTATTTTTTGAACCCCTTTTGTTAGAATAATATCAAGATAGGACCTACAAATCTAAACATTTGCTATGTCATTTTCATGGGTGGTGCCATAGGAGCAATTTGGGACATGTACCAATGAAAAAGATTTTGGCTCGATTTTTTTTTTGTGTTTTACATGACGAGCTTCGAGTGTCGACAAGACGTACTCATTTTTTTCACCAAGTTCAACATTTTATTTTTCTATTATTGGATCGATATAACGTTGAGCGATTACCTTCGTCTTGAAATTTTGGTTGCTTTCCTTAGTCTAGAGTAATCTTGATATGTTTGAAGTGGCTAAAATTCAAAAAGCATATAGATCCTAAGTTCTTCTAAGGTTCATCGGGTTTTTTTTCTTAAGGAAAAAGATTGAGCTCGTCGTACATTAAGTAAAACACTACTATAACATCTTAATTAACTTGTATGTCATTTATAAATAATATTAATAGAGATCGGGAAATGACAAAAGAGGTGATGTGTTTATGAGGTTGAGGAAATAGAGATGGAAAAAAATGCAATGTACATGTTTGGCCTGAATTTCATTCTTTATTTCATGAAAAAGAAAACAACAACCTTCAAGCATAGTATTTCTTAATCGCATCGGAATTTACGGGCTTGACTATATTATCCCCATCCATACTAGTCAAAAGGAGCATTCCCTCCAAAAATACTTTTCTTACCATATAAGGGCCTTCATAGTTGGGTGACCACTTGCTTTTATTCTCCCCAAGTATCGATAGAAATTTCCTAAGCACCATATCTCCCTCATGGAATTCTCTTGGTCGAACCTTTTTGTTATATGCATTGGCCATCCTTTTCGATACATTCTTGCATGACAAATGACAGCTAGCCTCTTTTCACTAATCATGTTCAACTGTTCATATCTAATTCTAGCCCATTCTCGCTTCTTCCAACTGTGTCTTCATGAGTACCATAAAAGAAGGGATTTCTATTTCTAAAGACATCACCACCTCCATCCCATAAACCAAAGAATATGGTGTTGCCCCCGTGGATGTTTTTATAGTCGTACGATATGCATATAGGGCATATGAGAGCTTTTTATACCAATCTCTATATGTGACAACCATCTTCCGTATGATCTTCTTGATATTCTTGTTTGCGGCTTCAAACGTCTCATTCATCTTAGGTCGATAAGGTGTCGAGTTGAGATGTTTAATTTTCCACCTCCTGCATAATTCTTCGATCATCTTTCCATTGAAGTTCCGAGCATTATCGATGATTATCGTGTCCGGTAAACCATATCGACAAACTAAACTCTTCTCTATGAACCGCTGGATCACTTTCCGAGTGACATGAGCATAAGAAGTAGCTTCAACCCATTTGGTAAAATAGTTAGTTGTCACCAAGATGAAACGATGACCGTTGCTTGCTTTGGGATTAATAGGCCCAATGACTTCCAAACCCCATATGGCGAAAGGCCAAGGTGACACCATATTATTGAGTGGAACAGGAGGAGCATTGATATGATCTCTATAGACCTAACACTTATGGCACTTGCGAACATACTCTATGCAATCCCTTTCCATTGTCAACCAAAAATATCCACATCGTTGTATCCGATGGGTCATAGTGTGACCATTTACATGAGTTGTACAAATTCCCTCATGGACCTCTTCAATCGTTCTCCCGGCCTTAACTACATTTAGACACCTAAATAATGTCTCATTAAAACTCCGTTTGTACAACACTTCACCATCTAGGTAAAAATCCATGGCTAGCCTCCTCGAGGCCTTCTAATCTATCTTGAAGATACTCGGAGGATACTCTCGATTTTTAATAAACATCCGAATGTTATAGTACCATGGCTTCTCATCTATTTCCTCCTCGATAGCACAATAGTAGGCCGGTGTATTTCTAGTCTCAATACAAATGGGTTATACCCTAACTCCGGGATCAAGTCGAGTCATCGAGGCTAGAGTTACCAATGCATCGACAAATTGATTCTTGTCCCTTCCCATATGAGCAAACTCAATTTCATTAAACTCCTCAACTAATTTGATAATATAAACCTAATAAGGCTTCAACTTCTCATCTTTAGCTTGTCGTTCCCCTTTTACTTGGTAAATTATCGGCATCGAATCAATATATACCTTAAGCTTTATGATCCCTCTCTCTCTAGCTACCTCTAGACCGTGTATACAAGCTTCATACTCGGCTATATTGTTGGTACAATCAAAGCAGAGTTAGATGGCTATTGGATACTACTTTCCATCCGGTGAGATCGAACGACCCTTACACCATTACCCGATACATTCACTGCCCCATCAAAATACATGATCCATTTCTCATTATTCAACTTGACCACTCGTAACTTTGGATGCCATGATATCTTCATCAAGAAAGTCAAAATCTAACGAGTTCATAATCATTGATTGTATTCTCTACCAAATGATCCGTAATTGCACTTCTTTTACTCGACTTTTTGGTCATGTACATAATGTCATATTCCGTCAATAACACCTACCATCTTGCAATTTTGCTTAGCAAATATGGTTTTTCAAAGATATACTTGAGAGGATCTATTTTCGTGATCAACCATGTCATGTAATACAACATATAGTGCACGAGTCGTCGGGCACTCCATACCGAGCCATAGTATATCTTTTCTAAAGCACTATATCGGGACTCACGGTCCATGAATTTCTTACCCAAAAAGTAAATTGCTTGCTCATTCCTTTCAGTTTCATCATGCTAACCTAAAACACTACCCATTGCGAGACTCGGTTACTATCAAATACAAAATCAAAGGTCGACCGGGCATCGATGGGACTAGTAGATGGGGTTTTACGGATATTGCTTGATCTTATCAAAAACAAATTAACATGTATCATACCAAATTCCTGGATTGTTCTTTCTTAACGAGTCTAAAGATAGGTTCACATATCACCGTGAGTTGAGAGATGAATCGGGCTATGTAGTTCAACCGGCCCAAAAACCTCAAAATTTCTTTTCATTATTGGGTGCTAGCATTTCTTGGATGGCCTTGGCTTTATCAAGATCCACTTCTATCCCTCTATTACTTATAACAAAACCCAATAATTGTTTTGACTTGACTCCAAAAGTACACTTGGCGGGGTTTAGCTTCAACTAATACTTTCTTAATCTTTCAAATAGCTTTCTTAATGTCCGAATGTGATCTTTTTTAGGCTTTGTCTTAGCAATCATGTCATCGACGTACATTTTAATTTCTTTATGCATCATGTCATAGAAAAGAGTGACCATAGCAAGTTGTAAGTCGCCCCGACATTCTTTAGACCGAACGGCATGACCTTATAACAATAGATCCCCCATGGTATGAGTAAGTGGAGTTTTTTGTAGCATTGTCTACCAAATGTCAATGTGTGGTAAGAAAAAATCGTCATTGGGACTCGGTTTTATTCAAGTTTCGAAAGTCGACACACATTCGATCTTTCCATTTTTCTTGCTAACCACCATAATGTTTGACACCTAAGTTGGATATTTGATCATCATGAGAAAACCTATCTCAAACTACTTGATGACCTTTTCTTTAACCTTAATAAGGACATTTAGCCTCATTCTTCTTAACTTTTACTTTACTAATTTATGATTGGGTAATATTAGAACCTTATGTATCACTATGCTAGTATCTAGACTAGGCATATCCTCATACAATCGAGCAAACACATCCATAAATTCATACGAGTAAAGTGATCGGACTACTTTTTTCTCCTTCGAAATTAGGGTCCCAATTTAAAGTTCTTTTTTCTTCTCCTCTATCCCCACATTTATGATTTGTAGCTCCTTTTGATGGGGTTTTATTGATCGTTCGGACGGTTCTACAAGCTTGGCAAATTCATCCACATCTCTCTCTTCTTCATCAATAGCAATCAAATTCTCATCAAATTTAGGCCAAACATGTTTGATGCAATTATTTTGAATTTTTAGAGGATATTCATATTTTATATCCTTGAAAGTAAAAAAAATACAAAAATAAGAGGGATGGAAAAGAAAGGACACAAAGTCGAAAGAAAATTCATGATCTCATATTAATACTATGAATAAATGCTCCACATAAGTCTTTCTTAAGACCTTGAGCTAGATAAATGAGAGATTAAAATAGAAAAATAGTGAATTACTCGATAGTGTATGTAGGCAAAATCTCTTTCTCCTCCTAATTATTGAGCCTCTCGCTCGGTGCTCTTTTCTTGATTAGCAAGTCGATAGGCGACATATCCTTCACAAAATTGGCGATCGGTTATGGTAGCATCATGCTTAAGGAACGACCATTAACATCTCAAGGCCAAAGACCTCTTCGTCTTCGACTCTTTGTCTAGGTAATTGATGGATAGATCAACCATTCTTGCCCCCAAGTTCACCATTTCTTGACTTTGATTGATGATGCAAGCGGGGTATGGGAAGGTAGCTCAAATATGAGGAATAAAATCTTCTCTTCATTAGGCTCTCGATCCTCGATTCTAGTCAATCGCTTTTCCTTTTTCAACTCCAAAGCTCTTAGATAATCCTTTTTAGTAGGCTTGAACCCTAACCCAAAATGATGCTCCGAATTAGCTCCACCTATCGCTCCTCATGTTTCATCACTAAGATCTCTCGCTCACCGAGAATCCACACTTCATCAAGTATTTTACTACCATTCTCTCGCTCACCGAGAATCCGCACTTCATCAAGTATTTTACTACCATTTTTATAGCATTAGATACTTTTGGTTGTCTCAACACGACATGCTTGAATACGCAATCTATGTTCACGATTTCAAAAGCATGTAGATCACCATCTCGACTCCCTTCGACCTCAATATAAGGTACCGACATATTTTTAAACAAAGACAATGCTTCTTGTACCATTACCGTGACCAACTTACCATTTGCCACATACTTCAACCTTCGATGTAGCGATGATGCCACATCATCAGTCGAGTGGATCCGTGGTCTCCCCAAAAGCATACTATATGACGGTTGTATGTTAATAACTTGCATAGTGCCCCGAAATTGGTGGGGTCTAATGTCCAAGTTAATGTTGATATCTCCTATCACCCGCCTTAAAGACCCTTCATAAGCTCTAGCCATTATACTACTAGGATGCATATGAGATGCATCCACGGACAACCGATCTATAACCATCTTAGGTAAGACATTCAAAGCGGACCCATTATCAATTAGCACTTTAGCAATCATGTGGTCCTTACATTTGCCTATGATATATAAAGGCTTGTTGTATCTTGTGCCTTCAAGGCCTATTTCATCTTCGAGAGAATGATAAGTAGTTGGTTGTTTGAATCCTTGTCACCAAATACTCTAGTTTATTCGAAGTAACATCCCGAGAGACATATGCTTTATTCAAAACCATTTGCAGGCACCTTCCGATGAGGTTTTGAACTCAAGATTAGTGACAATAGAGAGATCTTGGTCGATGTCTTTTTCGGTTGATCTACCACACTATAATCATTATTTTTCATCACCTCGAGGAATTCAATGGCTTCTTCATCATCGACGAGCTTGTTCATTTTCCCTACCTTAGTAAGGTCTATTACTTCTTTACCCTTCTCAACTCTCTTCAACTCTTTTGGGGTATAGCATCTCCCACTTAGGGTGAGGCTAGCAATATAAGTATTAAATGATGTGTTTAATACTCGGATAAGTATGACTCATAACATTATAAGGTGTAGCTAGATGGTTCTTTGGCTCGGATAGAATCATTCTAGAAGGTCCATTGTCCATTGGTTGATACTTACAAACCTCCAAATAACCTTCTTCCGTTGGCGAAACCATCTCTACTAGTGGTCCTTCTCCATCTTTCTCAAATCGCAAAGTCCCCAAAATTACCATGGTCTCCACCTCTTCGTAGAACTCCTTACAATTGTTGATATCATACCCTTCCATCCGATGATATCTATAAGTATCGACCTTTGTCATTCTCATTTTGATTACTAGTCAACCTTCCGAGATAACCAGTTTGGATTAGCATCGAAAACAAGCTATTCATCGATACTCTAACCTTCTTCTCTTCTCTATCAACCTTTATCTCATCAATCGTTATCATGCTTACATTTCCTCCTCTAGTAGCTCGATTCGAAGTGGATTAGTATTGACATTGGGTGTGTTTGAATCATTGAAACTTATCCAATTATGCTTGATAAGGAACCTCACCTTCCTCTTAAAAGCCAAACGAGTCTTCGATAGAATGGCTATTGATACTCGCTATGGTACTCATATTGTTCATTGTCTTTATACCGGGATGGGAAAGGAGGTCGTACAAGCTTAGCAGGAATAGGGACCACATGACCAATATTAACTAGACGATGGAACAATTCTTTCAAAGAAAATAGAAGAGGTGGTAATGGTTTGTAGTTTTCTCCGTTATAACTATTGTTATGGGTGGGCTGGTTTCGTGGTGTTTGGTTATAGTTTGGAGGACCCCGAGGTGATTTGATCAAGCAAGGGAATTAGTTATTTTGATAGGTGGGCATGGTTAGATCATATTGGGGCGATTGGTTTGGTTGATAAGGTAAGTAGGTTTGGTTTAGCATGGGTGGTCTTGTTGGAGTCTGTAGGAAAGGTAGTGACTATAGGATGTGTTTGGTAAGGTGTTTGGGGGTAGGGTATTGGTTGTACTTGATATGGGCTTTGGTGGGTGTATGACTTTAAATTGTTCTAACTACTTCTAAGCCCATGCGAGCCAACTTGGTGAACTTCCTCTTCTCTTTTCTTACCCCACACTTGCTCTCTTCTCCGTCCCTCTAGAGATCTTTTCAGCCTTCATAGCTAGTTCAACTCTTTCGATAATGACCACTACATTGGTAAAGTTGATTGAGGCATTCCCAATCGGATATTCAAAGTATGGTGCTTTGAATGTATCCGAGAAAATTGAGATCAATTCGGATTCGGGCAACGGTAGATGAATCCGAGCGACCACCTCGTGCCACCTTTGCGTATATTCTTTAATCATTTCTCTTGACCCTTTCTCCATCCCTTGGAGATCCAATCTATTCGGTGCTATCTCCATGTTGAACTTATACTTGTTTGAAAAAAACATCGGCTAGATCCTTCTACCTTCGGATCTTTGATCCCTCTAACCTCATGTACCGACTCAAAACCGAACCTCCTAAGCTCTCATAAAAGAAATGGATTAGCAGATGTTCATCGTGAACCACTTCGCCATCTTGCTATAGTAAACCCTCAAGTGAGTTATGGGACACTAAGTTTCGGTGTACTTAAGAAAATCTAGCAACTTAAACTTTCTTGGAATCACTATATTAGGCACCAAACACATTTTGGAGGCCTTAATTGGATCGTAGGTGTCCTCCCCTCTACTACTCTTAGGCATTCTTCTAGTGTCATGAGTCTATGAGTCTGTTCATACTTAGGCCTTCAACCGCCCTAGGACCATGAGTTTTCTCTTCGCAGGATCTGCTAGAGGCATTTACGGGACTCATAGGTTCATGGGATAAGCAAATGTCCCGATAGGATATGAGCTTTTAGCATGAGAAGTTGCTTAATTGGAAGGCCTCGACCGATGGCATGATAGAAGAGCATATGGTACTTCGGGTTGTCTTTGATTCAAGCTACCTCCCCTCTCAATGCTTGCTCTAATAGGGATGTCATCCGAGTCACACTTCCTCTCGGCGAGTCAAACTCTTGCCGACTAATTGACTCTTGTTGTGGTCTTTCTTCATTCTCCATTTGGTGAGCCCGAAGTCGAGTGTTGTAGACGCATAAAGAGGATTGAGCGGAGCGACCTATGTTTAATTTCTAATATAAATAAACACCAAAATATATACAAATAAAATACTAGATGTAAATGCATGCTTTTGAATTGGGCTAAATACCTTTCTTTTCTTTATTGCATATTAAATCATGATAGAATCTTATTAAGGATGGATCAAATCAAACTAGTACTCATCGAGGAAAAAATTACACCACAAATACTTGGGCGATTAGGGAGATATGAATTGCTCAAAATTTAGTCATGACTTGATATTGGAATGAGGAAACTATTTCATTGACAACACACAAAGAGTAAAATAAAAACGAAATAACATTTTTATTGCAATCCAAATTTTTATGACATTCTAAATGTGATTTAAAGAAACATTAAAATGAAAGAAAAGCCCTACTACATAGGAAATCCTATTCTAAGTTTGGCCACAGCCCCAAGCCTTCATAGGAAATCATGTCATTTATGAGCCTTCGAAGCTTCTCATAAAATAGTTGAACTCGCTTCATCTTTTGGGTGTATGCCATCATCTAAGAGCTCTATAATGTTTTGCATTTCCAAAGCATAATCTTTAGTGTTCTAAGCTTGTAAATGATACTTCATAGTCCTACTTCTTTACTTAGCAGACTTCTTTTCTCAATACATCCCTTTCCTTTATCATTGTTCGCATAGCCATGGTGTGCTCCTCTCTAGATCCGGCCTATCGTTCTTGGTTGACCCTATCTTTTCCTTTCAATTGCTCCACATGAGTACTCAAATGGCTTATTACATCCGATTGGTTAGCCATATGTGCTCGTGGCATATCTCTAAATTCCTCGAGGCTATCATTGTCATCTCTAAGCTTGTCAACAACTCCCTCTATCAATTGGAGTTGACTATGAAGCTTCTTGTTTTCTTCCTCTTAAACTTTCATCGCATGGACTTTAGTATCTAAAATTTTCTCTAAATTCCTTTTCTTTTGAGTTAGTTTAACCACTCGAGCATTTAGGTCATCATTGAGTATTTCATGTTGGGCATTCACTTCTGGAGAACATCCTCTATTGTCTCATTCATCATTCGAGATGGGCCCTCGAATGGTGGCACACGGTATCCCTTCCCTCTAGTGCTATGCCATTTCGAGTATCCAGGTGAGGTTCTTCCAGCCATTATTCTTTCGAAGTGACAACCCTTCTATTTTTCGAAGCAGTCTTAGCTTCCTCCAAAAACTTCTTAGAAACCCTCGGATCCTCATAATACTCATTTAAACCAATCGTCCTTGGAATGAATTGCTCGAATCCCAACTTTCTTAGAAATATGTTCGGACTAACCGATGCAACGAACGAGCTCCAATTAGTGGCACCCAAGAAAAGTTACCACAAAAGGTCGTGTAGCACCGGAAGAAGGCATATCGTGCTCTCCAATGGAATTCGACTTGTCTAAATTGAAGAATAACTTGGCCCATATTGTCTTACCCAACTCATTGAGGGCGTGACAAGCAAAATTTTTTAACTTAGAATGCAAGTGCCATGGGGTGTAAACAATGCTGAGGCTTCCCTAGTCACTATGTGGCTCACGAGTCCCTAAAAACAACAACTGGACACAACACCTCAAATGCCCATCTCCTTTTCTTCGGTAGAAATTTAATGAAGAGAGGGTTTCGCTAGCATTGTTGTAGTGGGATTAACCTTTAGAGATACTATATTTTTAAATACGTTGATCGTCTTAACATCGATCATGCTCTTAGCCGATGGTACCGATCCATATATTACCAATGCCAAGATTTGGAGTCTAACTTGGTTATCGGGATCTTGTAAATGCTTCATGAATTCTACTTGAGAATGTCCCAAAACCAACCTTAAGATTTACCCCTCTAGGTTAGTTGCTTTTTGGCTAAAGTGGTGTTAGTTCCAATCAACCAAGCAAAGTTTGATGGAGCATGTTCGGGCATACTATAGAAGTAGACGATCTCTGTTTTGAGAAATGCTAGGAGAGCTTCGTATTCCTCAAGTGTAGGTAACAAGTCTACACTCCCAAAGGTGAAGCAACGATAATTCGGATCCCAATGGCCTATTATAGTTTGGAAGCATGCGATCTGGGCCTTGATCTTGAGCAGATAAGCTATGTCACCATATATCTTATGGAAATCAAGTTGGTCCTTGAAAATGAGCATCTTCCAACAACCGAGAAGCGGACTAGTGTTGGCCACTTTGTCAACCAATTTAACCCTTTCTTGTAGTCTCGACACAAAACTCGAGGGCGGACAATCTCCTTTCTAATTTTGGGCCCACTCGCATTTGACCCTAAAATCCTCGACCTTGTTTCGAGTTCTTTTGTCATGATTTAATATGAAGGATAACCCGCAAGACCAAAGGTCGGTATCAACATCATTTGATAATAATTCGTGTCTTAATTAGGTTAACCCCAACGAGCGGGATCTAGCTTTTCTATGGTTGGATAAAGCTTGACTAGTCCTAAAAATTTTTCAAGCCTCTAGACTACCTAAATTACCGAGTGGGGTAATCCAGCTCCTAACCTTATACATTAGGAGGTAGGGGAAAGTCATTTCACCATTTTCAATGTATAGGGTGAGTTTTAGTCTAAACGAGAGTTTGGAAGAGCATCGATAGACTTTCATCATACTCGCCTCCAAATCACTCTATCTAATTCCTATCGTGGTTTAGCTTGGGTCTAGAGCATTTAGGGGGTTCCTTCATGATATGTGCAACAATTAAAAGAAAAGGCATATAACCCAATTTAAAAATAAATGTGCAACGAAAAAATAGATTACAAAAATTTAAATATATACAATAAATAAATAAAATTCAGAAAATAATGTCATAAAAACTAAATATAGGAGATAAATTAAAAACTAAACCTAGGCCTAACTTTAGTCCCCAGTAGAGTCGCCATTCGTCGCTACACGATGTCGGATGGGACTCCCCAAAGAAATTAAATCTAAGCATTAATTATTTACAAAATTCATTTACAGAGTTTTGGAGTCGCCACCTAGTATTTAAGGAACTAGGAATCTAAAATAGGTACTCGGTTCGGAGATTTCTAAGGTAAGGAGTTGGTTACACTTTTAGGAAGATATCTAATTACCTAAAAAGGCCCTTATTGAAAAAATGGTACCATGTTGGTTTTGTTCGAATTCATCTCCTAAAATATCAAATTATTTTTTGATTTCTAGACTCCTATTTTTTAAAAAAAAAAATTAAATTTTTAATTGCTGGGCATGACATCATATTAAAACGATCGTCGGTCCTCTTCGTTGGACGACACGTCGGTTCAAACATCGGATCCACTAAAGGCCTTGACACAATCGGCGTGTTGGAGGACGTCCTAATTAAAAGGTAATTTTTTAGTGACGTCGATCCCTATCAAATAGGAGAATTCATCAAAAAATTTTGAAAAAAGGTTTTTGGTGACGTTAGTCCCTATCGGATAGCAGACTTCGTCGAAATTATTATTATTTTTTTATTATTCTTTTAAATATTTTTTTGGTGGCGTCAATCCCTACCAAATAGAAGGTTTCGCCAAAAAAATTTACACATTTCTTTTGGTGACGTCGATCTCTATCGGATAAGAAACTTTGTCAAAAATTTATAATTTTATGAAAAATAAAAAAAGAGAAGACATTGAAGTAACAATTTTAAATTAATATAAGAAAAAGCATCAAGGAATAAAAACAAACAAGCTAAAAAAAGATAAATAAAAAAAAGAATTCATCCTGGACGCCATCCATTAACCAACAACTTATTTTTCTCCTACCAATTCCCTTTTTCTTTTTTACTTTCTAATTTTTTTTATTCAATTTTCTTGGAAGAGGTCTGGACGACCAGACCTTTTTTTTTTTTTTTTACAAAAGGGGCGGATTGGGCTAGACTGGACGATCCAACCCTTGTTTTTTTCTTCTTTTTTTCACAAAGAAAGGATGGGCCGGACCGAAATTGGTCCGACCCATACGCCTTTTTTTCTTTTTTCTTAGTGGGCTTTAACCCGAAAACGAGCCCAAGTGAACATTTTTGACAAAAAACGGATCAAACACCCTAAAGACTCTCCATCTCTCCTCGTTCTTCTCAATCTTCTTATTCTCTCTCTATTTTCTCATATTTTTCTCTAGAAATTAAAACTTCGTTCAAGACAAATAACATACCCTATTCATGTTCTCATTCAAATCGAACACCAAATCCGAAGCTTAAACGAATAGTTAACTATCGTTTGTGATGAAATTTAATAGAATCAAAACTCGAAAAACGAAGAAAGAAGAAAAAGAAGAAAAAAACGATTACCGACACTAGTGAGCTTAAACGGATGATTATCGTTCTAGAAAAAACTTCCTCAAGTTGTTTTTGGAAAAAAACTTAGGGGTTGTCGATGGATTTTTGGAAACTCAAGTGAGTTCAAGATCGAAAGAGTAAAGTTCAGCAAGTGTGATGAACTTCAAAATGAAAAACCCGAACGCCAAGAACGTTCAAATGCTACCCGTAAAATTCGATGGGGAAAAATCCAAAAAATGCTAGTTAAACTTCCAACCCGCAGACCGAAGTTAAATGATTGATGGTAGTTGAAATCGAACTCTAGAAAGATCAAATAATGGACCCAAAAAATAAATTTGAAACCCCAATGATGATGAACACCAAGAACATGAAGAACACTCAACCTAGGAAAACCCAAAAACCCGAGAAAAATTAAGCCTTTTTGCTTTTGATTTTTACTCTCTTTTAACCGAATTTCTCGCCCAAGCTTCCTCTCCTTGTTCTGTAAAATCAAACCCATTTTATAGCCAAAACTTCCTAGAATTTCTCCTAAAATCAAATCTCAATCCCGAATTTTTTTATTAAAATATTTCCTCTTTAATTCATGATTAATTGAAATCAAAACATGAAATTTTTTCATTGCTTTCTATTGGTATTGATTTTGGCTAAGAATCCATGATTAATGCAAAATTAAAACATAAAATTTGGGGAAGATTTGACAGATTCTCCCCTAGGATTTTTGAAGAGAATCTGGATTTGGAGTGGACGACAGGTCATCCTCCATATTTCGATCCCGTCGTCTCGCTCCAACATTCCAATTTAATCTCTATGCATTTCGATTTTAGCAATTACGTCATTTTGTGGTACAATTTCAATACAATCTTATAATCGGGTCCCTATAAGAAGCAATTTAGGTTCTAAATTTTTCAATTGGTTCAATTATACCTTTTTTTAAATGCAATTGTGCCCCCGAGTGAATGTTTTTGTATTTTTTTATCATTTTCTTCTTTTTTTTTCCTTTAAACATCAATTGAAATTAAAAATAAAAAACATACATGAAATAAAAAATAAAAAATAAAAAATAAAAATAAAAAAATAAAAAATGGTAAATTTGGGTTATTACAACTATCGCAAAAATTCTCTTTTTTGCTTCGGTTTTTAGACCGTAATAAATTCATTTTTTCTGGTGGTGAAGTGAGGGGAAAAAAAGTGAGGTGTGTATTTATAACTAAGTAAAAAAAAATTTTCTCCACCGTCTAGTTCAACATTTTGGTATCAGAACTGGTTGGTTAGAGACTACCATACTCCTCAAGAAGTCCACGTAAGTGTTTGGAGGCAAGTTGCTCTTGGAAATGAATTACTGACCTAGGGTCGGCGAGGAGAGGCTATAGAGGAGACTTTGTTCGTGCACGGTCAAGGACTGAAGCTTGTTATCTGGGACCAAGCATACTTGGTACGTAGAGATCAACCAAGTCATGATGTCAGACCATACTAGTGCTACTGGTAGCATAAAAAAGCTCAACGAGTACAACTATCTAAATTACAAGTCGATAAAACCCGAGGTAACAATAAGGCAACTTCCAGTGATGATGCAATTAGTTTGACACATTTGAATATTACGAGTTGTCAGGGGTCTATTTCAGATGCTAATGCGAGAACCAGTAAGCTTAATAAATACACTAAAGAAACTCAGTAGATAGAATAGAAGGGGGTCAGATGTCTAAAAAAGATGTGCAAAAATTATATAAGAGCCTTCGAAAGAATACTTAGAAAAGACTACCGAAACCAATCAGCATGATGAAGATGAGAGCAGCTATTAAGGCATTAAGTAAGGGTACTCTTGGAAGTCAAACCCGTTGCAATGAAGAAACAAATCACAGCCACAAAACAAATGTACACGGGAGGTGGTAAAAAATGGCTGCCAATTAAAGAAATCCATGAGCTGTACATGGGCTGTACATGGGCTGGAACATGGCAGCTGGACGTGAGCTATGCATGGCTGGAATTGAAGTGCAAAGTCGGTGAAGATGCATGAGTTGCACATGGCAACTGTAGCCAGCCGTCCATGGGCTGTAACTGAAGGAACAAAGGCGGTTAATTTGCTTATAAAAGGAACCAACCTTATTTGTAATAGTAGCATGAAAACCTGGAGAGAGAGAGAGAGAGAAAAAGGGTGAGCTGACGCTATACCACCAGCAGCTACGAAGTGAGAAATATAGTGTGTAAAAATATTTTTTGTATAAGGTTTTTTTGTAATCAATATATATATATATATTGATTACAAAAAAACCTTATACAAAAAATATTTTTACACACTATATTTCTCACTTCGTAGCTGCTAGTGGTATAGCGTCAGCTCACCCTTTGTGAGCCTATTACGCCTCCAGCAAGTGGTATTAGAACCAGTTTCGTGTCTTTCTTTCAAGTGAGATGATGGCCCAAATGATTCAGCCTCAGATCCCAAAATTAAGAACTTTGAATTATGAAAACTGGAGCATCCAAATGAAAGTTCTGCTCGGTTCACACGATCTATGGGAGATTATTGAAGAAGGCTATACAAAGCCCGAAGATGCTATTGCCAAAGCATTTTTGACAAATGCACAAAAGACAGCAGTTAAAGAATAACGCAAAAAGGATAAGAAGGCTTTGTTTTTCATTTTCCAAGGAGTTGATCAATCAATCTTTGAGAAAGTATCGGACGTAAAGACATTAAAAGAGACATGGGAGATTCTGCAAAAATCTCTTCAAGGAGTCGAAAAAGCTAAAAAGGTACAGCTCCAATCACTCAGTTGAGATATAGATAATAGATTCTTCTTCATTTTTGGCACCTGCAAGATATTCTGTAGCTTGACTTGATTGGAATTGAATCATGGCATAAACTTTATGTTTCCAGTATAAGTAATCGGTAATTTTGAGATATCAGCCATCTCTATGATTTTTCCTCCTTTATATTTGGATAAAAGCAACTAAAGTTTATCCTTAACACCTATCATATGATTGGAAAAACCAGAGTCTATAATCCAATTGTTATTGTAGTCGGTAGCTTGCAATCTTGTTGCCACAAGTGCTTCCTCATTTTTCTCTTTCACACCACTTCGATCATCAAAATCGAATTCTTCCTCTGTCATATTTGGAGGAGCTGCCACATAGATGTTCGAAAGTCCCATTCTTCTTCGTTGTCTTTCATCTCATGCTGATTTTTTGATGTCACCACATTTCCTTAGATTGTCTTTTTCTTATGCCAACAATCTTGAGCTAAATGGCATTTTTTCCACAGACAAAGCATTTGTTATTTCGTCGTGCTATACCACGGCCGTACTAAACTCCCCCTATTTAGTATTTCTCTCGTTGTCCTCGTAGCTTTTCTTCTTCACTATAACTCGACCTATCATTACTATGTCTATTTTTTTTGGCTTTTTTTATTACTAAAAGTTGCCACCTCACTATTATTTTTTATAGAAACCCTTGCCATTTTTTTTTAAGGAGAGCTTCTTGGCATGCCAATATATTTCTAATTCATTTAGAGAGGGTTGGTCTTTCTAGCCTTTTATTGCTGTGATTATCCCCTTATATTCGGATTTCAAACCATTATAGATAATTCTGCTTATTCGACTTTTTCTAATTTTGGATTCATGATCCAACTGATCTATTTCTTGATACAAGTTTCGAACTTCTGAAAGTATGGATTGATAGATAACGTACCTTGTGCGGTGTTCGTTGGTTCTTCTTCAAGAAGCCGACGGCAAGCGTCATTTTCGTTGAGTAGAGGGCAACGAGTGCATCCCATGCCTGTTTAGTTGTCTCTGCATCTTCAATACGTGACAGTAGACTTTCATCTATTATAGTCTAAATCATGTACAAAGCTTTGTTGGCTCTTATATTCCATTTTCTAATAGCTTACATATCTTCTATTAATTGTTAGGAGTCTTCTCCATCGATAATATCCCACAAATCCTGACCTCTAATTGAGTTAAGATTTAATACAGATCTACCAATCTAGGTTCTTGTCATCCATCTCTATCACTCCCATTTATCTTAGTTTTGTCAATTTCTACAAGGGAAACTGTCGTTGCTATCTTCATGTTTACTAGATGTTTACCCTATGTTTGGATAATTCCTCTTGAGAGGAAAGAAAAGAGAGAAAAGAAAGTGAGAGAAAAGAAAAAAGGGAGGAAAGAAAATCATTTTCCATTTATTGTTTGGATAAGAGTGGAAAGGAAAGGAAAGAAAATACATTTCCTTTGTTTGAAAGAGGAAGGAAAGAAAATGTATGATTATATATTTACTATAATACCCTTGTGATTATATTTATATATTTAAACACTTATAATAAATTTGTATAAATATTTTTTTCATGAAAATAACATAAATGATGATAAAAAAAAATCTAACATGTAGCATATATCTGAAATGATAAGATAAATAATGAATCGTCTTCATAGCATAACCGATAACTCGTTTATTAATTAATTAATCCAATAGTTAATTTATATTAATTATTAACATAAGGGCCAAAGACGTATCCCACTGAGAATCTGAGATAAACATGCATGTCCTCCATGAGGTCAGATCACATCACCACCATTGGATCATCATTTCGACATAAAACACGAGGGAAAAAAATGAAATGGAGCCCACCACTGTTCATATTTATATAAAGCTCAACAACGGCAGGTCCATCCATCGGAAGACCTAGGGAAAGACGGGCAGACGTGGAAAGACATAGAGAGAGAGTGACATGGAGAAAGCAATGTAAGAGAGAGAGATGAGATATATATCAAAATGAAACGATATTTTTTGAGTTTCCTTCCGTTTTGCAGAGAGAAGGAGAGAAGGAGTGGATTTGTAGATGTTCAATGATGGCTGTTGGTAAGCGAGAGAGAGAGAGAGTTCAGGGAAGAAGAAGGGAAGGGATGGCTGCCAAGGATGAAACTGGAAGAACCATGAGCTAAATGAGTTTCCTTCCATTTTTCTCCCCATTTTCTCCCAATTTTGGGAGGAAAATGGATCCTACCTTTTTTAGCTTTGTTTAATATTTTTTTTTCTTTCCTCAGTTTTCTTCTGTAAACCAAACGGAGAAAATCTTTTCTTTCCTTCCTATTTTCTTTCCTCTCTCTCACTTTCTATCCTATCCAAACAGAGGGTTAGTGTCTGACTCATCATCATTAGACTCCTCATCAATCAAATTATCGAAAAAGGCAAGCCTATTATCCCCAGCCCCCATCTATATCCTCGCTCTAAAGCGTTCTCCTTATCTTCTTTGTGATCCAACGCTGAATTTTTATCAATTTTTGCATCCGACGTTTCCCAACCTGAAGTTCAATCTGAACCAAACTGTGCATTTTCTGTCAAACCTGCATTTGTAACTTTCTCCACAAGTGCAATATCTACTTTGTTACCCTCTTGAAACAGTCTTTCCTTTAATGTTACCATTATTTACCACATGATACCTAAACTTTTTCACCTTCTGCCAGGCCTCTATCCTTTTTCCATCATGCAAACCTATTTTATGAGTAACTACGATAATATGACTTGTGGTGTTATTCTGGTACTTATTCTTCCCTGTTGGAACTGTTAGGACTGTAAGAATAATCAGTCTCACATAAGAGTTAGAAGTTTCAGCATGGAAGTCTTGCACTCTAGGCAGGACTGCTGTGAACCAGCACGCATCCCAGGCGCAGGTCTGCTGCGAGCCAGTAGGCACTCCAGGCGTTACTACTCCGAGCCAGTGTGTGGAAGACTCTATGGGACAGACTTCTTCTCACTGTCAAACACCCTTTGACTTATCTTGTAATGTCTATACAAACCAATAAACTGATCAAGAATTATACAATAATAATATACAGATTCATTATTTTACAGGAACATCATCTTTTAATTTTAGGTCTAGAAGGTTGGTGAGATTTTCTCTTCCGACATTTACTAATAGAGTGGCCAACCACTATACTATATTAAATTCCCTTCGTACTCCACGAATTGCCAAAATCTTGATTCTTTGCTTGAACCCACCAAAATTCTCGAAGGAAGTGCAACTGAAATGTCAACTTCTAACATACGAGCATACATAGGATGTCTCAAGGCTAAGGTTCTGTCATCAGTGCTTACACGCTGAGAACTAATTCAGCTTCCCTATCATTGGTGGCATGGCCACAAAAACTAGGGTAACCCTAGGTTGTGGATGAAAACGCAAGTGAAAGAATCTTCTTATCCTTTCTAGAGAGGAAAAACTTTTCTAGTATGAAGAGATTGAATCCAAATATCCAATAATTTTCCTTTATAAAAATGCAGGTTACCTAATCAATCCAGACAATTGTTAGAGAGATAATATAAAATCAATCTCGATTGGTATTCTAGATAGTACCAAAAAAAGCAACAAGATTCTCATTAGCTTGGGACGAAGATGATAAAAGTTATCCTCTTATAACAGCAACTTCTATGCAAGAAGAGTGGTTAGCGTTAACTAGGTCCGAGAAAAGACAGAACTAACTTGAAGCTAGATTTAAAAAAAAACTTACAAATTGATAGAAATTAAATATCATTCTTTAACTCAACAGATAGAGGGTAAACACAAAATTAAAAATAAAATTCATAGAAAACCATTCAAAAGAGTTTAATGCTAGCTATTAAAAAGATCACATACGTTAAAACTCTGTATGTTTTCAATATATTTCAATACAGAGTACAAGAGAAAAGCAAGGCTTATATAGCATATACCGAGTCCCATTATAGGGTTTCTTAATGAGGATGCATATGTACGGTAAACAAATCACTAAAAAGTCTCCACAATTATAGGAGAGTAACAGCTCACGCCAACATTCTCTTTCAAGTTGGTGCATAGATATCGTCAATGTCCAACTTGTCAATTGACTTATAAAAGACCCCGCTTGAGATTGCTTTGTATGAATATTTGCTAATTGATCTTTGGACTTAACAAATAGAAATTGTGCTACCTTAGCTTCAAGTTCTTCTTTGATAAAATATTGGTCTATCTCAACATGCTTAGTTCAATCTTGTTGAACCAAATTTTGTGCAATCTCTATAAGAGAGTTATTATCACAGTAAAAGATTCATCGTAGACTCAAATAAATAGCCAAATTCTTTTAGTAGCTCTTTTAACCAAATAAGCTCACAAAGACCTTTAACCATGCCTTCAAACTCGATATCCGCACTAGACAATGCGACCACTTTTTGTTTCTTACTTATCCATGTGACTAGATTTCACCCATAAAGTTGAAATATTCGGATGTTGATTTTCTATCAAAAGTACTCTCAGCCTAGTCCGTATAACCACCGATATTCAGATGATTATATTTTTTGAACATAAGCTCTTTCCCTAAAGATGACTTTAAATACTATAAGATTCCGAAATGGCATTCATATGATCCTCGCTAGGATTATGCATAAATTGACTCACCGAACTCATAGCATACATAATATCTAATGGGGTATGAGACAAGTAAATCAGCTCTCCTACAAGTTATTGGTACCTTTCTCTATTTGTTGGAATTTGGTTCAAGTATTCTCACAACCCATCATTCCGAACTACTCGGTGAATCAACTAGTTTACACTCAAGCATTCCTATTTTAGTAAGCAAGTCAAGAACATATTTCCATTGTGGTAAAAATATGCTTTAACTCGACCTAGATACCTCAATACATAAAAAAATTTTAAACCCCCAAGTTTTTTTATTTCAAACTTAGTCGCCAAATGTTTCTATAAACTAGAGATTTCCTCTTTGTCATTCCTCGTAATTATTATATCACCAACATAAACAATCAACGTTATCACCATCCCTTGTCGATATTTTAGGAATAGAGTATGGTCCGAATTACTCTACTTGAAACCATGTTTTCTCCTAGCCAAGCTAAATCATCCAAACCATGCTCTTGGCAATTGTTTTTAGACCATGTAGAAACTTTTATAGCTTACATATGACCCTAGTTTGTGATGAGGAAGTAACGCCCGAAGGAACATCCACGTACACTTCTTCATTAAGATTCCCATGAAGAAATATATTTTTCACATCAAATTGATGTAGTAGCCAATCTAAATTTGTAGCAAGAGATAACAAAACTCATACAGCTTTTAACTTTGCAACTAATGAAAAAGTCTTTGAATAATATATGTCATATGTGTGGGTGTATCCCTTCGCTATAAGTCTCCCCTTGTATCTCTCTATTGACTTCGTCTATGTTATGTTTGGTAGAGAACACCCATCTAAATCCCATAGTTTTCTTTCCTTCGAGTAAATTCATAAGCTTCCATGCATCATTCTTTTGCAAATCTATCATTTCTTTAGTTATCGCTTGGATCCATTTGGGGTCATTCAGTGCCTCATGTATTGTACTCAAAATATGCTAAATGGATATCTTATGCACAAAAGCTTTGAGGGATTATGACAATCTTTGAGTACAAACATTGTTAGCAATGGGATATTCAAACTTCCTTTCTTTATGTTCTAGTGAATGTTGATACGAGTGGCTTACCAAGATTACGTTTGAAAGGTAATTTATAGCCAACATACTCATCTATGATATTAGTGAGAGAAGAAGAGTTTAGAAACTATATATAAGGAGTATTCTTAGAAGTGTGGTCATGTGGTTCTAAAGCATTAGGACTCGGGTTGTTCTTGAATATCCCCTGTCTTGGTATCAATATCCTCTTCTTGCCCAATCATATTCATTGTTGAATCCGTAGGTTGGTTTTCAACCAAAAATGATAGTAAAGGTTGAGCTCCATCGATTCAGTCATGTCATTAGTTCCATTCACTTCTTCCAAGTTTGTATCCTCTAAGCCTAGCTAGTTTTTCTAGTTATCCATATTAGGCTTTTTCACTTAGCTACTCCCTCCGAAAAGAAGAATCTAGGTTGTAAAGAACATTTCTAACTCGAGAAATATGGCATCCATGGTGGTGGGTGTCGATTCCAACAAAATAAACTAATCTACTCTCAAAAATGGATTTTGTAAACAGGGTGAATAGAGTCGTACTCCACAAGGATTGATTAATTATCTTATCCGAAAAAAAAAAAAGGAAAATAGAAGTAGAATGGGAGTTTTTTTTTTTTTTTTGACAAGCTAAAATAAGGCTACTACAATGGAAATCAAAACAAAAAAGTAAAGAAGTAAAATCGGAGAGAACAAATTTTCAGTCGGGAGCGATATATTGTTTGTGGTTCAATTCAATTGATCATTGATGGACAATCGATGATTGAAATAAGCTCTTCAATCACAACTCTTATTAATCAATCAATCCTAAACAAGCTCTTAAGATTTAAATTGATAATAGCAAGAAGAGATAGAAGGGTGATCAATTTCCAATCAACAACATGCTAGCTTGGTTGTTTAAATTGGAATAATTATTTCCTTTAATATGACTTAACACTTCAATTCATTAATCATATTAAATTGCCACAGATATTGAAATAATTAAACATATACGAATTTAACACTTCAATTGGCATCAAGAATTCAATCTCAATTAATCAAAAT
This sequence comes from Dovyalis caffra, assembly GCA_963924115.1. Classification (NCBI taxonomy): domain Eukaryota; kingdom Viridiplantae; phylum Streptophyta; class Magnoliopsida; order Malpighiales; family Salicaceae; genus Dovyalis; species Dovyalis caffra. Next base: position 13,274,929 of record CAWUPB010001159.1, read on the forward strand.
GTCTTCTAATCAATCAAGAAAAATACTTATCTTATGAACACAGAAAATTATTGATATTCTTAGAAAAGACACAATTAAATCACAAAGATCTCACAATGAATCTTGAACCAAAAACCTCTATATCCTCTTAACTAGAAGGAGATTTTAGCTACTCATTCTTTTGAGAAAGATGCCGAATCGAAGATGAGCATGCTATCCGAATTGCTCTACACGTCGAATGCCTTCCCAAAGGTTCTCTCCCTCCCTTTTATAAGGAATCCTCAAAAGACTTCATCACTTAATAGGATGTGTACTCCTTCCGGATAAACACAAAAATCGCCTAAATAAGATAGAGGCCAAATTAGGAGATAAGAGCAAAATCCTATTTTTTCTTAACTTCCATGCGCGAGAATTCTACTCGGCTTCTAGAATTATGATTTTGTCACTAGGTGAAGGCACACTTCGAGCAATTGTGTCCTACTAGAACTCTAACGACTTCATCCTTTTTGACATGTGGCAAACGGATGTCAAAACATCCAATTTCATCTTAAATCAATTCAACTCGATATTTATCTCGCTTCATAAATATTATATAAGTAATTCTCAATAATTAAACACCAATCATTCATAATCATAGGAGAATAGGTACACTAAATAAAGAGTTTATGCATTATATCACATGGTAACCTACAAGTGCTTGGTAGTTAGATTATAGCATCGATAACCTTTCTTATAAGTCGTTATCTCAAAAAACAATTCATCGGATAGCACATGGGTCGTGCTTCGCCCATTGATTTTTATGGAGGTGAACATATACTACTCACTCAAATATGAAGCTAAAGCTTGAAGTGGCATTTCAAAATTCAAAACTCAAGATGGCATGCGATTCATCAAGTAAATACCAATAATAACTATTTCTCCCTAGTAGTAGTGTGGTACATGTGTTGCTATGAAAAGAGCTCAAGCTATTTCAAGGATATGCCTATTTTTATAGTGTTTAAGAGCAAGAGGTCGCATGATATAAACCATGTGCTTGGATATATGTTAATAATGCATTATTTTCGTATTCCCCACTCGTTATCGGATAGTAGAATTTGGAGTTTAGCCAAAAATTAGGTCTTGATCACATTATCAAATGAACGAAAAATTCCAAATACCTCATTATCAAATCAATGCTACCACAACCTTTATGTTTCAAAATCGAGTATGGTCTAAATTGCTCTCCTTGAAACTATGTTTTCTCATAGCCCATCTAAATCATCTAAACCATGCTCTCAATGATTATTTTAGACCATATAGCAACTTTCACAGACTTACATACGACCCCAATTTGTGATAAGAAGTAAAGCCTAAAGTAACATCCTCATACACTTCTTCATTAAGATTCCTATGAAGAAATGCATTTTCACATCAAATTGATGTAGTGGCTAATCTAAATTTGCAACAAGAGACAACAAAACTTGGACAGCTTTTAGCTTTGCTACTAGTAAAAAAGTCTCTCAATAATCTATGCCATATGTCTAGGTGTATCCTTTCGCTACAAGTCTCACCTTGTATCTCTCTACCGACCCGTTTACATTATGTTTGGTAGAGAACACCAATCTACATCCTACTATTTTCTTTCCTTCAAGAAAAGCCATAAGCTTCCACGTATCATTCTTTTGCACGACTATCATTTCTTCGGTTATCATTTAGATCCATTTGGGGTCATTCATTCTCTCAAGTACTACACTCAAAATATGCTAAGTGGATATCTTATGCACAAAAGCTTTAAGGGGTTATGACGATCTTTGAGTATAAATATGGTTAACAATTGGATATTTAGGCTTCCTTTCTTCATAATTAGGTGAATTTCGATTTAGTGGCTTACCATGATTATGTTTGAAAGGTAATTTCTAGCCAAAATACTCATCTATGATATTAGTGGGAGAAGATGACTTTAAAACTTTACCGAGGGAGTATTCTCAAGAGTGTGGTCATATGGTAGTAAAGCATTAGGATTGAGTCGTTCTTGCTCATCTCTTATCTTGGTATCAATATCTTCTTCTTGCCTAGTCATATTAATCATTGAATCATAGGTTGGTTTTCAACCAAAGATGATAGTAAAGGTTGAGCTCCATCGTATTCGGTCATGTCACTAGTTCCATTCATTTCTTCAAATTCAGTCATGTCATTAATTCCATTCACTTCTTTCAAGTTTGTATCCTCTAAGCCTAGCTAGTTTTTCCAGTTATCCATATTCTAATCTTCATTTAGTCGCTCCCTCCGAAGAGAAGAATCTGGTATTATAAAGACTATTTTTGACTCGAGAAATGTGACATCCATAGTAACATACAAGCACTTGGTAGATGGATCATAGCATCGATAACATTTCTTATAAGCTAGTATCCTAAAAAAAAAGACCAAACAGCATATGGGTTAAGCTTGGTCCATTGATTTTTATGGAGGCTAACATACACTACACACCTAAATATTCGTGGTGGTAGTATTAGGGAAAAAGGCAATGGTACATGACCAACAAGAGCTTGAAGTGGCATTTCAAAATTCAAAACTTGATATAGCATGCGATTCATCAAGTGAATAGCAAGTAATAAGTATATCCGCTTAGTAGCAGCGTGGTGCATGTGCTTTTCCGAGAAGACCTCGAGCTATTTCAAGGATATGCCCATTTTTCCATTCTACAACATTTTTATGGTTTTTGAGAGCAAAAGATCTCATGATATAAGCCATGTGCTTGGAAATATGTTAATAATGCATTATTTTCATATTCCCCATTGTTATCAAATAGTAGAATTTGGAGTTTAGCCAAACATTGGGTCTTGATCACATTATCAAATGAATAAAAAATTCCAAAGACCTTATTCTTATTTTACATCAAATTGTGTGCAGTTGTCTAGAAACAACACAAACCATCTAATGCTTGAAGAAATTGAAATAGGAGCTAGATCCCAAACATCCAAATGAACTAACATAAATAGAATCTCGCATTTCTTCAAACTTATTGGGTAAGGTACATAATGACTCTTGGCTAGAATGCACCTATGCACTTAAAAAACGACCATATAAGTTGGAAAACAAACTTGGAAATAAGTGCTTTAAGTATGAGAAAGATGGATGTCCCAGTCGATGATGCCATAACTAAATATGTTTTCTTTGTCACTAGTTTGTTATGCATTATTTGCACTACCAGTACATAAGCCATTCATGTAATACAACCCTTCTCTTCTAGTACTACGACCAATAATCTCCTTCGTGAGAATATGTTGAAACAAACAAAAACTAGGACACATTAGTGCACAATAATTCAGATCCTTGGTAACCTGTCTAATTGATAATAGTTTATTCGAAAGAGATGGTACTAATGAAGTATTTGGTAATGAAAAAGAGGGTCAAAAATCCACTCTCCCAACCCTTGCAACTGGATAAGTCACTCCATTAGTGTTGGCAATATATATTCGTTTTGGTCGAGTGTTTTCAGCCAAATCTTATGGATCGAACGTCATGTGGTCCATTGCTCCAGAACTAGTTATCCAAACAACTATTAAGGGCCATAGATTTATTTGTTGCAGCATACAATGAATCCCCTTGTGGTATGAAGGATAGGTGATGTTCTGTATTTTCCACTACAAGAGAGGGACTTTTAGCGTTCATGAGTGCAGCTCGACCAGGATTTGTTTCAGTGTGCACCACACCTGCTTCATGTTTCTTCTTTGCCTTGGGTTCTTGCCACCACTCTAGATATCCATGCAATTTAAAGCATATATACCTGGTATAATTCTTATTTCTACAATTTGTAGAACAAAAAACTCCTTCTTGTGGCTGTAATTTTGGTGGTGTGTTAAACTTTCCACTGGATGATAATTGAAGCAAAGGTTATTGTGACCGTTGTCCATCTTTTCAGATCATAGCAGCACCAAGTATGGTCTCTCCATTTGTCAACATCACTGTTTGCCTTAGGTCTTCCCTACGAATATGTTCATAGGCTTGTTCCACTATAAGGAAATGGTGTAATTTAAAGCACATCTCCTCAAATCTTGTCCAACCGATCATCTAATCCATCCAGGAATGTGTAAACTCTATCTTCCTACACCATAGAATTATACCTCTATATGTTAGTTGCGCAGATCATTGGATTAGATGACGAAAGTTTATTTCTCTTCATAAGCCTTGAAGATTGTTGTAGTATGTCCGATAGCCCCTCCATTCTGTTTGAAACTTGCCACATTCCTTTTCATATCATAAACCTATGAGATATCAGCTCCATCAAAATATGTCATAGCAATGGCATCCTATATCATTTTTTCCATTGGGTATCTGATGTAGTTGCTAATCAACTTTGGATCCATAGAGTTGATTAGCCATCCCTTCACCACTACCTATTTTATTCTCCACCTTCTGAAATTTGGATCTGTTTCTTTTGGTAGTAGCAAATCTCCATTAATGTGTACTAACTTGTCTTTGCTCAAGATGTACATCTCCACAACTTGGGACCAGAGGCCATAACTGGTGTCATCCAACTTGCCGCCAATCAACGCAGCAACTGTTTCATGATTCACTACAATCTATGTCTGTTTTAACATCTAGGACCTTCTAGATGTCAGGTCTACAAGGATTGAATTCTTCCTTGGGTATTTGTTGTGAGAGTTTGACCTCCCATAGCTTTCATATTTTTTTTTTTTTTTTTTTTTTGATTCTATAGGTTCGAGAGTTTATGCTCTAATGCCATGTTAAAATTGCGCATGTTTTCAATATATTTCAATACAAAGTACAAGAGAAAGCAAGGCTTATATAGCGTGTAAAGAGTCCTATTCTAGGAAGTAAACTATAAGGTTTCATAACTAGGAAGCATATGTACTCTAAACAAATCACTAAAAATTCTCCACAATTATAGGGGAATAATAGCTCACGGCAACAACACATAGTTTGGTAGAATCCAACGTCAAAAAAAGAGAAAATAATGTAACAGAAATAGGATATGTTGTAAATTTTAGAGAGACAAAGTCATATGGGTTTGAACAAGACTTTAATGGACCTGAGTAACAATTTAGAGTCTAGAAATAAAATAGGAAATAGACCCAATTGGATGCTATCAAAAGAAAAATCTTCTTTTGGTTCTGAAAGATTGAAAAATAAATTTTAAGTTATTTTAAATGTTATCGGAAGAAAAAACTTATTTTGATTTTCAGAGATTTAAAAACAAATTTTGAGTTATTTTAGATAAAAGATTTCTTTTAGAGAATTTTTCTAATAATTATCCTTTTTTTAAAAAAAAAAAAACTTCGACAAATGGATAAAACCTTTGACTCTGTAATTCGCATAACAGAAGTCAACCTTTTTGTCTATCAATCAAGGTAACCTCCAAATTGACAAACTGAAAATCGTCTTAAAAATGAGTGTTTCAAGTCATGATACAAAGGCTAATATCCTTAATTTTTTTATTTTTTTATTTTTATTTTATTATTATTATTTTTTTTTAATGAACGCCGGGAGTTGAATTTGATTAAAAGGAATAGTTAGCAAGCTAGAAAGTGGCTATGGCTTAGATTTATTTTTCTATAATACCTGAATTTAAGTCAAACATCCAAATAAATCCCCAAAATATCCTTCATCGTCACTTTTTGGTCAGTATACTTTTGGTTTTTTTAATTATTCTCCCGCACTTACATTATTTGTAATCCCTTATTTTCTATGTTTTTGAATATTTTTTCTTGTGATTGTTGTTAAGTTTCTTTGATTTGTGATTAACCTTGGGGTTTTATCAATTATAAATAACTAAAATTTTTGATTGAATAAATTTGTGGGCATAATCATTGAGTTATATGACCTAATTCCGATGATTCTTTGACGTCGAAAGAGAAACCAGGACCAATATGGTCTCTTCATCTTCGGTCACCTTCCTTGAGTTTTGCAGGTAAGCTCAAAGCGAGAAAAGAATCTTTTTCTTTAAATCCACCAAACAGTTAACCTTGGAAAATTGGTGAAATATTTAATTAAAAAATGTAATATATATATATACCACCACGACCATATTATCTGCCACAAAAACAAGACATTTCCGGGGGGAAAAAAACGCAGCGTTTTATTCATTTATATATTTTAGCGTGATACATAATTAAGGATTGGGGCAATGGGGAGCATAGGCCAATTTACTCATAGGAAAGTATCACATTTTGTTATCAGACAACAATAATTTTGTTGTCTTTATTTTATTGGAGCTGCTTGATACAGAACTACATATGCTGAAGTCTTCGTGGTTCTGTATACCACCTCTGGTTATCTCCTCCATGGCTGGGATGAAGAATTAATATCTGAGCCAACGAGCTGCTTATTATAGACTCACTCACATCCAACACCATGTTACTGGCCCTATTGACAATGGCATGATCAGTGTATCTATATCGCCAAACTGTATAAGCAGACGAACTGTAGCTACATTGGACAATGACAACAATTCCTCTTTGTTTGAGTTCATTAGCAGTCAGGCACTTGAGTGGTTGCGTTTCAGGCCGTATAGTACCATCTGTATGGAATTGCCATCTTTGCTCTGCTGCGTTTTCTTTGCATGTCACTAACTTTGGAGCGAATCTGTATACTTCCAAGCAGAGACCATTTAGCCCAGTAATGACCAAGGATTTTGCTTCATTAAAGTTAACCTCCCAATCTTCATCGGTGGCATTCATTTCGATTATGGCCTTAGGCTCTGGATTTGGATAAATGTCATGAGCGTTTGCCAGGAAATGGTGATGAAGTCCCACCCATAATCGTACTGCCATCAATTGCAAAATCCACACCTTCATGATTAATTCCTTTTGTTTGCAAATGGGTGTGAAGAAATTTCGACTTTCACCTGTTAGAATATGTGAAGAGGACCAAGATTTAATTTATCAGTTAACCACACTAGCGAATATCTCCAGCCAACATGAACAAGCACAGACACAGTACAAGTAAAATTACATACAAAGTCAACACATTCAATCATTTTAAAGAGTTCATGGGTCCTAAGAAATTAATTTATCAGTGTCGAAAAAATATCTCTACCTAAGCTATTAAATAAGGTTAAAAAAATAATTTTATATGAAAAAAAAATACAAAACAAGGTTAGATTTTACAGGGATAAAATTCAACCTGCTTTAACCTACTGCCAAACACTCCTTCATGAAATTTTTTTAAAATTTGAAACTTAATAACTGAAAACCACCATTACCTTGGAATGATTTCATATTTTTTAAGTATAAGATAGCAAATAAATTGTCTTAAATTGTAAGACCATGTAAGAAAACAAATAAACCCAAATACAATAAATGTTAGCTGGAAGAACGAAAAACAAAACTGTGTCTGTGAAGGCCTTGAATTAATGACTGAAACATCAATGGAAATAAAAGATGCCAAATAAGGGGAAAACACTAGCAATGATGAAGACATGAACCTGTGAGAAAGCTTATAATTTTGCAGATGAAGAAGAAAGCGAAGAGTGTTGATGATTTTTAGTGTTGAATCTACTCTCTATTTATAATGGCTCATGGCATGCATGTGGATCCCATGGTAAACTTTTCTCATCAAGCCATAATACATTCACGGGGACTGTTTTTATAAGCCGTCATGGTAGTTGTTTCCCACCACGTACGTGCTTCAGGAAATTAAATTTGCAATACAGTTGAATTCATTATGTAGCTTCAAAGGTCTTCCTTCTAATTTTTGTTGTGATTAGTTGGGTTGCTCAAACGTAGCTAAAGCGCAGTTACCCAATAATTCCATATGTTTTATCAAATGTTAGCAGTAAGAATAAAAAGAGTAAATGCATTAATGGTGTGAAAAAAAAAACCTATCTCATATCAAATAAATAAACAATATAAAGTTAATAATGCATTACTCATCACAAAATATTTAAGTTTATTTTAAACCGTTGCGAATTTAGTGACAATTAATCCATCGCTAAACACCCATAAAATCGTCGCTTAATAGTATTTAAAAGGTCACAGATTTAGCAACTATTTAATAGAATTGTAGCTAAATCCATCACTATTTAGCAACAGTTTATCAACAATTTTTATAAATTATCACTAAATATGGCCAAATTTTGCATCATAATTAGCAACAGTTTTTAAATCGTTGCCAAGTTTTTTTAATTTTTTAATATATTTTTGGTTAATTATTTCATCATTCACATGTCGCTAATAAAAAACATGAAATCCAATCCAATTTAAAGTTTATTAGTTTAAATGAAATAGATTTATAAATATTACCAAACTTTGATAATATATAAAATTCAATAAAATCAAGTATATATTCAAACACCAAATTATATTAAAGTATATTAGTTTTTTAGTAAAAAAAAACATGAAAGCAATAAAAAATATATTGCGATGAAGGGGATACATGTCATGACATATCATCATTTTCATCGGATGTATAATGGTCGATCGGAGGATCAATGGATGAATTATCTCTTTGCATATTCAAGCAACATCTATTGCATCATTGCATGTCGCTCCGCAGTATAGTACTCCAATCACCTTTGACTTTCGAAGAGTGATGTAACAGTACCCTCTAGTTTCTAGATCTTTTCTTCTTGTCTAGAAGTATTGGCCTCCGTTTCCTTTCAATGTGCCTCAATATCGATATGAAACTACAATGTGGCCAAACTAGAGGATTTACCGACATTAGAGTAATAGTGAGAGACTTATGACTCGAGCCCGCATATCCTTTTTATCTTACTCGTCTCCTCCAAAAGAGTCATTTTAAAAATCTCATTCATGTCGATGTCGAGTGAAGTACCCTCCATCTCTCGGGCTAACAACCTCCTCTTCAAATATTTTCTCAATGCTCTCTTACATAATTGCACAAATTTTAATATTAAATTATTATCTCAATAAGTTATATAAAAGTGATATACGTATGAAATAAACTTATAATTTACTTACCCGAGATATTTCTTGCTCATCGATCGATGAATACACGCTTGTCATAAACTTTATTCTCATAAGTCTTTAAAAAAACCTTATGAGCATCAAGTTCACAACCTAACTCTTTATCCCGAAATAAATATACTTAAATATTTATTGATGTTGTAATAATTGCAAATAACAAATAAACAAAATTTATACACACACACACACACACACACACACACACACACCATGCATATTGTATACTCCCTATAGGTGATTGAACCCCCGTATGTCTATATGGCCCGGCTCCAATACCTCCTATCTTGCTCTTATGGTTCCGGGCCATCAACTCAAAATGGGCACGAGACTCAAGTTTTGCCCATTCCTTATGCCATGCATTCCATATCTCCTATGAGATATATGTTGGTTTAGGGTTTTTCTTTACCTAATAAAAGAATTCGAAATATCGCTTCCTTGCTAGACTCGCCAAGCTCTCTTCATGCTTAGATTGATCTCCCAATCCCACATAAAGGACTTCGTAAGATTTTCATTGGTACATTTAAATAAACATTAATGCTTCTTAATTCAAATATATTATCACATAATAAATTAAGCTAAAAACTATCTTAAACTCTCGCTAATAGAACTCTTTAGTTTTCTCACTAATTGACTTCCACATCGATCCAAATAGGTTAACATGCTCATGGAATATCTTATAGATTTGATGAGTGTAAATATCAAAAGGATACAAACTCGTCAAACAAGATATGAATTAATAGTTAAATGAATGCATAAATATAATAATATATATATCAAAAAAATTTTAAAAATGTGCATAATATGTACTCCTTTCCATCAATAATAGTAATTGGAATTCGAGGATTGTACGTAAATCCGAGCATGTGTAGAAGGCAAGCCGGAAGGGACATTTTTTGATGAGCCATATGCAAGAACCCACCGGTTGTCTTATTGGAGCGAGGGCCACGATTACAATGAAGGTTCGGATGGATGAGAAATTATAGGTCCATAATAATAGAGCTCATGCTAAAATATGTCAAACGATGATGAGTTTGACACAAGGTTTATGGGAGAGTGGTATGGAGACATGTCAAGGGGGACATCCAACCCGGAATGGAAGTAGGACTGCGACAACATCCACCATCACTACAATCATCAATATTTGAATCACGACCCTCACCATATAATATGAGTCACTCGTATATGAAAACGTCCCCTACCACAAGACATAACCTACACATTATTATATTAATTAGTTAATAAAGCACAACAACTATAAAACATTAATATTAACATAAACAAGTTAAAATATATTTATTTTATGATTTACAAATAATTTCATAATTAAATTAAAAAACACACGTGTGTGTGTGTGTGTGTGTGTGTTACCTTAACAATTTCAAGTAAGCCGAGGAAAATCAATTACACAAATGAGGACTAGAGAAAGAGGAGCTCCAACCAAGAAGGAGGACAAAAGAGGAGTAGCTATTGTCATAGCACTATTCATAGAGAATATGAAGGAAGGGAAGAGGATAAGGAAAGAAGAGAAAGAAGAAGAAAATAGAGGAGGAAAAGGAAAGAGAAAGAGGAGAAGAAGGAAATAAGAGAGAATAGGAGCTTGAAGGGAGTTATTGCCTTAAATGAAGGGGAAATGGGGAGCTTGGACATGTAGGAAAGAAAAAGAAGAAGAAGAAGAAGAAGAGAAAATACGGAAAATGGGAAAAAATTTTCAAGTAGTAGGTATTTAGGGATTTTAATTTTTAGCAATGGGTTTAAACCATCACTAAATATTATTGTTTTTTAAAAATTTTGTTTCCCCTCAACGTTAACAAATTAGCGATGGTTTATGAAAATTGCCGATAATTATGGTGATTAACGACTCGTTTTAAGCAAAAAAAATCATCGTTAAACCCAATATTTTCATGGTTTTTAGCTTAAGGATTTTAGCAATGGTTTTTTAAAAATCGTCGCTAAAATCACTAGAAACAAAAAAGGGTCTTTAGTGACGGTTTACATCGAAACCATCACAAATTTTTTTCTTTTTTGGAATTAGCGATAGTTTATTTAAAACCCTCGCTAAATCCCAAAACATTAAGATTTTAGTGACTATTTATTGTAATCCATCGTTAAAAATGGTCTATTTTGACGGAATCGATGACGGTTTCTAAACCTTTGCTAAAAACCAATATCTAACCAAAATATAGCTAAGAATTGCTAAAACCATTGCTAAATCATGGTTTTAGCAACGAGTTTAATAAACGTCACTAATTGTCTTTTTTTTAGTAGTTTTTGTCATAGAGTTACGTATTAGATTTTGTATATAAATGAGCATTTTGTTTATATCGAAGATGATTTATTTTAAAATTTTGAAGATGTTAAGATTTGGTCAAATATGATCAAAATAAGGTCATAATTGGCTGGAATGACCCACCTATTTATACTTTTAAGTGGAATGTTAATGGATCTTTGTTAGTAAGTTAGAGATGTCCGGTATAGGTGTTATATTGAGATATGATTATGAGAAATTGTTATGAACTTTCTCGGTTTCGTAGAGATCAAAGATTCAAATGAAATAGAGTTGTTGACTATTCAAAAACCTTTGAAAATAAGTAATGCTTCATTTTTAGCTCTACAATTTAACTAGATTATAGTCCGACTTGGCTATTGCTATTGCTTACTTACATAATCTTTAACTAATAGACCACGAAAGTTTTAGAGTAATTTTAATGTCATCTCTAATATATTTTTGCATTTAAAATTCCTTTTTTTTCACTCATGAACTTAAAAAAGAAACTCTATAGCTAATTCTTTGGTTAAGTCTAGTCTTTACATATCCGATGACTTCTTAACTTGGTTGTAATTTTTGCTAGGTCCCTGCTAACATCATTAATCTAATCATCAATTTCAACAAAAGAAAAAAAAATTAGAAACTCTTTCACTTTTGTACATCACCGACTCAATTATTATCCGTATATCTAGCAAGCTCCACATTACTCACAAGAGAATAAAAGATGTCATCATTTTACATACTAAAAGAAATAGGTTACTTCTTTTATTTCATAAGAGAAAACAATTACAATCGAGATTGAGCCAAGCCACTTACAATTAGAACATGTGGCTTTTTTTCTCACTCATTCATAGCTACGAGTACACACCTATATATATATGCTATCCGCCAAAGGTTAAAGCTAACTAACTAACTACTTGACTAACGGACTAAAACTAACTCTTAATAACCATTAACTTACTAACTAATTTAATAAAAAAAATTATTGAATGAGCTGGCACCCACGTGGCTAACCTAACCGTTATGAAGAGTCGGCATCCACGTGGTTAACTTTTCCGTGGAATGTGATGTAAGCACAAGTTCTATAGTCACAAACTCTGCAAGTAGCAGTGTGCTTTTGTGATCCTTAGTAGCTAACTCTAATACTACCCCTCAAGAGGAGCATGAATATCAATCATGCTCATCTTGCTTACAAGAAATTAAAATTGAAAGCTGGAGAGCTTTGGTAAAAAGATCTACCGATTGATTAGTCGAAGGAACATACTTTGGCTTCGACACCCCTGTAATGATCTTTTTCCTAATGAAGTGGCAGTCCATTTCAATATGTTTGGTCCTCTTATAGAACATAGGTTTTTGGCTTATGTGAATTGCAAATTGGTTGTCACATTTAAAGAGAACTAACTTTTGGTGTTGAAATCCTAAACCTATAAGTAAACTCAATAACCACACAATTTCACAGCAAGTAGTGGCCATTGCCCTATACTCAGCCTCGGTAGAACTCCTAGCTACCACAGCTTGCTTTTTGGATTTCTAACTAACAAATAAGCTCCTAAGAAAAATGGAATAACCAGTTATAGATCTCCTTGTGTCCCTATAACCAGCCTAGTCATTGTCACTATAAGCAACCGGTTGACGATCGGATTTGAAAGAGAAGATTAATCCTTTACCGAGTGATCGCTTTAAATATCTAAGAACCCAAAAAGATGCTTATAAATGTGATTAAGTTGGTTTATCCATGTATTGTGATAGCATCTATGTTGCAAATGAAATGTTTGGCATGGTGAAGTTAAGATAGAGAAGCTTCCCAACAAGTTGCTCGCACACTATTAGATTCTCAAAAAACTCAATGTCTTCTTGTATGAGTTTCTAATTAGGATCCACCGGAGTTGCGATCGGTTTAGAACCCATCGGACCATTCTCGGCTAAAAGATCAAGTACATATTTCCTTTAACATAATACAATCTCTTTATCGAACTTGCAACCTCAACTCTCAAAAAATACTTCAACTTTTCCAGGTCTTTCATTTTGAACCGAGAATACAAGAATTACTTGAATTCATCAACAGCAGCATCATTGTTACCTACAATCACTATGTCATCGCCATAGATAAGTAAAGCAAGAAAAGTGTTAGGAGAAACCCTTTTGGTGAATAGGGAATAATCCGCCTTGGATCGAACAAAACTAAAAGAGATAAAAGCTTGAGTAAATTTGGAGTTCCACTGCCTTGATGCTTGCTTTAGCCCATATAAAGACTTTTAGAGTTGACAAACAGGATGTACATACTCCCCTTGACTTGATAACCCAAGGGAACATCTATATAGACTATCTCTTCCAAATCACCATTGAGAAATGCATTGTTGACATCCATTTAGGATAAAGACCAGCCTTGAGAGGTTGCCAATGTGAGGAAGATTTGAACTATTGTTTACTTCACTACGAGACTAAAAGTCTTCCGGAAGTCACAACCAGCTTGTTGATTATAACCTTTAGCCACTAACTTCGCATTGTACTTATCTAGAAAACCATCAACATAGAGCTTGACTTTGTAAACCCATTTATAACCTACACCGTGATGACCGGGTAGAAGAGAAACAATAGTCTAGGTTTTATTCAACTCAAGGGCATCTAATTTAGCTTTCATAGCATCTCTCCAATGAGCAAATTGGATAGCTTGGTTGAAGATTTATGGTTCATTAAGAGCGAGAAAAGGCTGAGATAAAAGCTTTGTGTGTGGGAGACAATCTAGCCGAGGAAATATAATGATGTATAGGATACAAAGTGGAACAAGCCATGGACGAAGAAGAAGTAGGATCGGAGGCAATGTTAGTATGATATTCCGATAAGTAAGAAGGAGGTTTTCCGATTCTATTGCTCTTTCGAGTGGGAATAGCAAGAGTGGATGTATCATTAGGTAAGGAAGAAATAAGGGCGAATCATGCGGACCGGGAGAAGGATCGAAGGGTGAGATACCGGTTCCGTATGTTCAACGAGTGATGTAGCATCTTGGGCAATAGAAGAAAAATTAGGTAAATCAAGACTAGGATAACTATCTAAGAAATTAGAGCCAAGATCGAACAAGGTAAAGATATGAGAGAATGAAGAGTATATGACGAACAAGGATTAGATGAAGCTCTATGTTTAATAGAAAAAGGCAAAAAGCATTCATGAAAAATAACATCTCTTGATACAAACACGGAATGAGAGGTCGGATCATATAGTTTATAGCCTTTCACACCATTAGGGTAACCAATGAAAACGCATTGTTTGGATCTAGAATCAAATTTTTTTTCTATTATGAGAAAGGTAGAAGCAAAGCAAAGACACCTAAAGACCTTTAAATGGTTATAGGAAGGGAGTTTAAGGAACAAAAGGTCATAAGGAGTTTGATTTTGTAAAATAAAAGAGGGCACTCGATTGATTAAGTGAGTGACAATCGAATGGCATCTCCCTAGAAGGATATAGGTAAGTGGGACTGAAAAAGTAAGGCTCTAGTAGTAGAAAGCAAGTGTTGGTGTTTCCTCTCAAAAAAACCATTTTTTTGAGGAGTTTCTACATAAGAGGTCCGATGCATAATTCCTTTTTTGGAATAAAACAGAGGAAAACGAAATTTTGGACCATTATCCGACCTAAGTTGTTTGACATCAAAACCAAACCGAGTGTGAATCATATTAAAGAAACTAGGGATAATGGAACTAACATCCGACTTATTTTTCATGAGAAAAACCCAAGTCATACGAGTAAAATCATCAACAATAGTTAAAAAGTATTGAAAGTTCCCATGCGAAGACTCGTGAATAAGACCCCCGGATATCTATGTGTATTAATTGAAACAAGAAAGTGCTACTTTGTACATGAACAAGAAAAGTAAGATGTTTATGCTTAGCCATAGGACAAATAACATAAGGAACTTTATTTAAGTTAAAAACAGAATGAACTTTATTACAATGTTGATGAATGATTTTTAATTTTTCGGAGGATAGGTGTCCTAACCTAAAATGCCAAAGATCAAAGCAATCACTCACATTGAGTACGGGATTGACATTATTTGTGAAGACCGAATGAGGATCGAAATATGAAACTTGACTATTGGTTGATGAAGACCGATGAGGAGCGAGTGGATTGTTGCAACAAGTAAAGACCACCACTAACCTTAGCAAGTCCAATCACTATCCATGAAGGAACTGCTTGAGTGAAGCAAGAATCATCATTGAAATTAACAACAATCTCTTTGATGGATGTCAATTGATCGACGAAAACCAAGTTAAATTTAAAGGAAGGAACAAACAAAACATTGGATAGGACTAATGAAGGAGACAAGGACACTATACCGAGTGGGTAGCAAACACTTTAGATCCATCCGGCATTATCACAAAGGTTCAATTAATAGTATGAAAAAAAGTAAAAAGACTTAAGCTACATGCTATATGATTCGATGTGTCCGTATCAATGATCCGGAAATGATTATTCAAGGAATGTGTGACAGAATGTGTCAATTGTATACATGAATATTTTAAGGGACTAATACTCGCATTACTCGGAAACTTGAGAAGAGATATCAGTCGAAGAATTATGCTCATTGAGGAGATTTACTAAATGCCGACTTTGATGTTGAGTAAACAAAGCCTGTGGTTTTGTTCCTTTGTCCACACCATCTAGTGAAGTATCATAGTGGAATTCTATTTTGTTAACGAGAGGATGCACTTTTATCATTTTGCTTAATAATAGAATTAGCTCTCGAGAAAATAACTATCTTTAGTGTAACCTGGTTTCTCATAGTGTGAACAAACAAGTGCATTTCTAGATCGATATTGCAAAATTTCTCTAGTTGCCATAGCACAAGCTTTCATAAAAAGAGCTTGTTGAACATGCATACGTTTCTAAGATTCTTCTCTAATCACTAAATTGTACACCTCATCCGGAGAAGGAAACAGTTTCATCATGATAACATGAGACCGCAATGTCGCATATGACTCATTTAGTCCATTCGAGAAAATGAAACATACGAGTGCTTCGATTCAAATCTATATATTTCATAAAGCAATCTAAATTGCATTTACTACACTCACGAGTGTGGCATTGGTCCGTAGTTCCTTAATTCTTCCCAGCATCGAGTTCAACTCGGTGAAATATTCATCAATGCTACAATTTCCCTAACGAATTGAACTTAGAATGTGTTGCGGATTGCATACCTTAGAGTCATCCACTTGTGAGAAGCGTTTCTTTAGCACTCTCCATATCTCCGATGCTGAATCCATATAGAAGATAGGAGCAACAATTGGTGGAGAAATTAATCTAAGCGACCAAGAAATAATCGGATTGTTGCATCTTAACCACGGTCCAAACAACGCATCATCTCTCGTCATGAGCGAGTGATTGAACCATCGATGAAACCATTCTTGTTATGAATTAACGAGTGCCAGCAAGAATGATCGACTCCAAGTGGCATAATTACTAAAGATAAGTTAAGGCGAAATAATCACGAGTCTTGTGATTATCGATATGTTGAAGATAGAAAAGGTGATTGAGGATCTTCTATGGAAATCATTGAAGCAACCGACGCCATTGATGCACCGAGCTAAGCTTGAATTTGAAAAACAATTGAATCAAGAAGAGGATCGTGAAAACCTAAATCAAACCGGAGGCTCGATACCATGAAAGAAATAGGCTACTTCTTTTATTTCACAAGAGAAAACAATTCCAATCGAGATTGAGTCAAGCCACATATAATTAGAACATATGGCCTTTTTCTCACTCATTCATAGCTGTAGTACACACCTATATATATATATATATATATGCTATCCGCAAAGGTTAAAGCTAACCGACTAACTACTTGACTAATAGACTAAAACTAACTCTTAACAACCATTAACTAACTAACTAATTTAATAACAAATTGTTGAATGAGCTGGCACCCATGTGGCTAGCCTAACTATTATGAAGAGTTGACATACACGTGGTTAACTTTTCTATGGAAGCACAAGTTCCGTAGTCACAAACTCTGCAGTAGCGAGTGTGCTTTTGTGATCCTTAGTAGCTAACTCTAATAGATACCTTTGACATATCTCATGATGCTCTTTGCTGCTGGCAAATGAGATCGACGCAGAGTCTTGATAATTCAACTAATAATACCAATACTATTCTTGATATCACATCGAGTAGAAATCAAATACCGTAAGCTTTCTACCAATCTTTTAAAGTTAGTTAATCAACCAAATCACCATTACCATTTTTAACAATCTTTAATCTTTCTTTCACTGGAGTTAAAATTAGATTACAAGCTTCCATCTTGAATTATTTTAAGACATCACTAGCATACTTTTTCAATGAAATAAATATGTCATCCTTTATCTGTGTAACTTCAATACCCAAAAATAAATAATAAAAAATAAAAAAACATCAAACCTATAACTGTCATCTCAAATTGAGCAATCTTGACTACTTTGAACTTTATCAATAACTTTATGTTGTTATTAGTAAAAATCAAATCATCTACATATAAGCGCAAGATAATAATATCTCCAATTGAATTAGTTTTGATTACAAAGTTCTCATTGGGGCACTTACGAAAGCCATTCCAATTAAAACAAGAATCGATCAGAGATGCTTGTTTCAAAACATAAAAGGCTGTGTTTAGTTTGTGTACCTTATTCTCCTCCTTTCTCTTCACAAAACTAGGAGGTTGTTCGACATACATCTCTTCGTCAAGTACACCATTAAAAAAAATTAGATTTTACATTTATTTGATGTGTGGCTAGAAAAATGAACATACAAACAATTTCAAGTCTAGTAACAGGAGCAAAAACTTGAAAATAATCAATACCTAATTTTTGTTTGTAATTTTTTCCACCAATCGTGCTTTAAACTGATCCACACGGCCATTAGACTTGTACTTTATCTTGAACTCCCATTTGAATCCTGTTGGCTTCTTATTTTTGGACAAAGTGGTTAGGTCTCAAGTTTTGTTCTTCTTAATGGCCTAAATTTCTTACTTTATTACATCAACCATCAATCATTAATAACAATTACTTGGTAGGACACAGAATCAATCAACAAATGAAAAAAAATAATAATAATACCTTGCATCATCATCATCACAAATATCATTGCCATTCTCAATAACATAATCTTGCAAGTGTGCAGGAAGCTATGTTGGCATTGTGGACGATAAAAAGACTCTACATGAACAACTGTTGAAGAATGTGGAGTTTGATTTTCAATTGGTACATCATTGCAAACTTTAACTGATAGCAGTAAAGATTTTTGGCACATCATTGCAAACTTTAACTGGTAACAGCAACGATTTTGTTTCTTTAACTATCCATTTTTAGACACCGCTTTTATCAAATGTAACATCTCGACTTATGATCACCATCTTATTTTTGGATTGGACAACTTATAACCCTTTGTCTTATTACTGTAATTGATGAAAATACACTTTTCAAATTTGTCTTCCAATTTTTTCATTACCTCATTAGGAACACGGGAATAAGCAATAAAACCAAACACCTTGAGATGGCTAATATTTAGTTTTTGCTGACTCCAAGCCTCTTGAAAAGTCTCTTCTTTTTTTTTAATTTAATTTACAAACACTTGTTGTGGGGCATCTATTCAAAAAAAATTTCCTCTCTGTCCTGTCACTCCGTTTTTTCAAGGAGTGCATCTAGCAGATCAATTAATGTCTCATATCATATTTTTTTAGGAAATAATCAACAACAATATACTTTATGCCTCTATCCATTCTCAAATTATGGAGCTCCCACTTTACTTTTTAACATAAGCTAAAAAAATTCTTTAATACACCACAAGCTTTTGATTTTTGTTTCAATAAATAAATCAAAGTCTTTCTACTAAAGTCATTAATAAAAGTAATAAAGTACCTACTATCTCTATTTGAAGGAACCTCAACTGAATATAATTTGAGTGTATGAGGTCAAGTGGCATTTTAGCTCTCTACTAGTTAGATACTCGCGTTATGCTTGTGGTCAAACAACCGTTACATACATAGAGTTAACAATTCGTATGGTGTAGTGTGAATAAAAGTTTTATTTTCGATGATTAATGTAAATCGAATCTATATATTGCACGAAGTCGTTTGATTTATATATATTTATTGATAAAATATTTAATAACATTAGCATAAAATTTGTATTTGAATAATTAGGATGTTCTTTCAAAACATTATTTACCTTATTTTATTTTAAAAAAATTAGAATATAAAAAAATAATAAATAAATAATTTGTATTATGTGTGCGGATATATAGTTAATTTCTAATAAACTAATATATATATATATATATATATATATATATATATAGATTCAAAGTATATAGAATACATAGAAGAATATACAAAAAAAAAAAACCCACCTAAATTGTATAGAATATATTGAAGTCAATAGATTAAAATAAAAACTAAAAAAAGAAAATTAGTTCGATAAATTTCAAATAAATATATATAAAAAAGAAAATAAAACTTGTGATTTTTTTTATTGATTATTAATTTAAAAAAAAAAATTGAGCCAAACTATATAAAACATACTTTTAACTCTCTCTCTCTCTCTCTCTCTCTCTCTCTCGCTCGCTCGCTCTCTCTCTCTCTCTCTCTCTCTCTCTCTATATATATATATATATATATATATATATATATATATATATATATATCGAATTTATAAATTATAATAACATATTTTAAAAAAATAAAACACTCATTTAAAAAGCATAAAAATAATTTATTGTATAAATTATGATAATATACTTTTAAAAAATAAAACACCGACGTTCTAAAATTTATTCCAAAATTCATATATTAAAAAACCAAATTTATTACCAAATAAAATTATATCAAAACATTAATTTGATAAGAATTTTAATAAGAAACAAATAATTGAAGAAATAAAAAGAAATAAATTTTAAACAATAAGAGTAATATATTTTGATATATATGTTCAAACTAAAATCTTAAAAAATATGATATATATTATATCTTCTTCAAACTATACATAAAACTAAAAAAAAAAAAAGAAATTAACAATTTATTTTCTCTATTTTTCACACTTAATTTCATGATATATATGGCCTATCCCGGCCACACAAGTGCATTTCTTCCTATTTATATATGTGTGTGTGTGAAGAAAAAAAGAAAAAAAAATAATAAAAAAGGCTAGGATCGTTAAATTGTATGAAATATATTTAAGTCAATATATTAAAATAAAAACTACAACAAAATTGATTCGATAAATTCTAAATAAAAAAAACAAATAAAACTTGTGAATTTTTTAATGATTATTAAATTTTTTTAAAAACAAGTTAAGTCAAACTATCTAAAATATACTCTCAACTCTCTCTCCATATATATATATATGTGTGTGTGTGTGTGTGAAGAAAAAAAAAAAGAGTACATTAAAAAAGAGGGCAACCAGGAGTGAGCTGTCAGGCCATGGGACATATGGTACTTTCCCCTCGAACAACTCCAAAGAAAGAGAACAGTTTTTCATTATATATATATATATAAACATGAAGGGAAAAAAATTACTACAATAAATAAATAGTAAAAACCTCATATCTTTTAGATTTTTTAGTTATATCTTTCCTTTCGAAAAAGAATCCGGTGTTTCTTTTCCAAACTACATGATTCACAAAATTTTATAAGAGAATCAATTTGTAGCAACCCATAAATCATTTTTTACTAGAAAGAAATTTCAGACTCCCAAAGTTTAAATGTCCAAAATGCATATGCCATAGCCAACTATCATAAAAGATCATAGAACTAAAACAAAACAACTCATTATAATTAATCCATAGTGGATACAAACGATGATTAGAATGCTTACCTTTGCTATTAACATTTTTTGTTAATCAAAGATTGTGCAAGTCTTGCCTTCGAAGCATAAATCATACCTCTTGTCTCATTCAATAAGTTTTGGTACAAGCTTAGAGTGTAGAACATTTCAAAAATAAAATAGACCGATCCATCTTCTAATTTAATGCCAATTTTACGTTCTCTAAATGCCGGAATTTTTGTTTTATCCCCAAGCGTCACTGGTGTATGAAAAGATTCATCCATGTTAGCACTTGTATGATTGTTACAACTTGTATCCTTTTCTGTATGTGCTTTGAAAGCATCCTTTTCTGTCTCACGGCTCGCCAATATTAGTATTTTGAAAGCATCATTACCGATCTCTATAAATTTTGTATGTGCTGTTCTATTGTTTGAGTTCTTAAGTAAACACTTATATTGATAATGACCAAACCGTTTGCAATGATGACATCAAATGTGAGACTTGCAATCTTTCTTATAGTACCCATACCGTTGACATTTATGGCATTGAATTTGAAATTGTCGTGCTTATTTAAATCACCTCCACCTATATTATTTGTATTTTCATTATATCCTTGTAGCTTATCAAATTTGTTATTCATTTCACCTTAACCTTTGCTACTTTGACCATGTTGATTGTGTTCAATTTTGTTGAATGATTCCTTCTTGATTTTCATATTCAACTGAGATTGCAATGCTTCTTCAATGGTTATGATAGATTTCTTCTAATTCACGCAATGTTCATGGGCTGCTAATGAACTTTGTAATTCGTCAATTAGCAGCTCACTCAAATTTATTGATTATTCAATAGCTGCCATTACAGACTCAAAGCGAACTATCAAGATTCAAAGAATTTCTCCATAATTAGGAGATCTATCATATATTTTGTATTAGTTTTCATCTAATTAGTCAATTTTAGTGTGCACGAAAGATACTCGTCAACAATCTCATTGTCTTGCATTCGTAGAAGTTCAAAAACTGTACGTAAAGTTTGCAAATTCACCTCCATTGCCTTATCTACACCTTAGTAAGAATTTGTTTAAAACATCTCAAACTTGTTTTGCAGTTTCAGCACGTATGACCTTCTCAAAAACAAATAATTCAACTTTTTGAAAGATGTGATACCAAGCTTGTATTAAAGAAATATTCCATCTAAATTTTCCAATGTTCAAAATTATTTTTACTATCAAATTTAAACACCGAATAATCTGCAAATTATTTTCCAATGTCCTTCTAATTAAATGGCTCTATACCAGA
The DNA here is from genome assembly GCA_963924115.1 of Dovyalis caffra. Lineage (NCBI taxonomy): Eukaryota > Viridiplantae > Streptophyta > Magnoliopsida > Malpighiales > Salicaceae > Dovyalis > Dovyalis caffra. The sequence continues at coordinate 13,297,178 of CAWUPB010001159.1, forward strand.
TATGGGAAATTAAAATACCAAAATCTAGCAATTAAACTTTATTGAAAAATGATCCAAGCTGTAACTAAGCCTGTTTTAAAACACAGAGGGCAAAGACGTGCACTCACACACACAACTCACTTTTTTTCTTTACCGTGACACTACTAGCTTCTGGAAATTTTTTCTTCCATTATTAAAATCGGTTGGGACCAGCCAATTAAATCAGAACAGGTGAGCTGATGCTTATATTAATTAGTTTGGTTCTCAATGTATATACCAAACACGTGTACTCACACACAAAATTCACTTTTTTTCATTTTCCGTGACACTGCTAGCTTCTGTCAATTTTTTCTTCCATTATTAAAATCGGAGGGGACCAGCCACTTAAATCAGAACAGGTGAGCTGATGCTTATATTAATTAGTTCGGTTATATCTCTCTATATATATTTGGTTCAAACAGCAAATTAAATTCGGATAAAAAATTTTTTAAAAAATTAACAATGATTTTAATAACAGTTAAATAGATAATTTTAGCGACTAATTTGAAAAATCGTCGCTAAACCTATAGCTAAATTGTCGTGGTTTTAGCGACGATTTTATAAACCGTCGCTAATTGTACGTTGGCACTTCTACATATTTGACATGATTGTTTTATTCCTTCCTAGACTGATTATTTACCAAATGCTTGTGTAGTTTGCATGTTAAATGGCATATTTTACCCCTAAACTATTATGATTGTGGTCAAATAAAACCCCAATTGTTATTTTATTTTGTTTTGTTTTATTTTTAAACTATTATTTTTGAACAAATTATATCCGTTAATTTGATTGAACTATTAAGACTTATAATCAAACTTTGATCGTTGATTGAAAAACTCAATATCATTTCGTTTTGAAAAAAAAATGCACAAAATTATTAAAATCCCTATGCATATAGTTCAACCTTTAAATCCTCTGCGTATAATTCAATTTTTAACTTTTAAATTGAGGTTTCATGAACAAAGCATTGTTCATTGTTTGCCTTTTTTTTTTTTTTTTTAAGTAATTCCTTTCTTCGAAAATAATTTTGTGCATTAAAAAAAAAATCAAAATAATTTTTTGTATTAAAAAAAAAAAAAATCAAAACGACATCATATTATGCTTTTTAATTAACAGTCAAAGTTTGATTATAAGTTTTAAATGGTTCAATCAGAGAAAGGACATAAGCTGTTGAAAAACTAATAATTTGAGGACATAATAGACCAAATCGATAATCCAAGCATTGTTTTGCCTTAATCTCAAAATCTCAAGCTGTTAACGGAAGTTTGCATGTGGGGGCAGTGGGGCTCCGTCAAGATAAATTTATCAGAAATAAACTTTATACAGAAATTTACCAAAGTAATGTTCTTCTAAAACAAGCTAAAGAAATAAAAAGAAAAACTATGAATATAATACTCTGTAATTTCTGTTTATTTGGAAATTATGTACAAGTATAGAAAACAAAGAAACAATGGATGTGGCATAACTTGATCTCCTGACGAAATGTCAAACATCTAGAAAAGCCAATGCTTCTTTCTTGCTACTCTGGTGGGAACATCTGTAGGCATAGACAGTTTTCATGAAGGCGGCTAGTAAATAAAATAAAATAAAATAAAAATAAAAATGTTCAGCTGAAGGTAAAGCAAGCTCCAACTATTGATTTGTCCCTCACCTCCAGTTGCGTACAATGAATTGTAATGAACTTCGCTCCAAAAGCTCAGCCAAAGTTCTGGAAACAAGAGCAGTCACAATATTAGGAAGTAAAGAATAAAGAAAAGACGGCTCGTCAAGACAGATTTGTATCAATCTCAAAACATTTAGTCTAATACAATGATGCAAATCAAAGGGATAATTAGAAACAGGAAAATCAAGTACGGCATACTTTGAAACATGACACGGGTTATTATGATCCATCTTTGTTAGGTTAATTCTTCTTCTCAATTCCCCATTCCTTATCCTGGTATTAGCTTCAAAATTCCCATAATCTTAAGAAGTAGAGGAGGTGATGATTATGAAATAAAATCCAGTTTCTCTCAAGATAGGTAAAGCATGCGAGACTTACAAATGGTAGCAGCTAAGAAATAAGATTTGGACTTTTAATTTACTCTACAAGAATCAAACTTAACATAGAGATTCATTTAATGATAAGCATAACATACAGGCAAGATGACCTATGTGGATAGGGTTAGATCTACCTCTGGTGGGATTCCTGTCTTTGGGAATGATCTCGATATAGCATGAGTCCCGGAAAGATGTTACCAAATTAACTTTGGCTCCAAACTGAATACATACCCGTAAGAGATCAGAGGATAACATTGCAAAACACAAGCAAGTAATAGTTACAAGAATGTAAACAATTGGGCTTCATGTATAGTCTTAAGAAAAATGAATCCAATAAAACAAATAAGAAAAATGCAATAAGGGAGCAAAAAGAGATGGATTTCCACTTACTCTATCTGCAGCTGCCTGTAGAGTTACATGATCCCCCCACTCCCCTGACCTATTATCATGGAAGGTTTCATACACAAAATGAATTAGAATGCAGCTACATTTATGGTAAGCATTTTTCCAATTTTTGCAGGAAAAAAACTAGTATGCATCACCATAGAAATCTAACTTTTTCATCTTCTTCACATAGCTTCTGTACTTCATAGGGACGTATCCTTCATATAATTTTCTGAAACGCTTTAGCTGAAAGGGAAGATAAATGAAACAATGATAAGAAATTAGTGAAACATGACAGAGCAATTTCATAGAAAATAAACACTATATATAGCAGACTCATGAATAATGCCAGACACATGTGGATGTATTAGAAGTTGGCCACTAGTGGCCGTTTTTCCACCACACAACCTCTGTCTTTCCCCACGTATAATGAATTAGTACATTCATGTGTAGAGATTTATCAACCATACCTGCTTGACTATTTGCTTCCTTACATGCTTGTGGTAATCTGGACTACAGAACAATTGGTCTGCTAATGCTCGAAACTGTCAAATAAAACAAACCAATAGTTTATAAGCATATTCTGTAATAGAGTTCTCAAGGTAACTTGGGGGACTCATTCAAACATCCTTACATGTACAGTTATATAAACAATTCATTTGAAGAAAGTGGTAATGGTAATGGTAGTCAAACCTGGCAATTCCCATCGCCCTCAATTCGCAGTTCTTCTAAACCATATGTTGCCAACCTGAAAGAAATGAAACTATTAAGATAAATGAAAGATAAACTATAATCTTTGCACAGTAGATGCCAATAAGCCAGCATTTACAATCTTACTTAACCATCACAAATCAAAGTCTATACATGGAAAAATATGCTCATAGGGCCATAAAACACCAAAGCGACCCTAGATATCATTTTCAAAATGAACCTACAAAAAGGATGCTACCAACTGAAACTAAATCCATTACGCTGATGAGAAAAGGCAAGAACCAAAAAAAAGATAACAATTATAGGCATGCTTCATTACATACTAGCTAAGCTAAAAAAGAAATGCACCATGTAAGTGATACAAGAATGAATAAGAAACAGGATGAAGGGTGCATGACAAAAATACAACCTTTCAGACAGCCGCCCATGGTCTAACGTTGCATCATTCACATCAGGTATCTCACCATTCACCCGAGGAGTGTGCTGCCAACACATTGAATCTATGAGTAATACACAGCTTAATTCAACAGCAGAAGAACATAGCGAAACAAAAAAACAACAACAATTATGTGTATCTTTTTACCTATTTACAACTAATTGGTTAATATAGAGTATAAACTAGGTTTAAAGAAATCTATAACCAATCACAAACATAGAAGTAAGTGCCAGATATGTTGTATAATTATGAAAGTTGTAGAAAGAAGCCTTGGACAACATAATCCAGGAAGCACTTCCTACTCCGTTCCTCAAAACACATGCTTGCTGCGAGCTAATTTGAAGGCAAAGTGAACATACAACAATAGAACCCTTACTTTCAGCAAGGAACTATGGGTTGTATGCCTGGCTTATGCAGCAACAAATATCCCATAATTCACACTGTTTTGTTAATGCTTCCTTGTGTGTTTAGGGACTGATCGTTTTAATCTTTTATTTTTTGGATGACTTAAAGGATAGGCACATGACTGTCCACTGGGTGATTGGGCATAATTCTTAATTTTAGATTTGGATCATTGTTTACTTCATCAGGCTTTGCTGTAAGGAGAAATTTAACGGCCAAAATATGAGATAAGCTACTTGTTTTGATTATTTATAAATAGAAGCTAGATATACATATGCGGAATGCATCAATTCAAAGCCCTACAGCACCAATGGTACCTAGAACTATCCCCGGTTTTGCCTAAATTAAAGAGTTATATCACCACCCTGTTTTTACCCATCATAACTAATCCCCAAGACTGCAGTATAAATTGGTTCAGCATCACATATCTACAGCCCGTTTTTATGGCGTACAAAGTCAATAGAGGTTAAAATTGACTATAATTCTCCAAATTGGCCTTTCCATACACTACCAATGAAACAAAAAAACATGTAACGCCCATGTAAACCAATATTTGAAATGTCATATATATGTAAGCATGTAGCATGGACTGAAATATAGATGTGGAGAGGAAAATACTGGTATGGAGTCCAAATGTGAGAGTCTCTTCCCAAGCCTTCCCGCAACATGAGAGTTTTCCTCTTCTGCTAAGATACTTGCAATGGTTTGGTCATCCTCTGTGTCTGGAACGCTGCTATTCAAACTTGATGTCGAGCTCACACTTGCATTGCTATTGCTTTCAGTCATACTAAGCCAACATCAACAAATCCAGCCGATTCTAACCAACAAAACAAGCGAAGATGAGGCATCAAATCTGAATAACCATATGAAATTCCAAACCTTGAGATGCACAAATTGTATACAAGATGGTAACAAACTTCAAAACTAGAATATTCCATTCCTACGAACAAACAACATTCTTTAATCTGAAGATTGATAAGCATCCATTCATCAATTTCACGAATTGAATACTGATATAGCCACATACTATCGCTAAATCAATCATGGACCACGGATCAAATTACCTACTTCAGCTAAATCAATCTCCAAATAGGAACCAAAGAAATCCTAATCTTTCGCATCTTTTTCTTCTAATTTTATCAGCAACCAGACATAACAAAGAAGAAAACTCTAGGCCACCAATTCAACAGCAAGAGAAATGCAAAAGCTCATATGAACCAGCCAAGAACAAACTTGAAACTTAAAACTTGAGGAAAAAATAAAGAACACCCAGTATCAAACTTGAACTTTACCAGCTGATAAAACAGAAGAAACGGAAAAAGATTCAATCTTTTTTGGTGGGTTTCAATCGTATGTCTCCTTTCAATTCTCAGCAACCAAACAAGCTGAAAAGGAAAAAAAATAAAAATAAAAAATCAATGAACCCAGTTGAATATGTGACATGAAAGGTCAAAAGTAAATAAAAGACAAAAAGAAAAAGGCAAATACTTTATTAGAAAAAAGAGGAAGAGACGAGAATCTAATAAGTTACCTAGATACGAAAAGGTGAGGAAGAAGGTTTTTGCTTGTGTTTGGTGATACGCTTGAAGCCTTCTGCTCTTCTTTGGACAAAATGAATATATTTATGGATAGATTAGATAAACTAGTCTTGTAGTGAACGTTATTCTCTCTTTCCGACAAGAAACCAACACTTGGAACAGGACATTGCTTTCCACAGATTTTTTCCCTTGCTTTGTTTATGTGTCTTGACTTGGAATACCAATGCCGTAAGTAAACAGTCCCTAGATCATATCTTTTTTCAAAAAAATAAAAATAAAAAAATTATGAAAAGTCTCAAGATCGTGATTGATGAACCAATATTATTTTGACAACTATAACATGAGTTTTGTCATAATCCAATTTTAGAACTCCAAATTAATCAGATTAATTCCTTTAATTTATTTTATTTTTATTTCACAACATTTGATGATACATGAATTTTAGTTTAGTTTTATTTATTTATTATTAATTTTATTTTATTATAGATTTTAATTTTTTTTATTTTTGAAGATAAAACAAAAACAAAAACAAAGAGAGAGAGAGAGAGGGAGAGGGAGAGAGAGAGAGAGAGAGAGAGGAAAATACAAATTGTTTTTCGATTAATTTCTCCTTTAGTTATTTCATCATGAAACAACAGCAAAATGAAACCCAAAAAAAAAAAAAAATACAAAAAAGAATTAGATTTAATTTTAGTTTTTAAGGGTCTAATTGTAATTAATTTAAAAGATATCTTGGGCAATTCAAAATGTTAGAAGTCTCGGGGAACAATTGAAAAAACATTACGCGTAGTGGGAGCAAATAAAACCTATGAGGACTAAAATAAAAAGCTTAAGGGATCTAATCGAAGAGAAATTGAACTACTGAGGGAGGAGAGTGGAGGAAAGATGCGGACGACAGCACCAACATAAATGCTTCTTACTTTATGACCTGTCGTTCGAAGTAAGAAATTCAAAGACCCAGCCATGCTGCTGTGGATCTCCCTCTTCCTTGCAAAAACAAACCCTGCACCGGAGACAAAAACGAGAAATTTTTGGCATTTATCTTATGGTCTAACAAGAGACCAGCTCATCAATACACTCCCTCTCTCAGGACAGCTCACTGTCATTCCTTTTGCTTTGGTCGCAAGATAAGCTACAAAATGGAAAATGACAGTAAGGTGTGAGGACAAAAGACGAGCGTTTTAGGTGGAGGGTCAGGATGTTTCAGTGAGATCAAATGGTGGGGATAGAGAGGATAGTGAGTTTTAAAAGAGAGGTGGTTTTAGAGTTTCAAGGAGGCTCTCTGGTTTTCAGTTTTGAGAGAAAGAAAAGGGCCGAGGTTTTTCGGTTTTGAGAAAAAGAAAAACTTGAGGTTTTTAAAGGAGAAGCCTTTAGGCTTTAGTTTTTGCTTTAGAAAGGAGAGGACTTTAAGGTTTTGAAGATGTTAATAGCAAAGAGAGAAGGGTCAGAGGGAGTGTTCAAAAGGGCTCTATTCCTGAAACTTGAAAACAGAGGTTGCTGGAGACAAAGTTCGTTGATGTTTAGATAGCCATTACCACATCCAAGACCTTTGTTTGTTTGTTTGGAATCATCAACAGAAGGCTTTCCCAAGTTTTCCCCCACTCAAGCTCATTTCCTACATGTACCGAGAGCACCAGAGGAAGACGAAGCAGATTTTCTTTTGCAGTTGGTCTTGTTCAACCCTTACCATTGTCCTCTTTCAGTGGCTCAGGTAAACCTAACCCATTTTTTCTTCATGTTTACTGTTCTGATGGCCATTGCAGGAGTCCTTACTTGGCCTTAATTCCTGGGAGAAGAACTTTGGCAGTTTATCTCTTTGGTTCAAGTTTCCTTCTGTTAGATGAGTGTGTGATATTTGAATGGGTGCCTTTTGTTCGCAGAAACGTGAATACCAGCAGGGGTTAGGGAACCAAGATTTAATTTGGTATCTAGGTTTGTGTTCCTCTCCCTACCTAGTTCTGAAACAGAATAAGAACAGTAGGAAAAGGGAAACCGAGGAAGAAGAAAATAAAGACTTGGGCTGAAGAGGAGAAGGAGTTTGGGCCGAAAGGAAGAAAAAGAGATGAAGCTGGGCTAGATTTACCTCGGCCCAAAGAATAGAAAGAACAAATGACTTCGGGCTGCGGTGTTTTAGTTTTTGGACGGGCTGGGTTAGGCTAGAAATGGGCTATCTAGGCTGGACAGGTCTTGGTTTAGTTTGGGCTAGGCCGGTGTTGCTTAGGTTTGTTCTAAGAAATGGGCTCTGGGCTGGGATTTGTTTAGTTTAGGCTTGGGTTCGTCTCAATGGGCTTGGGCCTAGGGTTAAGCTGGTCCAGAAAAGAATGTGAGTCCAATAGACCCAAATGCCCAATAAACTTTTAACTAGTTTTTCATGCTTGATTTAGTTGGAAATTTTTATTTGTGGTACATGTGGTTTTTTTTTTCAGCTTAAGTTTAAATTTTTTGAATATTTGAAGTTCATTTACCCTTTCTTTTGAATTTATTTAATTCCATGTCTAGTTGTTAATTGCTTTAATTATTTAAATTTCAGTTTAGCCTATTGTTTAATATTATTTGAATCTGAAATTTTTAGTGAATGATCTGTATACTTGTGTTACTACTTTTTTAACATAATAAGAAAAGCAATAAATCCAATCTAATCATGCAATAAAGGGTAAGAAAGTATCGTTCCCATAAGGAATTAAATTGCACTACTAAAATTATCTAACTTAAAATAAGTTGAATTAATCAAAATAATTAAAAGAATTAAATTAAAACTCTATTCTAAAGTTGTAGGATTGAAAATTACTAATAAGATGATATAAAAGTAACTAGGGATAGATTCATTTAATTCTCACTTATGCAATTAACTATATTAACTCAACTCACAAACTACTTTAAGGTCTATCTTAATATATTTGACGACGAAATTCCCCGAACAAATTAATAAGCTATCTCTAGTCAAATTAACCCTATTCTTCACCTAACAAATCATCCATATTTCTATGTGACTTAAATTAAGATCTAAATGCATTACAATTAATGGAATCCTCTAATGTAAAATAAGCATACCATCACGTACTTCTTTTTTCCATTATCGCATTTGAACTAGTTGTCTTTCGATTAATAGTAAACTAGTGATTTATATTGTTTTGATCTAACACATACAATTCCCTCTCGGGCTCAAGCACATGTCATTAAATGAATAAGAGGTGATCGCTCTCTTAAAGCATTAAATGCGAGCAATATAAATTCATCATACATCAAGAATCGAGTTTTGAGTTGAGAAAAATAATTAATCACATAGAATAAGAATTAAAATCCTCCATCCCTAACTTAACGAGTTTATTTCTCCATTAAGAAATTTATTGAATCTGAAAATAAAATATCACATCGACAATCCATCAAAGTAATAATTAAAGAAAATTTAATTCCTTGTCTAATGAATCTATATTCGTCTATAGATTTTTTATGGCTACCGCTCCAATTTCCTTATTTTCTCGGCCGTGCAATCCTCTCGTGAACATTCAAACCTTCGTTTGTTTTTCTTTATGCTTCTTACTGCCATCCACCCTCCATCCCTATGCCTATAACTCTTTCTTTTATAGCCATAGACTCTTTTTTCTAGTCCACCACGTCACTTTCCTTTTAGTTTTACATTGCCATGCCTTAAAGTCCACTTTATCATGCTTATCACCTTTTCCTTTATGCTAGAATCTCTTTTTTTAGTCAAGCATGTAAGTCTCCTCCAGAATGTGACGAATTGATTTTTTTAGGTGTCTAAGTCAAACAATTTTTTCTTCTTTACTCTTTAATCCTTGCTTTTGATTTTTACTTTCATTTCAGTTCTTGTTTTTGCCTTACTTCTTAGTCTTCTCTTTAATCTTTATACCTACAAATTCAAAGCATATGAGGATTAATTTATATCAAATAAAACATAAATCACATGCATAATTAACGAATTCAAGCTCCAGGTTTACATAAAATATATGTATAAATTATACTTATAAGCTTGTATATATATTTTGTGTCAAATTTCATAATTTTATCGGTTGATTTCCTATTTATTTAATATTTATTATCATTTTAACATCCATGTTAATTATTAAGGTATTTTTATTTATATGATGATAGATCATTAAGTCTCTTAGATTCTAGAGGCCGATGATGATCCTTCCTCAAATTTATTGGGTTTAAAACAAAAATAAATAAATAAATAAACATATGCCATTTTAGTATAAATAGAAAATCCAAGTCGATCTAACAAGTCTCCTATTTAATAAAGACTGATATTTAGTTTCAACCCTCAAACTAATTACAATGAACCTTGATTAAGTTTAAAGATTTTTTTAGCTAGGTAGGTCACTCCTCGACATGCCAATCATTTTAAGGTTTAATTGGATTCGATGTTGAATTAACAAGACTTCCTATCTTGAGGCCCAACACTAGTTTAATACGATATCACAATAAAAAATATATATAATAATTTAGCTTAGACAAATAAACAAGCTTGGAAACAGATTTAGGAAATTATTTGGCAAAATGTAATTATTAGAAGATATATTTTTTGGATTAAGCTAGATGTGGTATCTTTCATTAGAAAGGGTGTCTTTAGGTGATCGTTATCTTTCCAAATACATAATCAACTCCTTACTCTAGAATCTTTGAATCTAGTGCCCTTTTAGGTTTTTCATTTTTCTGCAAATATAAGGTGGAAACTCCAAAATATTTTTTTCTTAATTTTTTTCCCCTCGGCTTATAATTTTTGGAAGTTGCCTAAATGTCGGGAAGCAACAAGTTTGATATTCTTTTAATGGTTGGCTTCAGTGATAAATGGGATTCACATATTTTCATTTAAGAAATTTTTTATTTTTATTTTGTTATAGATAGTGTCGCTACCCAAATTTCAAAGGACTTTTAAAAAAATTCTAATTAAAAATTATTTATTTTATTTATTAGGGTTGTAAGCTAAACCATATTTTAGAGTCAACACCTAGTATTAAAAGAAATTAGAAAACCTAAAATTGATATTGGTTCAGAAATTTTAGGGCAAGAAGTTGGTTATACATTTGGGAATATATTAATCACCTAAAGGCACCTTTTTCCTAAAGAAATGTATTATGTCTATTTTAATCTTAAAATTTAGCTCCTAAAAATCATATTATTCACCAAAACTATTCATGAGTCAAAATTTCAAGTTTTATTTCCTAAGTAAATTTTTTTTTCTATTTGTGGTGTCATATCTAAATCTAAAAGGATTTTTTTCTTCGGTGTGTGCAACAATTTAAAGCAAACGCATCTAATCCGAGTTCACAAAATATGTACAAAAATTTAAGTACGAAGAAAATAAATCACATGAATTAAAAGACTTGAAATATATATATGTGAATTAAAATATCAAAAATAAATTACATAAAGTAAATAACTTAGAATTAATTAAATAACAAAAATAAATGACTTGAAAAATAAATAACTTAGAAAATAAATTATTTTGGAAAATAAATAGAAAAATAAATGGAGATAAATTAAGCAAGACTAAACATGTGGCTTAAATCTAGATCCCTATTGAAGTAGTCATTTTGTCGCTACCCGACATTCGAGAGGACTTCAAAAAATATTCTAATTAAAAATTATTTGTTTTGTTTATTGGGGATGTGAGTTAAACCACATTTAGAGTTGTCAACCAGTATTAAAAGAAACTAGAAAACCTAAAATTAACACTCGGTTTAGAGATTTTAGGGTAATGAGTTGATTATGCTTTTGGAAAGATATCAATTATCTAAAGGCATCCTTTCCTAGGAAAAATGTCATGTCTAGTTTAATCCTAAAATTTATTTTCTAAAAATTCTATTATTTGCCAAAATTATTCCATAGTCAAAATTCTAAGTTTTATTTCCCGAGCCCATTGTTTTTTTTTTTTTTTTTTGTGGCATCCTTTCCTTCGTTAGATGAGTGTGTGACATCGGATTCGGTTGAAGTTTCAATGCAATCGGTATGTTAAAGAACGACCTAATTATTGAAATAATGTTGATTTGAGTTAACACTAGTCCTTATTAGATAAGAGACTTGTTAATTTTCACTTAGTATTTTCTCTATTTCTTTTTGTTCTTCTTTACTTTTTCTTTTTCTTTTTATCATTTTTCTTTTCATTTTTATTTTTCATTTTATTTTTTTGATGGAGAATCGTCATCGGTTCCTAAAAATTAGAAGACTTGATTATTCATCTACCTATTAATTATGTAATTAAATTATTGGTTATTCAAACCATATTTAATCTTAAAATAAAATCCGAAAACTAAATTACTAGTCACTATTCATTTATAGGAGTCTAAAATCTAACCATAAAATTCAAATTCAATTAACACTAAATATTAAGCTAAAATAAAATTTAAATACTAAAGGAAAATTAAACGTTCAACGTTAAACTAAATAAATTTAAATAAACGGGTAAAAAGAGTTCAAAATTTTCAAAACAATTAAATCTAGACTAGACATGAAAATAAGAAGCATGTATGAAAAATTTAGATTTAATTTACCTAGGAAAATAGCTAAAAAACAAAAAAAATAATAAAAAAGGTTATTGGGCCTTTAGGCCTGGAGGGCTTTTGGCCCATTAGGTAGGCCTACTAACCTCTTCTCTAAATTTGGGTCAGAGCTAAGCCATGTTGCTACTCGATGTCGAATGAGACTCCCAAAAAAATATCTAAGTGTTAATTAGTATTTACAAGTTTATTTATAGAGTTTGGAGTCGCCACCTAGTATTGCAAGAATTAGGAATCCGAAAATAGGCACCGGTTCGGAGATTCTATGGCAAGGAGTTGGTTACACTTTTGGAAAGATATTTAATCACCCAAAAGTGCCCTTTTCGAAGAAAGGTACCACATCTAATTTAGTTCTAAATTCATCTCTTATAATATTTTATTCATTTTAAACTATTTTTTTTAAAAAAATTTTAAACTCCTATTTTTTCAAAGTCAAATTAAATTTTTTAGTTTGGGCGTGAAATCATATTGAAATGACCATCGATCTCCTTCATCGTTCGACATGTCGGTTCAAACATCGGATCCACTATAAGCCTTGAGACAACCGGTGTGTCGAAGAACATCTTGATTAAACACGAATTTTTGTAACGTCGGTCCCTATCATATAGGAGACTTTGTCAATAATTTTTGTTTTTTTGTCAAATGACAATCCCTATTAGATAGCGAGACTTCGTTGATAATTTTTATTATTTTTATTTGCTATCGATAGAGAATCGTCATCGATCCCTAAAAATTAGGAGACTCGACGATTACCTATCCCTTAATTATCTAAACTAATTATGAAAAAAAATATAAAATTTTAATTAACTAAAATCAACTAAAATAATTTTGAAGAATTAAATATATTGAAATCATTGTCCGTTCCTAATAAATAGGAGACTTGTTGATCCAATATTCTAATCATATCAAAATCATATATTGACATAAATTTCATACCTAAGAATCTCTAGGTTTTCTAATATGCATAAGATAAAAAAATATTACAAAACGAGATAAAATAAAATAAAAACTAAACGAGTCTAAAATTCACCTTCATTTAAAATTACAAAAAATACCCCTAGAATGTCAAAAGTCACTCCCAAGTGGTCGTTCATCTTTTGATGACCCTCCGGGCGTGTGGACCACCTTGCCTTATAGATCGGGTCGTCGTGAGTCCAATCGTGGTGGTGGCCGTCGATAACGACGTCCAAGGAGGGAGATCGGAGCTCCTAAAGTTTCGGTTGGATCTCCCTTTCTCACCGATGATGATTCCGATCTCCTTTAAAGATTTCAAGCACATCGATTGAATCGCGAGGTTAAGAGAAGGATTTCTATGGTGGTTAGGACCTTCAATTCCTTCTAGATTAGCACATGTTTCTAGGTTTTCTAAAACGAAGTCGAAATGGGTCGAGTACAATTAAACCATTTTCCTACAAATTTCAGTTGTGATTTCAAAGAAGGAGATGCTAAAGGGAGTTAGACGACTAGTTCTATTCAAATGGAACTCGAAGATTTGGTCGGATTTAGGAGATACGATCGAATCTTTTGTTAGGTCGGGTCGGATTGCGATGGTTTAATCTTCGGTTTCTCTCTCCTCCATCATCGTTTCCTCCTCTAATTGATAGGTATCGACGGATCTAGTGATAATACACACATGGGTGGTGGTGGTTGGGGTCAAAACTTATCAAAAATTGATCAATTTTGACGTACAATCTTCGACTAGGTAAATGGGTTAATGGGTTTGGATCTTGGGTTAGGTCGTGTTTGGCGAGTCTTTAATCCAATTTTCAATATATTTTTATGTGTGTGGTTTTTTGTGGTGTTTTTGGGTGAAGGGATTTTGTAGGATCGGTTAGAGGTTGAAGGGCGAGGTTGCGGGGAGAATTTCTAGGAGAGATGTAAGTGTTTGAATGATGGAAAGATGGGTTTGTTGGGTTTTTTTTTTTGGATGAGAAAAGAGCTAGTGCTGAAAAAATTTGGAAGAGATGAACAATGACACCTTTTGGCTCTCTCCGTTGCCCCCTTCAAATGATTTCGTCCTTGATTCTTAACAATCCATTAATTTGCCTTTTTTTTTCTTTTTCTTTATTAATTTTTTTCTTTTCTTTTCCTTTCTTTCTTCTTTATTTTTTCTTTTTTTATTTTTAAGGAACACAAAATTGGGTTATGACAAGCCCACCTCCCATTTTCCTAGTCTCATGCAAGCTAAGCTAAGATGAACCTTTTTTCTTCTACATAGGTTGGGCAAAACCTAGCCCTTCAATCTTTTAATTTCTTCACCCTCACAAGCCCTAAGGGATCAAAACAATTGGCAACTAAGAATGACAATTTACCCGGCCCTAATGGGGCCCCGACCCTCCCCGCCCGATCAACGTGAGGATTCCCCGATTGGCTAGGGAATGGGACGAGGCGCCCAACCCCGTAATGAATTTAAATGGAGATGGGGTGGGGATGATATTTGCTCACCCCACCTGTCACCACGCCTTGCCTTTTTCTTTAAAAATTATATTTATACCCATATATATATATATATATATATATATATATATATATATATATATATATATATATATATATATATAAACTCGATGCTACATATTAGTTTCTAATATAATGAGTGAGTTTTGATAATCTCTAAGCAATAAAGACATGTAAGAATTTATATTTTTTAATTACATTGTGATACTTCGTCAACTTAATTAAGTATAATATTTGTTCGATTGAAAATAATTTAATATATTATGAGTTGTGTTGTAAACTTATAGTTGAATATGATGTTATGATGTTAAATTATTATCTTTCTTAATTGTGTTTTTTATATGTATTATTATCTTTTTACTATAGTTTAAAATTTGATACAAGATAAAATAAGATAGCATGGAGTGGGGCGGATGTAAAAAATGAAACAAGGCACTTGTGCCCTGCGGGGATCCCCGCCCCTGCTCCACCCGTGAAAAACTCCACCTCGCACGAGGATGGGGCGGGGACAGGGATAAGTTTAATAGGCAATCTCCACCATCACCCATTGCCATCCCTATTGGCAAACCCTTAAGCCCTTTGTCTTCCTCCAATCGATTCTCTTTTAACTCGGTCTCACTATCTCTCGTCACTAAGATCAATTGATCTTTTCACCTTCCTCAAACAGGAAAACCCTAAGCCATCACTTCTATTCTAAATCCATCGGTTAGAGAAACCCCTCAATCTGTTTCCTCTATCTCAAATCTAGAATGGCAAATTTTTTTGCTCTTCTCTTCTTCTTCAACCCATCCTCCATGCTACCCTCTTATGTCACACTCAAAATTAATAGGCTACCTCCCTCATTAAATCAAAATTGTTTCAAGCCATCAAATTCTTCCCACCCTTCATCTCGAGTGTTTATTGAATAAGAACTTAGACCAATAGAACAAAATTGGTTAATTTTCACCTGTAACAAATTAGTAGCAAGACTAGAGACTATTAAACTTATAAATCAATGAACAAGGCAAAGCATCTTACCTCGATGTCCGATTGATTGAGCTCGATTAAGGGTAAGTGATTTACAAATGTGGGTAACTAGTGAAGATTGCTTGGTTCATCCGGTTGAAATGAGTGGTTTGCATAAATAAGCAACTAGTGAAAGTTTCTTCCTAGTTCATCCAATTAAAGCCCAAGTAAACCCGATATTTGTTTGTCAATCCTAGAGCCAAATGAAATCCCTAAATCCCTTTCTATAAACCAATAGAAACTCTAGAATTTTCCTTCCTAGGAAACCTCCCAAAATCCTTTACTTGAAATTCTCTCTCAAAATTCTTTCTCTACCTCATTCTCCCCTAAAATTTCCCATAATTCCTCTTATTTCCCCCAATTTCTTTCTCTAAGATTTTCCATAATGGTTCTCTCTTCCTTCTTCCCTCTATAGAAATCCTAATTCAAGCCTCTATTTATACCCAAACCTCCCCCTACTCACTTCTAGGATCAATTCCCTTAAAACCCAAACTTCTCCATAATTGACAATACTCCTAAGCTCCTGTCATTTATGGCTCTATATGAATAGAGCCAAAACCTATGTTTTCTATGTATGTGTTTTTGTATGTCGGATGTTTTATGTGTGTAGGTTGTTGTAGGTACGAGTCGGCTGATTTGTCCCTCTAGCTTCGTTGTCTTCACTAATGAAGGTGAACGGTGGCAAAAGATGGTGTAGTACAAGGCAAGGGTGCCATGGAAGGGGAGGATTCGAAAGATGGGTCGTTTGGTCGATTCCGAACTAGCGTCGTTGTTCATATCATGTGTCAATTTAGGTTCCTATAGGTTTATTTTTTCGATTATTCCATCTAGATGTGTCATTGTAGTTCCTGTATTTTTAAGTTTTTTTGATTGGTTTCTTGTATCTTTCAATTTCAATTCTAGTATTTTGAATTATTTCAATTATATACTTAATCGCCTCAAATTTTATCTTTCATTCAATTGTACCCTTGAACTAAAAATAAAAAATATAGCTAAATAAAAGGATAAAATAAAATAAGTAAATAGATAAAAAAGTAAAAATAAAATGGGATAAATAAAAAATAAAAAATAAGATAAATTAAAATGATGAAAATAAAGATTGAAAAATCGATTAATCAAAACAATTGATTTTTTTCTCTCTTTTTTTCCTTTTTCCTTTTTTCTTTTTTCTTTTTTTCTTTTTTTTTTCAAAATAAACATGTAGAGTTCTAAAATTAAACTTATAAAATAATATAGAATATGAAAATAGTAGGAAAAAAATATGAAAAACAAATATAACCTAAATTTTGGGTTATGATAGGATCATCATTTTATAATCAATGGTTAGACAATAAGATGATTTGCATTAGTATTAACACGATAAACTGAATTTACCACCATTATAAAAATGAAAAACTACTATAGTCTAGCCTCCTCCTCTTGTAATAAGGCTTTTTTTTTTTTTTTTTTAAATTCAAATATTTCAAAACGACAATTTCATTCAGTGATTTCTTATAAGTATAAAGAGTTTATTGTCACCGAAGTGTGATCTAGTTAATTGATATATATATATATATTCTCATAAAAATATAAGTTTATGGTAAAAATAATCCATAAAAATCGTATTTTTATAAAAGTAAATAAAATATTGAAACAACATCTGGGTTAAAAAGAGTAATATGAAGCTTTTTTTAATGGGCTTTTTAATCGTGTTCATGCATGATTGCTTGGGCTTTTCTTATGTTGGGTTTTATGCCCATCCATATTTCCAACTTTTGAACCGCATTCATATTTGAACATCTCTCCTAAATTTTTCCTAAATTTAAAGATTATTACAACTTAGTTCCTCTTATTTGAAAACCTGTAACTGAATTTCTTGACTGTTGATCATTATCTTATTAGAACTTTTTTTTTTTAAAATTCCCAAATATATCTTTTGAAAAATTAAATATGTGGAGAAAAAAACTATCGTATTGGGGTTCCTAAAAAAACCAAAATGTTTTAATAAAAGCCAATAGTTGATGGACTAAGTTCTTCGTTTTCAAATGTGAAAGACTAAGTTGTAATCATGTTTAAAACAAAGGAACTCAAGAGAAAAGTGTCAAATACTCAAATTTGATTATCTTCTTTAAATCTGGAAAAGATTGCTGTAAAGGAAATTTCAACATTTTTGCTGAGCAATAAAATTGACAAATCTCTGAATTAGCACAGAAATAAGAATTTAACTATTTATATCAAAGAAGAATTCTCTAATATCTCCCTCCCCTCTCCCACCATCTCTAAATTGCTAATTCCTCCGTTTCACCAAATAGAGCTATACTTGGTAGGCCTCATCTAAGAACATAAAATCAATGAATTTATATTGGTCGATGTAATATGATTTGAGATTTTCATTGTTTGCAGGAATTGGTGTTTTCATTGTTTGCAAGAATTGGTGTTTCTGTTGAAAACTAACATTAATGCGTAATATTAAAAAAGAAATTAAAGAAACACAACACACTAACAATTCCGAAGAGTTTAAAGAAATAAAAATCAATCATGAGTGTGAAATCAAGCAAAGAAAAAAGAATCTTAAACTTTATTAACATGAAAAAGGTAATACAACCAAAAACACAAACTGATCTTATCCCAATGTGAGGGATTAAGAAACCTAACCTAACCTCTAAATAGTACAAACATAATTACTTACAATAATTGTACAAACACAAACTATTAAACAGTACAAACATAGTTACTTGCTAAATTTGCTATTCTATCTCCAACAACCCTACAAAGTTAAAGCGAAGAAAAAACAAATTCTTGAACTTTTAGGGTCGTCGTAATTCAGTGTCAACCTTTGTTGGAGCTGAAGGGGCCACAACACACTAACAATTCCAAAGTAATTGTGGAATATTGTTCTGCGTACAAATAATTGAAGTGTTGAATAGCAAAGCAATCAGCTACTTTATTACACATCGAATCCTGATAGTATTAAATCTATGTATCGAAACTTTAAATTTAGGTTTTGAAATCCTTGATTTTTAATTTTTTAATATTTAATTCATCTAATAACTCTCAGTTATCACCTTCCACTCACAGCAATTTAATTATTAATACTTTAAGTTGAAATTTTACCCGCGTATTAAACAAAATTCAATCTATCAAACTCTCTCTCTCTCTCTCTCTCTCTCTCTCTCTCTCTCTCTCTCTCTCTCTCTCTCTTATATATATATATATATATATATATATAGAGTTTGATAGATTGATTTTTTTTTAATACGTGAGTAAAATTTAAACTCAAAGTATATATATAATTTTTTTAACATTAAAAATATAAAAAAAATTAAAAAAACAAAATATTGCAAAATGATTCAAAATTTTTTTATGAATTTTATATAAATCTTATTGAATAATTTTAATTATAGAGTTATTTATGTAATTACTGTCTTTTAGAATAAATGATAACAAACTAAAAAATAAGTTAAATCTCAAAAAAGTAAAAGTTTAAGTATTTCAAAAACTAAATTTAAAGTGTAAATACTCAATTTTAAATAGAATAAAATCAAAACAAGTTTGACCCACTTAACAGGAAAAAAAAAAAGTTTCTTAACTTGTATGGACTAATGGGTCCTAATTCAGCGTCGAAGTAAAGATTCCCTAAACTGAGCTTCAAGTCTTTTGGAGTCTGCGTTTACCTCTACAGAATAAAATTTTGCTCTCATTGTGGTGATCTCATTTTGGTTTTAAAAAGGCAAGGCCAGCCATTTAAAAATAACAAAGCGATCAGCTACTTTATTAGAGAGATCACGAGAGTATCAATGGATTACATTCCCATACTTCTTTATTGCTTCACTTTTTTGCTGATTGTAAAAACAGCCACACCTATTGACACCATAAGCACAACTCAGTCTATTAGAGATGGAGATGCCATAGTTTCAGCTGGTGGAACCTTTGAATTAGGATTTTTCAGCCCCGGCAAATCCCAAAACCGATACTTGGGAATATGGTATGGCAAAATACCTATCCAGACAGCAGTTTGGGTTGCCAACAGAGAAAATCCACTTAACGATTCATCAGGCGTTGTAAGGCTTACTAACCAAGGACTTCTAGTCCTTCTCAATCGTAGTGGAAGCATCATTTGGTCTTCCAACACAACAACAACTGCTAAGAATCCAGTTGCAGAGCTTTTGGATTCAGGAAACCTTGTTGTGAAAGAGGAGGGTGACGATAACCTGGAAAACTCCTTGTGGCAGAGTTTCGAACATCCAGGTAATACATTAATACCAGGCATGAAGGTCGGACGGAACAGAATAACTGGCATGGACTGGTACTTGACATCATGGAAGTCTCCAGATGATCCTTCAAGAGGTAATATTACAGGCACCCTTGTTCCTTACGGATATCCGGAGTTAGTAGAGTTAAAAGATTCAAAAGTGCAGCATCGAGCTGGACCATGGAATGGTCTGCAGTTCAGTGGTATGCCTCAAGTAAAACCAAATCCGGTATACATATTTGAATTTATTTTTAATGAAAAGGAGATTTGTTACCGAGAACAGCTTCATGATAGGTCAAGGCATTGGAGGGTCGTGTTAAGTCAGAATGGTGATATCCAGCACCTCCTCTGGATTGAGAAAACCCAAAGCTGGTTTCTTTACGAAACAGCAAATACAGATTATTGCGAAACTTATGCAATCTGTGGTGCAAATGGTATCTGTAGTATTAACGACTCTCCGGTGTGTGATTGCTTGAATGGATTTGTACCAAAAGTTAGAAGAGACTGGGAGAAGACAGATTGGTCAAGTGGTTGCGTTAGAAAGACTACACTAAATTGTTCTGGAGATGGGTTCCGGAAGCTCTCAGGTGTGAAGATGCCAGAGACAAGAAACTCTTGGTTTAACAAGAGTATGAATCTTGAGGAGTGCAAGAACATGTGCTTGAACAACTGTAGCTGTACCGCATATTCAAACTTGGACATCAGGGATGGAGGAAGTGGGTGCTTGCTTTGGTTCAATGATCTGATTGATTTTAGAACTTTCGCTCAAAATGAGCAACGCATTTTTATACGGATGGCTGCATCAGAACTAGGTATGAAGTTTTTTTACTGGAGTCATATATTTGAGAAGATTAATTACTGCCTAAATGTTTTTTTTTATCTAAATTATTTCAAAGATAAAGTTTCCAGCATACTAATTACTAAGCAAACAAATACAATGAGCATTTGGCATTTTCTATTTGTCTGTCTTTTAACCCACTTTTTCTATGCCATGGTATAGATAATGGCGATGGTGCAAAGGTCAATACTAAATCCAATGTGAGGAAAAGGATCGTAGTAAGCACAGTTTTGTCCACAGGAATTCTGTTCATTGGCCTACCCTTGGTCTTTTATGTTTGGATAAAGAAGAAGCAGACAAACAGTACGTATTCACACCATCAAAATCTAACCACTCCTATCGCCACCATCAGATTAGTTTATTTTTAAATTTGATTTTCAGTAATCTAAGGCATGATAGTAAGTTATGCTGACAATAAAAGTGACAGGTGATTTGCAAAGAAGTTCAAATAACAAAGACATGAAGGAAGAACTAGAAATACCGTTCTTTGAAATGGATGATTTGGCTTGTGCAACAAATAACTTTTCCGCTGCCAATAAAGTGGGACAAGGGGGTTTCGGACCTGTTTACAAGGTAACAATTATCTTTTTTTTTTGTTTTTTTGTTTTTTTTTCAATTGAGAAGGTAGTTATTATCTATAAAGAATCATGCAGTATGACTTGAGAATTTCTAGGTACAAACTCCTTGCACCAGTATTTTATATGGTATTAGTTTCTTTGAAACTATTCCACTATACTGGATCTTGTATGATTTTCTTATGATGCTGAGTGATTATTTGCAGGGAACATTAACAGATGGACGAGAAATAGCTGTGAAGAGGCTCTCAAAGAATTCAAGACAAGGACTTGATGAGTTCAAAAATGAAGTTAAACATATTGTCAAACTTCAGCACCGGAATCTAGTGAGTCTTCTAGGATGCTGCATTGAAAGAGATGAAAAGATGTTGGTCTACGAGTTTTTGCCTAACAAAAGCTTGGACTTCTATATTTTTGGTATAAATCTCTCAAATCCTTTAAAAAAATTTGCTCCACTTTTTCAAATTTAACACTATTGAGCTTCCATAATGTTCAACCATCAATTAAGCTTTCTTCAAAGCCCTTATGGGAGTAGCTTTGTGGAGGAAGATTACTTTTCTTCTCTCTCATTCTCATGCATGCTGCTATATACCTATTTGAATTAAAACTCCAAATTCGTTCATCGTTAGTTATCATCTCGATTTTTCTTGATCTTTCCCATACATTTATGAATATGATAAGAGCCATAATGGATTGACTTAATTGGGCAGACGAAACTCACAGCTTGCTCCTAGATTGGCCTAAGCGCTACAACATCATCAACGGGATTGCTCGTGGACTCCTTTATCTTCACCAGGATTCAAGACTAAGAATAATTCATAGAGATCTGAAAACCAGCAATATTTTATTGGATTACGACATGAATCCAAAAATTTCAGACTTTGGCCTGGCTAGAAGTTTCGCAGAAAATGAAACAGAAGCCAATACTAATAAAGTGGTTGGAACGTAGTAAGTGTCTTCTCCATCATATGCATTATTTATTCATTGTCTGCAAATGTGACTTAAAAAATTCTATAAACACATGCAGTGGCTATATATCTCCAGAGTATGCAAGTTATGGACTTTACTCGCTAAAATCAGATGTCTTCAGCTTCGGTGTATTGGTGCTAGAGATAGTGAGCGGCAACAAGAATAGAGGGTTCTATCATCCAGATCACTACCTCAACCTCATTGGGCATGTAAGTATCAAAACTATGTTATTTTAACTCTCTCACGTTTTATTTTTTGGTACCTATGTTGTAGATGCAAGATGCTTGGATACGTTTAAGGAGAAACAAACGCTTCAAATAAGGTTATATATCCATGATTTTGTTTATCAGGCTTGGAGACTGTTCAAAGAAGGTAGGCCTCTGGAATTGGCTGCGGAATCAATTGGGGAACCACACCACTTCTCTGAAGTGCTACGTTCAATTCATGTGGGGCTATTGTGTGTGCAAGAAAATCCAGAATATAGACCAAACATGTCATATGTGGTTTTGATGTTGGGTAATGAGGATGAATTGCCTCAGCCTAAACAACCAGGATTTTTCACTGAAAGGGATCTTATTGAAGCAAATTCTTCATCAAGCCAGAGCAAACCAGCTTCAGCTAACGAATGCTCAATTTCAGTGTTAGAGGCAAGATAGATTACTTGTATTAA
Source organism: Dovyalis caffra (assembly GCA_963924115.1). Classification (NCBI taxonomy): domain Eukaryota; kingdom Viridiplantae; phylum Streptophyta; class Magnoliopsida; order Malpighiales; family Salicaceae; genus Dovyalis; species Dovyalis caffra. Next base: position 13,319,973 of record CAWUPB010001159.1, read on the forward strand.
TATTTTGTAAGGTCTTGATGAATGGTTGTGATCATCTACTAGTAGATGTCCTGTTGCAAGTTTGCCATAATAAGGTTATATATCTACCATGCTTTGTAGGAACTATAGATATTGGTAGTTGTTCAAGTATGTGTTGAAGGAGTTGAATTAATAAATACATTTCTCTTTATTCCAAAGAAATCAGTTGCTCATACTAAAATATTTGTCTTCTCAAAATTTTAAGTGATTTATTTTTCTAAAATACACCTAATTAAAATCTATTTTTATAAAAGTTTTATTTTTATAAAATATAATTCTAAAAATAAAATTATGTTTAAAAATTATGAAAAAATTACTGATATAACATAATAATTAATAATTTTTTTTACTCTATGTGAAAAGTTAAAAAAGGTAATATATTTGGGAGAGTACTAGCTTGATCTGAAATATTAGGGGTATAGGTGCCCCACATAAAACGAGGTACCAAAGACGTCTCATTCGACAGCATCAGGTAACTCTCCATTCCTTAATCTTTAGCTGAAACTCAAAGCTTTGACAGGGGAGCTAAAATCTTATTACTAAAGATTTTTAATTGGATGAGCAGAGTGCTCCAGGGTCATGATGGTTTTAGAGGAACTTTTTAAGATCGTGTTGGAATATTATTACGAAAGATGTGGTTTTGGCGATTCAAGATATTTTTAGAAGAGGGGAACTGCCTAAAGGGGTTACGATTACCTCCATGGTTCTAATCCCGAAATGGCCAAGACCTACAAGCTTTTCTGATCTACGTCCTATCAGCTTATGCAACTTCTCATATAAAATTCTCTTATGCATCATTACCAATAGATTGGCTATGGTTCTTCCTAATATTATTTTCAAAGAGCAATCAGAATTTGTTAAGGGAAGACTTATCCATGAAAATGTAGCTTTGGCTCAGGAAATGTTTAATGACATTGACAGGAAATCTCATGGGAGTAATGTGATCCTAAAAGTGGATATGTCAAAGGCTTATGACAGATTAGAATGACACTTCATTATGTAAGTTATGTTGAAATTTGGGTTTTCCACCAGAAGGTGTGACTTGATCTTCAAATGTCTATGTAATTGAATTCGAATACATTTGGTTTCTTCAAATCTTCGTGTGGAGTGATGCAAGAGGATCTTCTATCCCAACCCTTCTCATTCTTTCTCAATAAGCCCTTAGTAGGAATTTAAATGCCTTGGTAGATTAGGGAATTATTCTTCCTTGTTATGCTAGTCGTTCATCTATTTCTGTTACTCATCTTCTTTTTACAGATGATATGTTAATCTTCTGTAATGGGAGCATGAGGAACTTAGATAAGATCATGACTCTCTTGCAGACATACTCTTCTGCAACCTCCATAAGAGCTCCTTCCTCTGTAGCAATAAACTGTCCATAAGCAGGAAAACTCTTTTTGCAGCATGGACAGGTTTTTCCCTATCTTTTTCTATTATAACATACCTGTGCATACCATTGTTTAAAGGTAGGCCTCGCATTGAGTATTTTATCAACCTGGAAAATAAAGTAAAAGAGAAGTTGGCTGGTTGGAAAGGCAGGTTATTGTCTACAAGAGGAAAGCTTACTTTGATTTAGAGTGTCCTAAACTCCATCCTTATCTATACAATGGGAGTTTTACCCATTTCGAAGGCATCTCTTAATAGACTAACAAAGGTACATTTCTAGCTTCTTTTAGAATAGTGGTGGTGACAACAGGCATCATTGGATGAGCTAAAAATCAGTTTCCTTTCCTTTTATAGGAGGGTGGATTAAGGATCAAAAACCTAAGTAAAGTTTTATGCATACGATGAAAGGGAAATTATCTTCGGCTTACTTCACCAGTTCCTCTCTATGGAGCTCATTTATGCGAGCTAAGTATGAAGATTCATCAACCATTGAAACCATTAACAGAAGAAAGGGGTCTTTAGTATGGAAAACACTGATCCCACACATAGTTCATTTGTTTGCTCGTTCCATATGGGTGCTGGGCTCGGGTAACATTAAATTGTGGATAGATAAGAGGAAAATAATTGAACTTCCTCCTCCCACAGGTGATTTAGAAATCTCAATTGCTCAAGCAATTTAAAACCACTGAATTTGTATGTCTTTGTTAGTAGATAAATTTAAATTAATTATTATCATTATTAGTGGTATGTGATAAATCTTGGTATTTTAAGAGTTTACGGTTATGTTCATGAATGAGATATCAATAGTCTATCTTGGTGATTAAGATTTATGGCTATATATAGTGTATTTATCATTATGAATAATATCAGTTTTCCTATCTTCTAAATTTTAGTCTATTATTCTTCTCTCTTGTGCCAACAATGCGGTATCGAGCCCCCATTAGAAAAAGATGATGAATGGAGGCATGTTCCCTTTCCAATTTCCTAAACTCACAAAAGAAAATTATGACAATTGGTGTATTAGAATGAAAGCCTTGCTAGGATCGCAAGATGCATGGGAAATTGTTGAGAAAGGTTATGAGAAACCAGAAGGTGAAGAAGCCATGGCACACATGACTATAGCCGAGAGGGAAGCACTCCAAAGGACAAAGAAAAGAGATCAACAAGCACTAACGTTGATTCATATGTGCTTGGATGAAACCATGTTTGAGAAGGTTTCGATGCGAGAAGTGCGAAACAAGCATGGGAAATTCTAACAAATTCATTCGGAGGAGTTGATAAGGTGATCAAAGTTCGTCGTCAAACCTTAAGAGTTGAGTTTGAGTCTTTTAAGATGAAAAATTCAGAATCAATTTCAGATTATTTTTCTACGATCCCGGCTATTGTCAATCAATTGAAAAGATATGGTGAGAAGATGGAGGTGGTTTAAGTAATTGAAAAAATCATGCTTGTCTCTTGATCAAAAATTCAATTATGTTGTTGTGGCTATTGAGGAAGCAAGAGATTTAGAGACCATGATCGTTGATCAACTCATGGGCTCTCTACAAGCTCGTGAAGAACACATGAAGGAGAAAGAACCACAAGCACAAGTTCTTCTCTCAAAGATGTCATATAAAGATAAAGAAAAACAAGATGGGACTCGAAGAATCACAAATAGGAAAAGGAAGAGGCGAGAGGTCGAGGTCGTAGAGGACGTGGAAATGGTATAGGAAGAGGCGGATCTGATTATAATTCCTATAATTCGAAGAAACCAATAAGAGATACCCTACAATAAGAGGATGTGGCGAGAGGAAATTGGCACAAAAGTGGAGGACGAAGGGCTGATGTGCGGTGTTATAATTGTGAGAAATATGGTCACTATGCCTCTATGTCTAGAAGTTCGGGTCCTAAGGAAGAAAAAGCTTACCGTGCAAAAGGAGAAGAGGAGGAAGAATCGGCTTTCTTGCTGATGGGCAATGAACAAAAATGCCAAGAAGCATGGTTCTTGGACATAGGCACAAGAAATCACATGACGAGCAAGAAAGATTTATTTTCCTCTTTAAATGAATCTTTTAAAAGAAGTATTTCTTTTGGAGATGAAAGAAAGGTGACGGTTGAAGGAATTGATGATATTCTAATTCGAGCCAAGAATGGCTCTCATCAATTTATTTCTCAAGTGTATTATGTGCATGCACTCAAAACAAATGTCGTTACCCGACGTCGGACGAGACTCTTAAAATTAAAATATTAAATGTGATTAATATTTACAAGTTTATTTACTGAGCTTTAGGAGTCGCCACCTAGTATTAAGGAACTAGGAACCTAAAAATAACATTGGTCTAGAGATTCTATGGTAAGGAGTTGGTTACACTTTTAGGAAGATAATTATTAACCCTAAAAGTGCCCTCTCCGAAGAAAGGTACCACATCTTATTTTAGTTTTAAATTTATCTCCTATATTGTTTATCTATGCCAATTTATTTTCTAAATTTTAAACAAAAACTATTATCTTAGCAAAATGTATTTTTTTAGTGTTGAGCGTGGCATCGTATTGAACCAATCGTCGATCCCCTCTATCGGGCGATACGTCGGTTCAAACATCGGATCCACTTTGAGCCTCGATGCAAGCTGGTGCATCGGAGGACATTCGGATTAAATGATGATTTTGGTGATGACCAGTCCCTATCAAATAGGAGACCTCATCACGAAATGATAGTCCCTATCAAAAGGAGACTTCGTTGAGAATTTTATTATTTTTCTTTATATATATTTTTTAAAGAGAGGTCTATAACATGCATAAAATAAAAAAATAAAAATAAAAATGAAAATAAAATTACTTTAATCATAATAATTAAAGACAATCCTAAATACATATAAGCCGACAGACAATCAATCTATTTACCATAGTAATCATGTTAATTAAACAATATTAAAGACAATACAAATAATGATAATGATTGAAAATGCGAATTAAATATAAGCACTAATCACGCCTAAAATCTAGAATTTAAATAACATTCAAACAATTTCTCTTTCATTTTTTTAATTTTTTTATTAGTTATATATATATTTGCGGGGGAAGTGGGTGAGTCGAGAATGGCCTAGCCTTCCTTTTTTTTTTTTTTTGGTTGCAGGGGGAGCGAGGTTAGGTCGAGAATGGCCTAGCCCTCCTTTTTTTGTTATGACGAGTAGGGGAGCGAGCTGGACTAACCTCGGTCCAGCCCTCCCTTTTAAAAAAATGAATGGGCTTTACACAAATAAGCCCGCCTTCTTTTTTTTTTCAAATCAAAATATAGGCTTTAAACCCGTAGCTCACCCTCTCTCATGTTCATTTGAGTTCTTCCTTTTCTCTTCACAATTTCCAGTTTTCCTTGGACATCAAAACCAACTACCTTCTAATTTCTTAACCTTTTTTTTTTTTGAAATTTATCCTACAAGAAGCGAACAATTCGACCAACCCTAAGCCTAACCACTTGTCATTTTTCTCTTTTATTGGATTAAAGCGAGTCATTTTAATGGAAATTGAAAACAAAAGAAATCGAGGGAGATGATTTACACGAGTAGGGCTTCAACGAAACGAAAGGAACCGACAAGAACCGATGTTACGCTACTTGAACTTCTTGAGCAAAATCGAAGGAGTAAAGGATGATTTTGGACTCTATTACTTGTCTTTACTATCCATTTTGTAGGTTTGATTGAATCATTACGTTCCAACTTGTTTTGTTGCGTTTGGTGGTGTTTGAGGATTTAGAAAAACTTAAATGGATTGTGTTTGGGAATTAGAATGAAGAACAAAATCGGGGACAAAAGAAATCGGGAACCTAGAAGTTTGGAAATTTAAAACCCGAAACATAAGAACGCAAAACCCAAAAATTCATCCTAAACCCGGATCTTCAAGTCGTAAACCCGAAATTCAAGTGTACGGCTAGAAAAATTGATGAATAAAACCCGAAAAAACCAATTGAAACCTCAAAAATAAGAAATTGAAATGAACGAGACTCTTGCCAATCGAATCCAAACCCGAGCATAATTAAGCAACGAAGTGAAATTCAAACCCAAGATGAAGAACACGAAGAACTTCAAACCAAAAACCCAGAAAAACCCGAAACTTAAAGCAACTTTCTCCTCTAAAACCTTTCAATTTTTTTTACTTAAACCAGAATTCTCTCCCCCAATTTCCTCCTCTCATTTTTTTCTTTTTTCCTCCGAATCCTTCTTTCTCCTCTAATTCTTACCTCTTTTATAGGCATTCCCATTCGAATTTCACTCCAACTCAAACACTTTCAAACTCGGATTTTTACCTATCCTATTTGAACTCAAAATCCCGTTATTGATTTCGAATTTGATTAACTAAATAATCGGGATAAATTGAATTCGAAGAAATCCAAAAACGATTAGAGGATCGGGATAACTTTCAATCAAATTTTGGAGGGAATCGGGAGTGAAATTACAGGCTAGAGCAAATGACATGTCATTCGTTCAACCGTAGTCCTGTCATTCACTCCAAGCTTCCACTTTGGTCCCTGCGAGTCTTAATCATTTGCAATCATGCCTATTTTTGCACAATTTTAGTCCTGTAAAGAATAATTTTTCTCAATTTGGTCCCCACAAATATTAATTTAAATACTAAATTTCTTTAATTGACTCAATTATGCCCTTGTATATATATTTTCTTTTCCTTTTCTTCCTTTTTTTTCCTTCTTTTTTTATTCTTAACTAAAATAAATAATAAAAATAAAATAAAATAAAATAAACTAAAAAAATAAAAATTTCAAAATAAAAGCTATTTTTATCATTTTTTATTTTTTTTGTTATGACGAGTTGCCCTCTCTTTACAATGCTTATGGTGCAAAGTCGTGTGAAAAAGGTGTTTTTTCAATGACTTTGTTTAATAAGCTTGTAAAGATTTTTTTTTGGTGTTTTTTTTAATTTTATATATGTGATTAAAATCAAGAGTAAAATGGCAATGGGATAGCCAAATTGAAGGGCGACTGTCTTGAAAATTAAATATGCGGTACATGACCAAATTGAAGGGCGACTACCACTAAAAATTAAATATGTAGTACATGGTCAAATTGAAAGGCGGCTACCACCGAAAATTAAATATACGATACATGGCCAAATTGAAGGGCGGCACGCTACGAAAATTAAATATGCAATGCGGGGCCAAATTGTAGGGCGGCACGCCACGAAAATTAAATATGCAATGCGAGGCCAAATTGTAGGACGGCCTACCCTAAAAATTAAATATGCGATACATGGTCAAATTGAAGGGCGGCACTGCCCTCAAAATTAAATATGCAATACGACGCCAAATTGTAGGGCGGCCTGCCCTCAAAATTAAATGTGCGATACACGGCTAAATTAAAGGGTGGTCACGCCTCGAAAATTAAATATGGAGTGGATGGCCAAATTGGAGGGCGGCTCGCCTTAAAACTTAAATATACAATGTGTGGCCAAATTGGAGAGCGACTACCTACGAAACTTAAATATGCAATGTGTGGCCAAATTGGAGGGCGACTCGCCTTGAAACTTAAATATGGAGTGCATGGCCAAATTGGAGGGCGGCTCGCCCTAAAACTTAAATATGCAATGTGGGCAACTTTACCCGTCATGACGATTTGAGTTAATCGACACGAAAGCGGCCGTTTGACTTTGGGTGTTGCCCTTAGGTGATGGTCCGTTTTGAGATGACTTTACTTGACGAGCATTTATGGAAAGCCTAGCTTTTTCACTTTCCTTTTTTTTTTTTTGAGACCACGATGTACTCGAAATATGACTTAACATGATGGTTAATTGAGGTACCTGTAAGAAACGTAGGTCACTCCACCCAAGTTCCCCCTTTTGACTCTTCTCTTTCAAGCTATCCCATTCTTTTCGGAACTAATTGGTTATATGTGATTTGAGTACCGCAACCTTGCCCCTCGCTCGTGTCTCATCTTCCTCGTAACCTTGGATTTATCAATCATTTTAGAGTTTATTTTGAGTAAAATAGATGTATTTATCCATTGATGGCAATGGTCATTCCCAAATATAAGCGTACGTCGATCGACTGCTCGCCTTTGATGATATGGTGCTTGGAATCCTTTTGCTTTAGTAATCTCCTATGCAATTTGGAATACTATATGCCTTTCGAAACGTTTAATGATTTCATAAATTTCTTCCTTCATAGGAAAACTATGTAGATTTCAATCGAGCTTTTGGATTTAAGGTTTGGACAAAACTTATCGACCTCTCGTGGACTCGTCATGCAAACGTTATCATTTTTTTTGTGCACTAATGTGATGTTTAAATGATACACCAAATCGAGTTCGAGAATAAAAGGTATTGTTTGCCCCCAGAATCCTTTGGCACCAACCATGATTCCGAATAACTTATGTTTTCATTTTGACTATCCGTTTTTAATATAATTCCTTCATAGATGCTCGTGAATATGATACTTATCCGATTGATAATTCACCTCAAGTTAGAAAGGACTTTTATTGGTACATAATGCGAGGCTAGGGCATGGTTTTTCCGAAAAATGGGCAAAATAGGCTCAAAAAGTGCTTCGGGGTTCCCTCGACGTAGGATCACTTTTTGATGTTTTTTTTCCTCGGATTTTGATTGAAAGCTTGTTTCACCATGATTTCATCGACTTGATCTTGAAATTTATACGTGTGAAGTGAGTCACTTTTCCTCTAATATAGGAGGGATTGTTTGTAATAACCTTTTTTTTTTTTAAGACCATAATCAGATTTCTATGGTGGTGACTCCTTTTTGAGTTTGAGATCTTTAGAAAATAAGTTATTTGGTTATATGCCTTTCAAATCCTATTCCGAGTCTTTCTTTCTTTCTTTCTTTTTTTTCGCCTTTAGTGTGAGGCGTGATCCTAGTCCTGGTTTTATGAAAGGAGTAGAAAGCTCAAAATTGGTTTTCGAAGGATAAGTTTGATTTGAGTAAGATAAAAATTTAAAAGAAGGCCTTTCCTCATTCTATTGACAATAATAACTATCTTGACAAGTTTCATCTTTTTTGAGCTTCTTTTATTAGAATGATATTCGAGTAGAACTTACAAATTATAGCACTTGTTATGTCATTATCATAGGAGGTGCCCCTGGAACGACTTAGGATATGGA
>CAWUPB010001160.1:0-40000 GCA_963924115.1 Dovyalis caffra
CTAAACCCTAAACCCTAAACCCTAAACCCTAAACCCCTAAACCCTAAACCTCTAAACTCCTAAACCCCAAAACCTCAAACCCTAAACCCTAAACCCTAAACCCTAAACCCTAAACCCTAAACCCTAAAACCCTAAACCCTAAACCCTAAAACCCTAAACCCTAAACCCTAAACCCTAAACCCTAAACCCTAAACCCTAAACCCTAAACCCTAAACCCTAAACCCTAAACCCTAAAACCCTAAACCCTAAACCCTAAACCCTAAACCCTAAACCCTAAACCCTAAACCCTAAAACCCTAAACCCTAAACCCTAAACCCTAAACCCTAAACCCTAAACCCTAAACCCTAAACCCTAAACCCTAAACCCTAAACCCTAAACCCTAAACCCTAAACCCTAAACCCTAAACCCTAAACCCTAAACCCTAAACCCTAAACCCTAAACCCTAAACCCTAAACCCTAAACCCTAAACCCTAAACCCTAAACCCTAAACCCTAAACCCTAAACCCTAAACCCTAAACCCTAAACCCTAAACCCTAAACCCTAAACCCTAAACCCTAAACCCTAAACCCTAAACCCTAAACCCTAAACCCTAAACCCTAAACCCTAAACCCTAAACCCTAAACCCTAAACCCTAAACCCTAAACCCTAAACCCTAAACCCTAAACCCTAAACCCTAAACCCTAAACCCTAAACCCTAAACCCTAAACCCTAAACCCTAAACCCTAAACCCTAAACCCTAAACCCTAAACCCTAAACCCTAAACCCTAAACCCTAAACCCTAAACCCTAAACCCTAAACCCTAAACCCTAAACCCTAAACCCTAAACCCTAAACCCTAAACCCTAAACCCTAAACCCTAAACCCTAAACCCTAAACCCTAAACCCTAAACCCTAAACCCTAAACCCTAAACCCTAAAACCCTAAACCCTAAACCCTAAACCCTAAACCCTAAACCCTAAACCCTAAACCCTAAACCCTAAACCCTAAACCCTAAACCCTAAACCCTAAACCCTAAACCCTAAACCCTAAACCCTAAACCCTAAACCCTAAACCCTAAACCCTAAACCCTAAACCCTAAACCCTAAACCCTAAACCCTAAACCCTAAACCCTAAACCCTAAACCCTAAACCCTAAACCCTCAAACCCTAAACCCTAAACCCTAAACCCTAAACCCTAAACCCTAAACCCTAAACCCTAAACCCTAAAACCCTAAACCCTAAACCCTAAACCCTAAACCCTAAACCCTAAACCCTAAACCCTAAACCCTAAACCCTAAACCCTAAAACCCTAAACCCTAAACCCTAAACCCTAAACCCTAAACCCTAAACCCTAAACCCTAAACCCTAAACCCTAAACCCTAAACCCTAAACCCTAAACCCTAAACCCTAAACCCTAAACCCTAAACCCTAAACCCTAAACCCTAAACCCTAAACCCTAAACCCTAAACCCTAAACCCTAAACCCTAAACCCTAAACCCTAAACCCTAAACCCTAAAACCCTAAACCCTAAACCCTAAACCCTAAACCCTAAACCCTAAACCCTAAACCCTAAACCCTAAACCCTAAACCCTAAACCCTAAACCCTAAACCCTAAACCCTAAACCCTAAACCCTAAACCCTAAACCCTAAACCCTAAACCCTAAACCCTAAACCCTAAACCCTAAACCCTAAACCCTAAACCCTAAACCCTAAACCCTAAACCCTAAACCCTAAACCCTAAACCCTAAACCCTAAAACCCTAAACCCTAAACCCTAAACCCTAAACCCTAAACCCTAAACCCTAAACCCTAAACCCTAAACCCTAAACCCTAAACCCTAAACCCTAAACCCTAAACCCTAAACCCTAAACCCTAAACCCTAAACCCTAAACCCTAAACCCTAAACCCTAAACCCTAAAACCCTAAACCCTAAACCCTAAACCCTAAAACCCTAAACCCTAAACCCTAAACCCTAAACCCTAAACCCTAAACCCTAAACCCTAAAACCCTAAACCCTAAAACCCTAAACCCTAAACCCTAAACCCTAAACCCTAAACCCTAAACCCTAAACCCTAAACCCTAAACCCTAAACCCTAAACCCTAAACCCTAAACCCTAAACCCTAAACCCTAAACCCTAAACCCTAAACCCTAAACCCTAAACCCTAAAACCCTAAACCCTAAACCCTAAACCCTAAAACCCTAAACCCTAAACCCTAAACCCTAAACCCTAAACCCTAAACCCTAAACCCTAAACCCTAAACCCTAAACCCTAAAACCCTAAACCCTAAACCCTAAACCCTAAACCCTAAACCCTAAACCCTAAACCCTAAACCCTAAACCCTAAACCCTAAACCCTAAACCCTAAACCCTAAACCCTAAACCCTAAACCCTAAAACCCTAAACCCTAAACCCTAAACCCTAAACCCTAAACCCTAAACCCTAAACCCTAAACCCTAAACCCTAAACCCTAAACCCTAAACCCTAAACCCTAAACCCTAAACCCTAAACCCTAAACCCTAAACCCTAAACCCTAAACCCTAAACCCTAAACCCTAAACCCTAAACCCTAAACCCTAAACCCTAAACCCTAAACCCTAAACCCTAAACCCTAAACCCTAAACCCTAAACCCTAAACCCTAAACCCTAAACCCTAAACCCTAAACCCTAAACCCTAAACCCTAAACCCTAAACCCTAAACCCTAAACCCTAAACCCTAAACCCTAAACCCTAAACCCTAAACCCTAAACCCTAAACCCTAAACCCTAAAACCCTAAACCCTAAACCCTAAACCCTAAACCCTAAACCCTAAACCCTAAACCCTAAACCCTAAACCCTAAAACCCTAAACCCTAAACCCTAAACCCTAAACCCTAAACCCTAAACCCTAAACCCTAAACCCTAAACCCTAAACCCTAAACCCTAAACCCTAAACCCTAAACCCTAAACCCTAAACCCTAAACCCTAAACCCTAAACCCTAAACCCTAAACCCTAAACCCTAAACCCTAAACCCTAAACCCTAAACCCTAAACCCTAAACCCTAAACCCTAAACCCTAAACCCTAAACCCTAAACCCTAAACCCTAAACCCTAAACCCTAAACCCTAAACCCTAAACCCTAAACCCTAAACCCTAAACCCTAAACCCTAAACCCTAAACCCTAAACCCTAAACCCTAAACCCTAAACCCTAAACCCTAAACCCTAAACCCTAAACCCTAAACCCTAAACCCTAAACCCTAAACCCTAAACCCTAAACCCTAAACCCTAAACCCTAAACCCTAAACCCTAAACCCTAAACCCTAAACCCTAAACCCTAAACCCTAAACCCTAAACCCTAAACCCTAAACCCTAAACCCTAAACCCTAAACCCTAAACCCTAAACCCTAAACCCTAAACCCTAAAACCCTAAACCCTAAACCCTAAACCCTAAACCCTAAACCCTAAACCCTAAACCCTAAACCCTAAACCCTAAACCCTAAACCCTAAACCCTAAACCCTAAACCCTAAACCCTAAACCCTAAACCCTAAACCCTAAACCCTAAACCCTAAACCCTAAACCCTAAACCCTAAACCCTAAACCCTAAACCCTAAACCCTAAACCCTAAACCCTAAACCCTAAACCCTAAACCCTAAACCCTAAACCCTAAACCCTAAACCCTAAACCCTAAACCCTAAACCCTAAACCCTAAACCCTAAACCCTAAACCCTAAACCCTAAACCCTAAACCCTAAACCCTAAACCCTAAACCCTAAACCCTAAACCCTAAACCCTAAACCCTAAACCCTAAACCCTAAACCCTAAACCCTAAACCCTAAACCCTAAACCCTAAACCCTAAACCCTAAACCCTAAACCCTAAACCCTAAACCCTAAACCCTAAACCCTAAACCCTAAACCCTAAACCCTAAACCCTAAACCCTAAACCCTAAACCCTAAACCCTAAACCCTAAACCCTAAACCCTAAACCCTAAACCCTAAACCCTAAACCCTAAACCCTAAACCCTAAACCCTAAACCCTAAACCCTAAACCCTAAACCCTAAACCCTAAACCCTAAACCCTAAACCCTAAACCCTAAACCCTAAACCCCAAACCCTAAACCCTAAACCCTAAACCCTAAACCCTAAAACCCTAAACCCTAAACCCTAAACCCTAAACCCTAAACCCTAAACCCTAAACCCTAAACCCTAAACCCTAAACCCTAAACCCTAAACCCTAAACCCTAAACCCTAAACCCTAAACCCTAAACCCTAAACCCTAAACCCTAAACCCTAAACCCTAAACCCTAAACCCTAAACCCTAAACCCTAAACCCTAAACCCTAAACCCTAAACCCTAAACCCTAAACCCTAAACCCTAAACCCTAAACCCTAAACCCTAAACCCTAAACCCTAAACCCTAAACCCTAAACCCTAAACCCTAAACCCTAAACCCTAAACCCTAAACCCTAAACCCTAAACCCTAAACCCTAAACCCTAAACCCTAAACCCTAAACCCTAAACCCTAAACCCTAAACCCTAAACCCTAAACCCTAAACCCTAAACCCTAAACCCTAAACCCTAAACCCTAAACCCTAAACCCTAAACCCTAAACCCTAAACCCTAAACCCTAAACCCTAAACCCTAAACCCTAAACCCTAAACCCTAAACCCTAAACCCTAAACCCTAAACCCTAAACCCTAAACCCTAAACCCTAAACCCTAAACCCTAAACCCTAAACCCTAAACCCTAAACCCTAAACCCTAAAACCCTAAACCCTAAACCCTAAACCCTAAACCCTAAACCCTAAACCCTAAACCCTAAACCCTAAACCCTAAACCCTAAACCCTAAACCCTAAACCCTAAACCCTAAACCCTAAACCCTAAACCCTAAACCCTAAACCCTAAACCCTAAACCCTAAACCCTAAACCCTAAACCCTAAACCCTAAACCCTAAACCCTAAACCCTAAACCCTAAACCCTAAACCCTAAACCCTAAACCCTAAACCCTAAACCCTAAACCCTAAACCCTAAACCCTAAACCCTAAACCCTAAACCCTAAACCCTAAACCCTAAACCCTAAAACCCTAAACCCTAAACCCTAAACCCTAAACCCTAAACCCTAAACCCTAAACCCTAAACCCTAAACCCTAAACCCTAAACCCTAAACCCTAAACCCTAAACCCTAAACCCTAAACCCTAAACCCTAAACCCTAAAACCCTAAACCCTAAACCCTAAACCCTAAACCCTAAACCCTAAACCCTAAACCCTAAACCCTAAACCCTAAACCCTAAACCCTAAACCCTAAACCCTAAACCCTAAACCCTAAACCCTAAACCCTAAACCCTAAACCCTAAACCCTAAACCCTAAACCCTAAACCCTAAACCCTAAACCCTAAACCCTAAACCCTAAACCCTAAACCCTAAACCCTAAAACCCTAAACCCTAAACCCTAAACCCTAAACCCTAAACCCTAAACCCTAAAACCCTAAACCCTAAACCCTAAACCCTAAAACCCTAAACCCTAAACCCTAAACCCTAAACCCTAAACCCTAAACCCTAAACCCTAAACCCTAAACCCTAAACCCTAAACCCTAAACCCTAAACCCTAAACCCTAAACCCTAAACCCTAAACCCTAAACCCTAAACCCTAAACCCTAAACCCTAAACCCTAAACCCTAAACCCTAAACCCTAAACCCTAAACCCTAAACCCTAAACCCTAAACCCTAAACCCTAAACCCTAAACCCTAAACCCTAAACCCTAAACCCTAAACCCTAAACCCTAAACCCTAAACCCTAAACCCTAAACCCTAAACCCTAAACCCTAAACCCTAAACCCTAAACCCTAAACCCTAAACCCTAAACCCTAAACCCTAAACCCTAAACCCTAAACCCTAAACCCTAAACCCTAAACCCTAAACCCTAAACCCTAAACCCTAAACCCTAAACCCTAAACCCTAAACCCTAAACCCTAAACCCTAAACCCTAAACCCTAAACCCTAAACCCTAAACCCTAAACCCTAAACCCTAAACCCTAAAACCCTAAACCCTAAACCCTAAACCCTAAACCCTAAACCCTAAACCCTAAACCCTAAACCCTAAACCCTAAACCCTAAACCCTAAACCCTAAACCCTAAACCCTAAACCCTAAACCCTAAACCCTAAACCCTAAACCCTAAACCCTAAACCCTAAACCCTAAACCCTAAACCCTAAACCCTAAACCCTAAACCCTAAACCCTAAACCCTAAACCCTAAACCCTAAACCCTAAACCCTAAACCCTAAACCCTAAACCCTAAACCCTAAACCCTAAACCCTAAACCCTAAACCCTAAACCCTAAACCCTAAACCCTAAACCCTAAACCCTAAACCCTAAACCCTAAACCCTAAACCCTAAACCCTAAACCCTAAACCCTAAACCCTAAACCCTAAACCCTAAACCCTAAACCCTAAACCCTAAACCCTAAACCCTAAACCCTAAAACCCTAAACCCTAAACCCTAAACCCTAAACCCTAAACCCTAAACCCTAAACCCTAAACCCTAAACCCTAAACCCTAAACCCTAAACCCTAAACCCTAAACCCTAAACCCTAAACCCTAAACCCTAAACCCTAAACCCTAAACCCTAAACCCTAAACCCTAAACCCTAAACCCTAAACCCTAAACCCTAAACCCTAAACCCTAAACCCTAAACCCTAAACCCTAAACCCTAAACCCTAAACCCTAAACCCTAAACCCTAAACCCTAAACCCTAAACCCTAAACCCTAAACCCTAAACCCTAAACCCTAAAACCCTAAACCCTAAACCCTAAACCCTAAACCCTAAACCCTAAACCCTAAACCCTAAACCCTAAACCCTAAACCCTAAACCCTAAACCCTAAACCCTAAACCCTAAACCCTAAACCCTAAACCCTAAACCCTAAACCCTAAACCCTAAACCCTAAACCCTAAACCCTAAACCCTAAACCCTAAACCCTAAACCCTAAACCCTAAACCCTAAACCCTAAACCCTAAACCCTAAACCCTAAACCCTAAACCCTAAACCCTAAACCCTAAACCCTAAACCCTAAACCCTAAACCCTAAACCCTAAACCCTAAACCCTAAACCCTAAACCCTAAACCCTAAACCCTAAACCCTAAACCCTAAACCCTAAACCCTAAACCCTAAACCCTAAACCCTAAACCCTAAACCCTAAACCCTAAACCCTAAACCCTAAACCCTAAACCCTAAACCCTAAACCCTAAACCCTAAACCCTAAACCCTAAACCCTAAACCCTAAACCCTAAACCCTAAACCCTAAACCCTAAACCCTAAACCCTAAACCCTAAACCCTAAACCCTAAACCCTAAACCCTAAACCCTAAACCCTAAACCCTAAACCCTAAACCCTAAACCCTAAACCCTAAACCCTAAACCCTAAACCCTAAACCCTAAAACCCTAAACCCTAAACCCTAAACCCTAAACCCTAAACCCTAAACCCTAAACCCTAAACCCTAAACCCTAAACCCTAAACCCTAAACCCTAAACCCTAAACCCTAAACCCTAAAACCCTAAACCCTAAACCCTAAACCCTAAACCCTAAACCCTAAACCCTAAACCCTAAACCCTAAACCCTAAACCCTAAACCCTAAACCCTAAACCCTAAACCCTAAACCCTAAACCCTAAACCCTAAACCCTAAAACCCTAAACCCTAAACCCTAAACCCTAAACCCTAAACCCTAAACCCTAAACCCTAAACCCTAAACCCTAAACCCTAAACCCTAAACCCTAAACCCTAAACCCTAAACCCTAAACCCTAAACCCTAAACCCTAAACCCTAAACCCTAAACCCTAAACCCTAAACCCTAAACCCTAAACCCTAAACCCTAAACCCTAAACCCTAAACCCTAAACCCTAAACCCTAAACCCTAAACCCTAAACCCTAAACCCTAAACCCTAAACCCTAAACCCTAAACCCTAAAACCCTAAACCCTAAACCCTAAACCCTAAACCCTAAACCCTAAACCCTAAACCCTAAACCCTAAACCCTAAACCCTAAACCCTAAACCCTAAACCCTAAACCCTAAACCCTAAACCCTAAACCCTAAACCCTAAACCCTAAACCCTAAACCCTAAACCCTAAACCCTAAACCCTAAACCCTAAACCCTAAACCCTAAACCCTAAACCCTAAACCCTAAACCCTAAACCCTAAACCCTAAACCCTAAACCCTAAACCCTAAACCCTAAACCCTAAACCCTAAACCCTAAACCCTAAACCCTAAACCCTAAACCCTAAACCCTAAACCCTAAACCCTAAACCCTAAACCCTAAACCCTAAACCCTAAACCCTAAACCCTAAACCCTAAACCCTAAACCCTAAACCCTAAACCCTAAACCCTAAACCCTAAACCCTAAACCCTAAACCCTAAACCCTAAACCCTAAACCCTAAACCCTAAACCCTAAACCCTAAACCCTAAACCCTAAACCCTAAACCCTAAACCCTAAACCCTAAACCCTAAACCCTAAACCCTAAACCCTAAACCCTAAACCCTAAACCCTAAACCCTAAACCCTAAACCCTAAACCCTAAACCCTAAACCCTAAACCCTAAACCCTAAACCCTAAACCCTAAACCCTAAACCCTAAACCCTAAACCCTAAACCCTAAACCCTAAACCCTAAACCCTAAACCCTAAACCCTAAACCCTAAACCCTAAACCCTAAACCCTAAACCCTAAACCCTAAACCCTAAACCCTAAACCCTAAACCCTAAACCCTAAACCCTAAACCCTAAACCCTAAACCCTAAACCCTAAACCCTAAACCCTAAACCCTAAACCCTAAACCCTAAACCCTAAACCCTAAACCCTAAACCCTAAACCCTAAACCCTAAACCCTAAACCCTAAACCCTAAACCCTAAACCCTAAACCCTAAACCCTAAACCCTAAACCCTAAACCCTAAACCCTAAACCCTAAACCCTAAACCCTAAACCCTAAACCCTAAACCCTAAACCCTAAACCCTAAACCCTAAACCCTAAACCCTAAACCCTAAACCCTAAACCCTAAACCCTAAACCCTAAACCCTAAACCCTAAACCCTAAACCCTAAACCCTAAACCCTAAACCCTAAACCCTAAACCCTAAACCCTAAACCCTAAACCCTAAACCCTAAACCCTAAACCCTAAACCCTAAACCCTAAACCCTAAACCCTAAACCCTAAACCCTAAACCCTAAACCCTAAACCCTAAACCCTAAACCCTAAACCCTAAACCCTAAACCCTAAACCCTAAACCCTAAACCCTAAACCCTAAACCCTAAACCCTAAACCCTAAACCCTAAACCCTAAACCCTAAACCCTAAACCCTAAACCCTAAACCCTAAACCCTAAACCCTAAACCCTAAACCCTAAACCCTAAACCCTAAACCCTAAACCCTAAACCCTAAACCCTAAACCCTAAACCCTAAACCCTAAACCCTAAACCCTAAACCCTAAACCCTAAACCCTAAACCCTAAACCCTAAACCCTAAACCCTAAACCCTAAACCCTAAACCCTAAACCCTAAACCCTAAACCCTAAACCCTAAACCCTAAACCCTAAACCCTAAACCCTAAACCCTAAACCCTAAACCCTAAACCCTAAACCCTAAACCCTAAACCCTAAACCCTAAACCCTAAACCCTAAACCCTAAACCCTAAACCCTAAACCCTAAACCCTAAACCCTAAACCCTAAACCCTAAACCCTAAACCCTAAACCCTAAACCCTAAACCCTAAACCCTAAACCCTAAACCCTAAACCCTAAACCCTAAACCCTAAACCCTAAACCCTAAACCCTAAACCCTAAACCCTAAACCCTAAACCCTAAACCCTAAACCCTAAACCCTAAACCCTAAAACCCTAAACCCTAAACCCTAAACCCTAAACCCTAAACCCTAAACCCTAAACCCTAAACCCTAAACCCTAAAACCCTAAACCCTAAACCCTAAACCCTAAACCCTAAACCCTAAACCCTAAACCCTAAACCCTAAACCCTAAACCCTAAACCCTAAACCCTAAACCCTAAACCCTAAACCCTAAACCCTAAACCCTAAACCCTAAACCCTAAACCCTAAACCCTAAACCCTAAACCCTAAACCCTAAACCCTAAACCCTAAACCCTAAACCCTAAACCCTAAACCCTAAACCCTAAACCCTAAACCCTAAACCCTAAACCCTAAACCCTAAACCCTAAACCCTAAACCCTAAACCCTAAACCCTAAACCCTAAACCCTAAACCCTAAACCCTAAACCCTAAACCCTAAAACCCTAAACCCTAAACCCTAAACCCTAAACCCTAAACCCTAAACCCTAAACCCTAAACCCTAAACCCTAAACCCTAAACCCTAAACCCTAAACCCTAAACCCTAAACCCTAAACCCTAAACCCTAAAACCCTAAACCCTAAACCCTAAACCCTAAACCCTAAACCCTAAACCCTAAACCCTAAACCCTAAACCCTAAACCCTAAACCCTAAACCCTAAACCCTAAACCCTAAACCCTAAACCCTAAACCCTAAACCCTAAACCCTAAACCCTAAACCCTAAACCCTAAACCCTAAACCCTAAACCCTAAACCCTAAAACCCTAAACCCTAAACCCTAAACCCTAAACCCTAAACCCTAAACCCTAAACCCTAAACCCTAAACCCTAAACCCTAAACCCTAAACCCTAAACCCTAAACCCTAAACCCTAAACCCTAAACCCTAAACCCTAAACCCTAAACCCTAAACCCTAAACCCTAAACCCTAAACCCTAAACCCTAAACCCTAAACCCTAAACCCTAAACCCTAAACCCTAAACCCTAAACCCTAAACCCTAAACCCTAAACCCTAAACCCTAAACCCTAAACCCTAAACCCTAAACCCTAAACCCTAAACCCTAAACCCTAAACCCTAAACCCTAAACCCTAAACCCTAAACCCTAAACCCTAAACCCTAAACCCTAAACCCTAAACCCTAAACCCTAAACCCTAAACCCTAAACCCTAAACCCTAAACCCTAAACCCTAAACCCTAAACCCTAAACCCTAAACCCTAAACCCTAAACCCTAAACCCTAAACCCTAAACCCTAAACCCTAAACCCTAAACCCTAAACCCTAAACCCTAAACCCTAAACCCTAAACCCTAAACCCTAAACCCTAAACCCTAAACCCTAAACCCTAAACCCTAAACCCTAAACCCTAAACCCTAAACCCTAAACCCTAAACCCTAAACCCTAAACCCTAAACCCTAAACCCTAAACCCTAAACCCTAAACCCTAAACCCTAAACCCTAAACCCTAAACCCTAAACCCTAAACCCTAAACCCTAAACCCTAAACCCTAAACCCTAAACCCTAAACCCTAAACCCTAAACCCTAAACCCTAAACCCTAAACCCTAAACCCTAAACCCTAAACCCTAAACCCTAAACCCTAAACCCTAAACCCTAAACCCTAAACCCTAAACCCTAAACCCTAAACCCTAAACCCTAAACCCTAAACCCTAAACCCTAAACCCTAAACCCTAAACCCTAAACCCTAAACCCTAAACCCTAAACCCTAAACCCTAAACCCTAAACCCTAAACCCTAAACCCTAAACCCTAAACCCTAAACCCTAAACCCTAAACCCTAAACCCTAAACCCTAAACCCTAAACCCTAAACCCTAAACCCTAAACCCTAAACCCTAAACCCTAAACCCTAAACCCTAAACCCTAAACCCTAAACCCTAAACCCTAAAACCCTAAACCCTAAACCCTAAACCCTAAACCCTAAACCCTAAACCCTAAACCCTAAACCCTAAACCCTAAACCCTAAACCCTAAACCCTAAACCCTAAACCCTAAACCCTAAACCCTAAACCCTAAACCCTAAACCCTAAACCCTAAACCCTAAACCCTAAACCCTAAACCCTAAACCCTAAACCCTAAACCCTAAACCCTAAACCCTAAACCCTAAACCCTAAACCCTAAACCCTAAACCCTAAACCCTAAACCCTAAACCCTAAACCCTAAACCCTAAACCCTAAACCCTAAACCCTAAACCCTAAACCCTAAACCCTAAACCCTAAACCCTAAACCCTAAACCCTAAACCCTAAACCCTAAACCCTAAACCCTAAACCCTAAACCCTAAACCCTAAACCCTAAACCCTAAACCCTAAACCCTAAACCCTAAAACCCTAAACCCTAAACCCTAAACCCTAAACCCTAAACCCTAAACCCTAAACCCTAAACCCTAAACCCTAAACCCTAAACCCTAAACCCTAAACCCTAAACCCTAAACCCTAAACCCTAAACCCTAAACCCTAAACCCTAAACCCTAAACCCTAAACCCTAAACCCTAAACCCTAAACCCTAAACCCTAAACCCTAAACCCTAAACCCTAAACCCTAAACCCTAAACCCTAAACCCTAAACCCTAAACCCTAAACCCTAAACCCTAAACCCTAAACCCTAAACCCTAAACCCTAAACCCTAAACCCTAAACCCTAAACCCTAAACCCTAAACCCTAAACCCTAAACCCTAAACCCTAAACCCTAAACCCTAAACCCTAAACCCTAAACCCTAAACCCTAAACCCTAAACCCTAAACCCTAAACCCTAAACCCTAAACCCTAAACCCTAAACCCTAAACCCTAAACCCTAAACCCTAAACCCTAAACCCTAAACCCTAAACCCTAAACCCTAAACCCTAAACCCTAAACCCTAAACCCTAAACCCTAAACCCTAAACCCTAAACCCTAAACCCTAAACCCTAAACCCTAAACCCTAAACCCTAAACCCTAAACCCTAAACCCTAAACCCTAAACCCTAAACCCTAAACCCTAAACCCTAAACCCTAAACCCTAAACCCTAAACCCTAAACCCTAAACCCTAAACCCTAAAACCCTAAACCCTAAACCCTAAACCCTAAACCCTAAACCCTAAACCCTAAACCCTAAACCCTAAACCCTAAACCCTAAACCCTAAACCCTAAACCCTAAACCCTAAACCCTAAACCCTAAACCCTAAAACCCTAAACCCTAAACCCTAAACCCTAAACCCTAAACCCTAAACCCTAAACCCTAAACCCTAAACCCTAAACCCTAAACCCTAAACCCTAAACCCTAAACCCTAAACCCTAAACCCTAAACCCTAAACCCTAAACCCTAAACCCTAAACCCTAAACCCTAAACCCTAAACCCTAAACCCTAAACCCTAAACCCTAAACCCTAAAACCCTAAACCCTAAACCCTAAACCCTAAACCCTAAACCCTAAACCCTAAACCCTAAACCCTAAACCCTAAACCCTAAACCCTAAACCCTAAACCCTAAACCCTAAACCCTAAACCCTAAACCCTAAACCCTAAACCCTAAACCCTAAACCCTAAACCCTAAACCCTAAACCCTAAACCCTAAACCCTAAACCCTAAACCCTAAACCCTAAACCCTAAACCCTAAACCCTAAACCCTAAACCCTAAACCCTAAACCCTAAACCCTAAACCCTAAACCCTAAACCCTAAACCCTAAACCCTAAACCCTAAACCCTAAACCCTAAACCCTAAACCCTAAACCCTAAACCCTAAACCCTAAACCCTAAACCCTAAACCCTAAACCCTAAACCCTAAACCCTAAACCCTAAACCCTAAACCCTAAACCCTAAACCCTAAACCCTAAACCCTAAACCCTAAACCCTAAACCCTAAACCCTAAACCCTAAACCCTAAAACCCTAAACCCTAAACCCTAAACCCTAAACCCTAAACCCTAAACCCTAAACCCTAAACCCTAAACCCTAAACCCTAAACCCTAAACCCTAAACCCTAAACCCTAAACCCTAAACCCTAAACCCTAAACCCTAAACCCTAAACCCTAAACCCTAAACCCTAAACCCTAAACCCTAAACCCTAAACCCTAAACCCTAAACCCTAAACCCTAAACCCTAAACCCTAAACCCTAAACCCTAAACCCTAAACCCTAAACCCTAAACCCTAAACCCTAAACCCTAAACCCTAAACCCTAAACCCTAAACCCTAAACCCTAAACCCTAAACCCTAAACCCTAAACCCTAAACCCTAAACCCTAAACCCTAAACCCTAAACCCTAAACCCTAAACCCTAAACCCTAAACCCTAAACCCTAAACCCTAAACCCTAAACCCTAAACCCTAAACCCTAAACCCTAAACCCTAAACCCTAAACCCTAAACCCTAAACCCTAAACCCTAAACCCTAAACCCTAAACCCTAAACCCTAAACCCTAAACCCTAAACCCTAAACCCTAAACCCTAAACCCTAAACCCTAAACCCTAAACCCTAAACCCTAAACCCTAAACCCTAAACCCTAAACCCTAAAACCCTAAACCCTAAACCCTAAACCCTAAACCCTAAACCCTAAACCCTAAACCCTAAACCCTAAAACCCTAAACCCTAAACCCTAAACCCTAAACCCTAAACCCTAAACCCTAAACCCTAAACCCTAAACCCTAAACCCTAAACCCTAAACCCTAAACCCTAAACCCTAAACCCTAAACCCTAAACCCTAAACCCTAAACCCTAAACCCTAAACCCTAAACCCTAAACCCTAAACCCTAAACCCTAAACCCTAAACCCTAAACCCTAAACCCTAAACCCTAAACCCTAAACCCTAAACCCTAAACCCTAAACCCTAAACCCTAAACCCTAAACCCTAAACCCTAAACCCTAAACCCTAAACCCTAAACCCTAAACCCTAAACCCTAAACCCTAAACCCTAAACCCTAAACCCTAAACCCTAAACCCTAAACCCTAAACCCTAAACCCTAAACCCTAAACCCTAAACCCTAAACCCTAAACCCTAAACCCTAAACCCTAAACCCTAAACCCTAAACCCTAAACCCTAAACCCTAAACCCTAAACCCTAAACCCTAAACCCTAAACCCTAAACCCTAAACCCTAAACCCTAAACCCTAAACCCTAAACCCTAAACCCTAAACCCTAAACCCTAAACCCTAAACCCTAAACCCTAAACCCTAAACCCTAAACCCTAAACCCTAAACCCTAAACCCTAAACCCTAAACCCTAAACCCTAAACCCTAAACCCTAAACCCTAAAACCCTAAACCCTAAACCCTAAACCCTAAACCCTAAACCCTAAACCCTAAACCCTAAACCCTAAACCCTAAACCCTAAACCCTAAACCCTAAACCCTAAACCCTAAACCCTAAACCCTAAACCCTAAACCCTAAACCCTAAACCCTAAACCCTAAACCCTAAACCCTAAACCCTAAACCCTAAACCCTAAACCCTAAACCCTAAACCCTAAACCCTAAACCCTAAACCCTAAACCCTAAACCCTAAACCCTAAAACCCTAAACCCTAAACCCTAAACCCTAAACCCTAAACCCTAAACCCTAAACCCTAAACCCTAAACCCTAAACCCTAAACCCTAAACCCTAAACCCTAAACCCTAAACCCTAAACCCTAAACCCTAAACCCTAAACCCTAAACCCTAAACCCTAAACCCTAAACCCTAAACCCTAAACCCTAAACCCTAAACCCTAAACCCTAAACCCTAAACCCTAAACCCTAAACCCTAAACCCTAAACCCTAAACCCTAAACCCTAAACCCTAAACCCTAAACCCTAAACCCTAAACCCTAAACCCTAAACCCTAAACCCTAAACCCTAAACCCTAAACCCTAAACCCTAAACCCTAAACCCTAAACCCTAAACCCTAAACCCTAAACCCTAAACCCTAAACCCTAAACCCTAAACCCTAAACCCTAAACCCTAAACCCTAAACCCTAAACCCTAAACCCTAAACCCTAAACCCTAAACCCTAAACCCTAAACCCTAAACCCTAAACCCTAAACCCTAAACCCTAAACCCTAAACCCTAAACCCTAAACCCTAAACCCTAAACCCTAAACCCTAAACCCTAAACCCTAAAACCCTAAACCCTAAACCCTAAACCCTAAACCCTAAACCCTAAACCCTAAACCCTAAACCCTAAACCCTAAACCCTAAACCCTAAACCCTAAACCCTAAACCCTAAACCCTAAACCCTAAACCCTAAACCCTAAACCCTAAACCCTAAACCCTAAACCCTAAACCCTAAACCCTAAACCCTAAACCCTAAACCCTAAACCCTAAACCCTAAACCCTAAACCCTAAACCCTAAACCCTAAACCCTAAACCCTAAACCCTAAACCCTAAACCCTAAACCCTAAACCCTAAACCCTAAACCCTAAACCCTAAACCCTAAACCCTAAACCCTAAACCCTAAACCCTAAACCCTAAACCCTAAACCCTAAACCCTAAACCCTAAACCCTAAACCCTAAACCCTAAACCCTAAACCCTAAAACCCTAAACCCTAAACCCTAAACCCTAAACCCTAAACCCTAAACCCTAAACCCTAAACCCTAAACCCTAAACCCTAAACCCTAAACCCTAAACCCTAAACCCTAAACCCTAAACCCTAAACCCTAAACCCTAAACCCTAAACCCTAAACCCTAAACCCTAAACCCTAAACCCTAAACCCTAAACCCTAAACCCTAAACCCTAAACCCTAAACCCTAAACCCTAAACCCTAAACCCTAAACCCTAAACCCTAAACCCTAAACCCTAAACCCTAAACCCTAAACCCTAAACCCTAAACCCTAAACCCTAAACCCTAAACCCTAAACCCTAAACCCTAAACCCTAAACCCTAAAACCCTAAACCCTAAACCCTAAACCCTAAACCCTAAACCCTAAACCCTAAACCCTAAACCCTAAACCCTAAACCCTAAACCCTAAACCCTAAACCCTAAACCCTAAACCCTAAACCCTAAACCCTAAACCCTAAACCCTAAACCCTAAACCCTAAACCCTAAACCCTAAACCCTAAACCCTAAACCCTAAACCCTAAACCCTAAACCCTAAACCCTAAACCCTAAACCCTAAACCCTAAACCCTAAACCCTAAACCCTAAACCCTAAACCCTAAACCCTAAACCCTAAACCCTAAACCCTAAACCCTAAACCCTAAACCCTAAACCCTAAACCCTAAACCCTAAACCCTAAACCCTAAACCCTAAACCCTAAACCCTAAACCCTAAACCCTAAACCCTAAACCCTAAACCCTAAACCCTAAACCCTAAACCCTAAACCCTAAACCCTAAACCCTAAACCCTAAACCCTAAACCCTAAACCCTAAACCCTAAACCCTAAACCCTAAACCCTAAACCCTAAACCCTAAACCCTAAACCCTAAACCCTAAACCCTAAACCCTAAACCCTAAACCCTAAACCCTAAACCCTAAACCCTAAACCCTAAACCCTAAACCCTAAACCCTAAACCCTAAACCCTAAACCCTAAACCCTAAACCCTAAACCCTAAACCCTAAACCCTAAACCCTAAACCCTAAACCCTAAACCCTAAACCCTAAACCCTAAACCCTAAACCCTAAACCCTAAACCCTAAACCCTAAACCCTAAACCCTAAACCCTAAACCCTAAACCCTAAACCCTAAACCCTAAACCCTAAACCCTAAACCCTAAACCCTAAACCCTAAACCCTAAAACCCTAAACCCTAAACCCTAAACCCTAAACCCTAAACCCTAAACCCTAAACCCTAAACCCTAAACCCTAAACCCTAAACCCTAAACCCTAAACCCTAAACCCTAAACCCTAAACCCTAAACCCTAAACCCTAAACCCTAAACCCTAAACCCTAAACCCTAAACCCTAAACCCTAAACCCTAAACCCTAAACCCTAAACCCTAAACCCTAAACCCTAAACCCTAAACCCTAAACCCTAAACCCTAAACCCTAAACCCTAAACCCTAAACCCTAAACCCTAAACCCTAAACCCTAAACCCTAAACCCTAAACCCTAAACCCTAAACCCTAAACCCTAAACCCTAAACCCTAAACCCTAAACCCTAAACCCTAAACCCTAAACCCTAAACCCTAAACCCTAAACCCTAAACCCTAAACCCTAAACCCTAAACCCTAAACCCTAAACCCTAAACCCTAAACCCTAAACCCTAAACCCTAAACCCTAAACCCTAAACCCTAAACCCTAAACCCTAAACCCTAAACCCTAAACCCTAAACCCTAAACCCTAAACCCTAAACCCTAAACCCTAAACCCTAAACCCTAAACCCTAAACCCTAAACCCTAAACCCTAAACCCTAAACCCTAAACCCTAAACCCTAAACCCTAAACCCTAAAACCCTAAACCCTAAACCCTAAACCCTAAACCCTAAACCCTAAACCCTAAACCCTAAACCCTAAACCCTAAACCCTAAACCCTAAACCCTAAACCCTAAACCCTAAACCCTAAACCCTAAACCCTAAACCCTAAACCCTAAACCCTAAACCCTAAACCCTAAACCCTAAACCCTAAACCCTAAACCCTAAACCCTAAACCCTAAACCCTAAACCCTAAACCCTAAACCCTAAACCCTAAACCCTAAACCCTAAACCCTAAACCCTAAACCCTAAACCCTAAACCCTAAACCCTAAACCCTAAACCCTAAACCCTAAACCCTAAACCCTAAACCCTAAACCCTAAACCCTAAACCCTAAACCCTAAACCCTAAACCCTAAACCCTAAACCCTAAACCCTAAACCCTAAACCCTAAACCCTAAACCCTAAACCCTAAACCCTAAACCCTAAACCCTAAACCCTAAACCCTAAACCCTAAACCCTAAACCCTAAACCCTAAACCCTAAAACCCTAAACCCTAAACCCTAAACCCTAAACCCTAAACCCTAAACCCTAAACCCTAAACCCTAAACCCTAAACCCTAAACCCTAAACCCTAAACCCTAAACCCTAAACCCTAAACCCTAAACCCTAAACCCTAAACCCTAAACCCTAAACCCTAAACCCTAAACCCTAAACCCTAAACCCTAAACCCTAAACCCTAAACCCTAAACCCTAAACCCTAAACCCTAAACCCTAAACCCTAAACCCTAAACCCTAAACCCTAAACCCTAAACCCTAAACCCTAAACCCTAAACCCTAAACCCTAAACCCTAAACCCTAAACCCTAAACCCTAAACCCTAAACCCTAAACCCTAAACCCTAAACCCTAAACCCTAAACCCTAAACCCTAAACCCTAAACCCTAAACCCTAAACCCTAAACCCTAAACCCTAAACCCTAAACCCTAAACCCTAAACCCTAAACCCTAAACCCTAAACCCTAAACCCTAAACCCTAAACCCTAAACCCTAAACCCTAAACCCTAAACCCTAAACCCTAAACCCTAAACCCTAAACCCTAAACCCTAAACCCTAAACCCTAAACCCTAAACCCTAAACCCTAAACCCTAAACCCTAAACCCTAAACCCTAAACCCTAAACCCTAAACCCTAAACCCTAAACCCTAAACCCTAAACCCTAAACCCTAAACCCTAAACCCTAAACCCTAAACCCTAAACCCTAAACCCTAAACCCTAAACCCTAAACCCTAAACCCTAAACCCTAAACCCTAAACCCTAAACCCTAAACCCTAAACCCTAAACCCTAAACCCTAAACCCTAAACCCTAAACCCTAAACCCTAAACCCTAAACCCTAAACCCTAAACCCTAAACCCTAAACCCTAAACCCTAAACCCTAAACCCTAAACCCTAAACCCTAAACCCTAAACCCTAAACCCTAAACCCTAAACCCTAAACCCTAAACCCTAAACCCTAAACCCTAAACCCTAAACCCTAAACCCTAAACCCTAAACCCTAAACCCTAAACCCTAAACCCTAAACCCTAAACCCTAAACCCTAAACCCTAAACCCTAAACCCTAAACCCTAAACCCTAAACCCTAAACCCTAAACCCTAAACCCTAAACCCTAAACCCTAAACCCTAAACCCTAAACCCTAAACCCTAAACCCTAAACCCTAAACCCTAAACCCTAAACCCTAAACCCTAAACCCTAAACCCTAAACCCTAAACCCTAAACCCTAAACCCTAAACCCTAAACCCTAAACCCTAAACCCTAAACCCTAAACCCTAAACCCTAAACCCTAAACCCTAAACCCTAAACCCTAAACCCTAAACCCTAAACCCTAAACCCTAAACCCTAAACCCTAAACCCTAAACCCTAAACCCTAAACCCTAAACCCTAAACCCTAAACCCTAAACCCTAAACCCTAAACCCTAAACCCTAAACCCTAAACCCTAAACCCTAAACCCTAAACCCTAAACCCTAAACCCTAAACCCTAAACCCTAAACCCTAAACCCTAAACCCTAAACCCTAAACCCTAAACCCTAAACCCTAAACCCTAAACCCTAAACCCTAAACCCTAAACCCTAAACCCTAAACCCTAAACCCTAAACCCTAAACCCTAAACCCTAAACCCTAAACCCTAAACCCTAAACCCTAAACCCTAAACCCTAAACCCTAAACCCTAAACCCTAAACCCTAAACCCTAAACCCTAAACCCTAAACCCTAAACCCTAAACCCTAAACCCTAAACCCTAAACCCTAAACCCTAAACCCTAAACCCTAAACCCTAAACCCTAAACCCTAAACCCTAAACCCTAAACCCTAAACCCTAAACCCTAAACCCTAAACCCTAAACCCTAAACCCTAAACCCTAAACCCTAAACCCTAAACCCTAAACCCTAAACCCTAAACCCTAAACCCTAAACCCTAAACCCTAAACCCTAAACCCTAAACCCTAAACCCTAAACCCTAAACCCTAAACCCTAAACCCTAAACCCTAAACCCTAAACCCTAAACCCTAAACCCTAAACCCTAAACCCTAAACCCTAAACCCTAAACCCTAAACCCTAAACCCTAAACCCTAAACCCTAAACCCTAAACCCTAAACCCTAAACCCTAAACCCTAAACCCTAAACCCTAAACCCTAAACCCTAAAACCCTAAACCCTAAACCCTAAACCCTAAACCCTAAACCCTAAACCCTAAACCCTAAACCCTAAACCCTAAACCCTAAACCCTAAACCCTAAACCCTAAACCCTAAACCCTAAACCCTAAACCCTAAACCCTAAACCCTAAACCCTAAACCCTAAACCCTAAACCCTAAACCCTAAACCCTAAACCCTAAACCCTAAACCCTAAACCCTAAACCCTAAACCCTAAACCCTAAACCCTAAACCCTAAACCCTAAACCCTAAACCCTAAACCCTAAACCCTAAACCCTAAACCCTAAACCCTAAACCCTAAACCCTAAACCCTAAACCCTAAACCCTAAACCCTAAACCCTAAACCCTAAACCCTAAACCCTAAACCCTAAACCCTAAACCCTAAACCCTAAACCCTAAACCCTAAACCCTAAACCCTAAACCCTAAACCCTAAACCCTAAACCCTAAACCCTAAACCCTAAACCCTAAACCCTAAACCCTAAACCCTAAACCCTAAACCCTAAACCCTAAACCCTAAACCCTAAACCCTAAACCCTAAACCCTAAACCCTAAACCCTAAACCCTAAACCCTAAACCCTAAACCCTAAACCCTAAACCCTAAACCCTAAACCCTAAACCCTAAACCCTAAACCCTAAACCCTAAACCCTAAACCCTAAACCCTAAACCCTAAACCCTAAACCCTAAACCCTAAACCCTAAACCCTAAACCCTAAACCCTAAACCCTAAACCCTAAACCCTAAACCCTAAACCCTAAACCCTAAACCCTAAACCCTAAACCCTAAACCCTAAACCCTAAACCCTAAACCCTAAACCCTAAACCCTAAACCCTAAACCCTAAACCCTAAACCCTAAAACCCTAAACCCTAAACCCTAAACCCTAAACCCTAAACCCTAAACCCTAAACCCTAAACCCTAAACCCTAAACCCTAAACCCTAAACCCTAAACCCTAAACCCTAAACCCTAAACCCTAAACCCTAAACCCTAAACCCTAAACCCTAAACCCTAAACCCTAAACCCTAAACCCTAAACCCTAAACCCTAAACCCTAAACCCTAAACCCTAAACCCTAAACCCTAAACCCTAAACCCTAAACCCTAAACCCTAAACCCTAAACCCTAAACCCTAAACCCTAAACCCTAAACCCTAAACCCTAAACCCTAAACCCTAAACCCTAAACCCTAAACCCTAAACCCTAAACCCTAAACCCTAAACCCTAAACCCTAAACCCTAAACCCTAAACCCTAAACCCTAAACCCTAAACCCTAAACCCTAAACCCTAAACCCTAAACCCTAAACCCTAAACCCTAAACCCTAAACCCTAAACCCTAAACCCTAAACCCTAAACCCTAAACCCTAAACCCTAAACCCTAAACCCTAAACCCTAAACCCTAAACCCTAAACCCTAAACCCTAAACCCTAAACCCTAAACCCTAAACCCTAAACCCTAAACCCTAAACCCTAAACCCTAAACCCTAAACCCTAAACCCTAAACCCTAAACCCTAAACCCTAAACCCTAAACCCTAAACCCTAAACCCTAAACCCTAAACCCTAAACCCTAAAACCCTAAACCCTAAACCCTAAACCCTAAACCCTAAACCCTAAACCCTAAACCCTAAACCCTAAACCCTAAACCCTAAACCCTAAACCCTAAACCCTAAACCCTAAACCCTAAACCCTAAACCCTAAACCCTAAACCCTAAACCCTAAACCCTAAACCCTAAACCCTAAACCCTAAACCCTAAACCCTAAACCCTAAACCCTAAACCCTAAACCCTAAACCCTAAACCCTAAACCCTAAACCCTAAACCCTAAACCCTAAACCCTAAACCCTAAACCCTAAACCCTAAACCCTAAACCCTAAACCCTAAACCCTAAACCCTAAACCCTAAACCCTAAACCCTAAACCCTAAACCCTAAACCCTAAACCCTAAACCCTAAACCCTAAACCCTAAACCCTAAACCCTAAACCCTAAACCCTAAACCCTAAACCCTAAACCCTAAACCCTAAACCCTAAACCCTAAACCCTAAACCCTAAACCCTAAACCCTAAACCCTAAACCCTAAACCCTAAACCCTAAACCCTAAACCCTAAACCCTAAACCCTAAACCCTAAACCCTAAACCCTAAACCCTAAACCCTAAACCCTAAACCCTAAACCCTAAACCCTAAACCCTAAACCCTAAACCCTAAACCCTAAACCCTAAACCCTAAACCCTAAACCCTAAACCCTAAACCCTAAACCCTAAACCCTAAACCCTAAACCCTAAACCCTAAAACCCTAAACCCTAAACCCTAAACCCTAAACCCTAAACCCTAAACCCTAAACCCTAAACCCTAAACCCTAAACCCTAAACCCTAAACCCTAAACCCTAAACCCTAAACCCTAAACCCTAAACCCTAAACCCTAAACCCTAAACCCTAAACCCTAAACCCTAAACCCTAAACCCTAAACCCTAAACCCTAAACCCTAAACCCTAAACCCTAAACCCTAAACCCTAAACCCTAAACCCTAAACCCTAAACCCTAAACCCTAAACCCTAAACCCTAAACCCTAAACCCTAAACCCTAAACCCTAAACCCTAAACCCTAAACCCTAAACCCTAAACCCTAAACCCTAAACCCTAAACCCTAAAACCCTAAACCCTAAACCCTAAACCCTAAACCCTAAACCCTAAACCCTAAACCCTAAACCCTAAACCCTAAACCCTAAACCCTAAACCCTAAACCCTAAACCCTAAACCCTAAACCCTAAACCCTAAACCCTAAACCCTAAACCCTAAACCCTAAACCCTAAACCCTAAACCCTAAACCCTAAACCCTAAACCCTAAACCCTAAACCCTAAACCCTAAACCCTAAACCCTAAACCCTAAACCCTAAACCCTAAACCCTAAACCCTAAACCCTAAACCCTAAACCCTAAACCCTAAACCCTAAACCCTAAACCCTAAACCCTAAACCCTAAACCCTAAACCCTAAACCCTAAACCCTAAACCCTAAACCCTAAACCCTAAACCCTAAACCCTAAACCCTAAACCCTAAACCCTAAACCCTAAACCCTAAACCCTAAACCCTAAACCCTAAACCCTAAACCCTAAACCCTAAACCCTAAACCCTAAACCCTAAACCCTAAACCCTAAACCCTAAACCCTAAACCCTAAACCCTAAACCCTAAACCCTAAACCCTAAACCCTAAACCCTAAACCCTAAACCCTAAACCCTAAACCCTAAACCCTAAACCCTAAACCCTAAACCCTAAACCCTAAACCCTAAACCCTAAACCCTAAACCCTAAACCCTAAACCCTAAACCCTAAACCCTAAACCCTAAACCCTAAACCCTAAACCCTAAACCCTAAAACCCTAAACCCTAAACCCTAAACCCTAAACCCTAAACCCTAAACCCTAAACCCTAAACCCTAAACCCTAAACCCTAAACCCTAAACCCTAAACCCTAAACCCTAAACCCTAAACCCTAAACCCTAAACCCTAAACCCTAAACCCTAAACCCTAAACCCTAAACCCTAAACCCTAAACCCTAAACCCTAAACCCTAAACCCTAAACCCTAAACCCTAAACCCTAAACCCTAAACCCTAAACCCTAAACCCTAAACCCTAAACCCTAAACCCTAAACCCTAAACCCTAAACCCTAAACCCTAAACCCTAAACCCTAAACCCTAAACCCTAAACCCTAAACCCTAAACCCTAAACCCTAAACCCTAAACCCTAAACCCTAAAACCCTAAACCCTAAACCCTAAACCCTAAACCCTAAACCCTAAACCCTAAACCCTAAACCCTAAACCCTAAACCCTAAACCCTAAACCCTAAACCCTAAACCCTAAACCCTAAACCCTAAACCCTAAACCCTAAACCCTAAACCCTAAACCCTAAACCCTAAACCCTAAACCCTAAACCCTAAACCCTAAACCCTAAACCCTAAACCCTAAACCCTAAACCCTAAACCCTAAACCCTAAACCCTAAACCCTAAACCCTAAACCCTAAACCCTAAACCCTAAACCCTAAACCCTAAACCCTAAACCCTAAACCCTAAACCCTAAACCCTAAACCCTAAACCCTAAACCCTAAACCCTAAACCCTAAACCCTAAACCCTAAACCCTAAACCCTAAACCCTAAACCCTAAACCCTAAACCCTAAACCCTAAACCCTAAACCCTAAACCCTAAACCCTAAACCCTAAACCCTAAACCCTAAACCCTAAACCCTAAACCCTAAACCCTAAACCCTAAACCCTAAACCCTAAACCCTAAACCCTAAACCCTAAACCCTAAACCCTAAACCCTAAACCCTAAACCCTAAACCCTAAACCCTAAACCCTAAACCCTAAACCCTAAACCCTAAACCCTAAACCCTAAACCCTAAACCCTAAACCCTAAACCCTAAACCCTAAACCCTAAACCCTAAACCCTAAACCCTAAACCCTAAACCCTAAACCCTAAACCCTAAACCCTAAACCCTAAACCCTAAACCCTAAACCCTAAACCCTAAACCCTAAACCCTAAAACCCTAAACCCTAAACCCTAAACCCTAAACCCTAAACCCTAAACCCTAAACCCTAAACCCTAAACCCTAAACCCTAAACCCTAAACCCTAAACCCTAAACCCTAAACCCTAAACCCTAAACCCTAAACCCTAAACCCTAAACCCTAAACCCTAAACCCTAAACCCTAAACCCTAAACCCTAAACCCTAAACCCTAAACCCTAAACCCTAAACCCTAAACCCTAAACCCTAAACCCTAAACCCTAAACCCTAAACCCTAAACCCTAAACCCTAAACCCTAAACCCTAAAACCCTAAACCCTAAACCCTAAACCCTAAACCCTAAACCCTAAACCCTAAACCCTAAACCCTAAACCCTAAACCCTAAACCCTAAACCCTAAACCCTAAACCCTAAACCCTAAACCCTAAACCCTAAACCCTAAACCCTAAACCCTAAACCCTAAACCCTAAACCCTAAACCCTAAACCCTAAACCCTAAACCCTAAACCCTAAACCCTAAACCCTAAACCCTAAACCCTAAACCCTAAACCCTAAACCCTAAACCCTAAACCCTAAACCCTAAACCCTAAACCCTAAACCCTAAACCCTAAACCCTAAACCCTAAACCCTAAACCCTAAACCCTAAACCCTAAACCCTAAACCCTAAACCCTAAACCCTAAACCCTAAACCCTAAACCCTAAACCCTAAACCCTAAACCCTAAACCCTAAACCCTAAACCCTAAACCCTAAACCCTAAACCCTAAACCCTAAACCCTAAACCCTAAACCCTAAACCCTAAACCCTAAACCCTAAACCCTAAACCCTAAACCCTAAACCCTAAACCCTAAACCCTAAACCCTAAACCCTAAACCCTAAACCCTAAACCCTAAACCCTAAACCCTAAACCCTAAACCCTAAACCCTAAACCCTAAACCCTAAACCCTAAACCCTAAACCCTAAACCCTAAACCCTAAACCCTAAACCCTAAACCCTAAACCCTAAACCCTAAACCCTAAACCCTAAACCCTAAACCCTAAACCCTAAACCCTAAACCCTAAACCCTAAACCCTAAACCCTAAACCCTAAACCCTAAACCCTAAACCCTAAACCCTAAACCCTAAACCCTAAACCCTAAACCCTAAAACCCTAAACCCTAAACCCTAAACCCTAAACCCTAAACCCTAAACCCTAAACCCTAAACCCTAAACCCTAAACCCTAAACCCTAAACCCTAAACCCTAAACCCTAAACCCTAAACCCTAAACCCTAAACCCTAAACCCTAAACCCTAAACCCTAAACCCTAAACCCTAAACCCTAAACCCTAAACCCTAAACCCTAAACCCTAAACCCTAAACCCTAAACCCTAAACCCTAAACCCTAAACCCTAAACCCTAAACCCTAAACCCTAAACCCTAAACCCTAAACCCTAAACCCTAAACCCTAAACCCTAAACCCTAAACCCTAAACCCTAAACCCTAAACCCTAAACCCTAAACCCTAAACCCTAAACCCTAAACCCTAAACCCTAAACCCTAAACCCTAAACCCTAAACCCTAAACCCTAAACCCTAAACCCTAAACCCTAAACCCTAAACCCTAAACCCTAAACCCTAAACCCTAAACCCTAAACCCTAAACCCTAAACCCTAAACCCTAAACCCTAAACCCTAAACCCTAAAACCCTAAACCCTAAACCCTAAACCCTAAACCCTAAACCCTAAACCCTAAACCCTAAACCCTAAACCCTAAACCCTAAACCCTAAACCCTAAACCCTAAACCCTAAACCCTAAACCCTAAACCCTAAACCCTAAACCCTAAACCCTAAACCCTAAACCCTAAACCCTAAACCCTAAACCCTAAACCCTAAACCCTAAACCCTAAACCCTAAACCCTAAACCCTAAACCCTAAACCCTAAACCCTAAACCCTAAACCCTAAACCCTAAACCCTAAACCCTAAACCCTAAACCCTCAAACCCTAAACCCTAAACCCTAAACCCTAAACCCTAAACCCTAAACCCTAAACCCTAAACCCTAAACCCTAAACCCTAAACCCTAAACCCTAAACCCTAAACCCTAAACCCTAAACCCTAAACCCTAAACCCTAAACCCTAAACCCTAAACCCTAAACCCTAAACCCTAAACCCTAAACCCTAAACCCTAAACCCTAAACCCTAAACCCTAAACCCTAAACCCTAAACCCTAAACCCTAAACCCTAAACCCTAAACCCTAAACCCTAAACCCTAAACCCTAAACCCTAAACCCTAAACCCTAAACCCTAAACCCTAAACCCTAAACCCTAAACCCTAAACCCTAAACCCTAAAACCCTAAACCCTAAACCCTAAACCCTAAACCCTAAACCCTAAACCCTAAACCCTAAACCCTAAACCCTAAACCCTAAACCCTAAACCCTAAACCCTAAACCCTAAACCCTAAACCCTAAACCCTAAACCCTAAACCCTAAACCCTAAACCCTAAACCCTAAACCCTAAACCCTAAACCCTAAACCCTAAACCCTAAACCCTAAACCCTAAACCCTAAACCCTAAACCCTAAACCCTAAACCCTAAACCCTAAACCCTAAAACCCTAAACCCTAAACCCTAAACCCTAAACCCTAAACCCTAAACCCTAAACCCTAAACCCTAAACCCTAAACCCTAAACCCTAAACCCTAAACCCTAAACCCTAAACCCTAAACCCTAAACCCTAAACCCTAAACCCTAAACCCTAAACCCTAAACCCTAAACCCTAAACCCTAAACCCTAAACCCTAAACCCTAAACCCTAAACCCTAAACCCTAAACCCTAAACCCTAAACCCTAAACCCTAAACCCTAAACCCTAAACCCTAAACCCTAAACCCTAAACCCTAAACCCTAAACCCTAAACCCTAAACCCTAAACCCTAAACCCTAAACCCTAAACCCTAAACCCTAAACCCTAAACCCTAAACCCTAAACCCTAAACCCTAAACCCTAAACCCTAAACCCTAAACCCTAAACCCTAAACCCTAAACCCTAAACCCTAAACCCTAAACCCTAAACCCTAAACCCTAAACCCTAAACCCTAAACCCTAAACCCTAAACCCTAAACCCTAAACCCTAAACCCTAAACCCTAAACCCTAAACCCTAAACCCTAAACCCTAAACCCTAAACCCTAAACCCTAAACCCTAAACCCTAAACCCTAAACCCTAAACCCTAAACCCTAAACCCTAAACCCTAAACCCTAAACCCTAAACCCTAAACCCTAAACCCTAAACCCTAAACCCTAAACCCTAAACCCTAAACCCTAAACCCTAAACCCTAAACCCTAAACCCTAAACCCTAAACCCTAAACCCTAAACCCTAAACCCTAAACCCTAAACCCTAAACCCTAAACCCTAAACCCTAAACCCTAAACCCTAAACCCTAAACCCTAAACCCTAAACCCTAAACCCTAAACCCTAAACCCTAAACCCTAAACCCTAAACCCTAAACCCTAAACCCTAAACCCTAAACCCTAAACCCTAAACCCTAAACCCTAAACCCTAAACCCTAAACCCTAAACCCTAAACCCTAAACCCTAAACCCTAAACCCTAAACCCTAAACCCTAAACCCTAAACCCTAAACCCTAAACCCTAAACCCTAAACCCTAAACCCTAAACCCTAAACCCTAAACCCTAAACCCTAAACCCTAAACCCTAAACCCTAAACCCTAAACCCTAAACCCTAAACCCTAAACCCTAAACCCTAAACCCTAAACCCTAAACCCTAAACCCTAAACCCTAAACCCTAAACCCTAAACCCTAAACCCTAAACCCTAAACCCTAAACCCTAAACCCTAAACCCTAAACCCTAAACCCTAAACCCTAAACCCTAAACCCTAAACCCTAAACCCTAAACCCTAAACCCTAAACCCTAAACCCTAAACCCTAAACCCTAAACCCTAAACCCTAAACCCTAAACCCTAAACCCTAAACCCTAAACCCTAAACCCTAAACCCTAAACCCTA
Source organism: Dovyalis caffra (assembly GCA_963924115.1). Classification (NCBI taxonomy): domain Eukaryota; kingdom Viridiplantae; phylum Streptophyta; class Magnoliopsida; order Malpighiales; family Salicaceae; genus Dovyalis; species Dovyalis caffra. The sequence goes on from CAWUPB010001160.1 coordinate 29,261, forward strand.
AACCCTAAACCCTAAACCCTAAACCCTAAACCCTAAACCCTAAACCCTAAACCCTAAACCCTAAACCCTAAACCCTAAACCCTAAACCCTAAACCCTAAACCCTAAACCCTAAACCCTAAACCCTAAACCCTAAACCCTAAACCCTAAACCCTAAACCCTAAACCCTAAACCCTAAACCCTAAACCCTAAACCCTAAACCCTAAACCCTAAACCCTAAACCCTAAACCCTAAACCCTAAACCCTAAACCCTAAACCCTAAACCCTAAACCCTAAACCCTAAACCCTAAACCCTAAACCCTAAACCCTAAACCCTAAACCCTAAACCCTAAACCCTAAACCCTAAACCCTAAACCCTAAACCCTAAACCCTAAACCCTAAACCCTAAACCCTAAACCCTAAACCCTAAACCCTAAACCCTAAACCCTAAACCCTAAACCCTAAACCCTAAACCCTAAACCCTAAACCCTAAACCCTAAACCCTAAACCCTAAACCCTAAACCCTAAACCCTAAACCCTAAACCCTAAACCCTAAACCCTAAACCCTAAACCCTAAACCCTAAACCCTAAACCCTAAACCCTAAACCCTAAACCCTAAACCCTAAACCCTAAACCCTAAACCCTAAACCCTAAACCCTAAACCCTAAACCCTAAACCCTAAACCCTAAACCCTAAACCCTAAACCCTAAACCCTAAACCCTAAACCCTAAACCCTAAACCCTAAACCCTAAACCCTAAACCCTAAACCCTAAACCCTAAACCCTAAACCCTAAACCCTAAACCCTAAAACCCTAAACCCTAAACCCTAAACCCTAAACCCTAAACCCTAAACCCTAAACCCTAAACCCTAAACCCTAAACCCTAAACCCTAAACCCTAAACCCTAAACCCTAAACCCTAAACCCTAAACCCTAAACCCTAAACCCTAAACCCTAAACCCTAAACCCTAAACCCTAAACCCTAAACCCTAAACCCTAAACCCTAAACCCTAAACCCTAAACCCTAAACCCTAAACCCTAAACCCTAAACCCTAAACCCTAAACCCTAAACCCTAAACCCTAAACCCTAAACCCTAAACCCTAAACCCTAAACCCTAAACCCTAAACCCTAAACCCTAAACCCTAAACCCTAAACCCTAAACCCTAAACCCTAAACCCTAAACCCTAAACCCTAAACCCTAAACCCTAAACCCTAAACCCTAAACCCTAAACCCTAAACCCTAAACCCTAAACCCTAAACCCTAAACCCTAAACCCTAAACCCTAAACCCTAAACCCTAAACCCTAAACCCTAAACCCTAAACCCTAAACCCTAAACCCTAAACCCTAAACCCTAAACCCTAAACCCTAAACCCTAAACCCTAAACCCTAAACCCTAAACCCTAAACCCTAAACCCTAAACCCTAAACCCTAAACCCTAAACCCTAAACCCTAAACCCTAAACCCTAAACCCTAAACCCTAAACCCTAAACCCTAAACCCTAAACCCTAAACCCTAAACCCTAAACCCTAAACCCTAAACCCTAAACCCTAAACCCTAAACCCTAAACCCTAAACCCTAAACCCTAAACCCTAAACCCTAAACCCTAAACCCTAAACCCTAAACCCTAAACCCTAAACCCTAAACCCTAAACCCTAAACCCTAAACCCTAAACCCTAAACCCTAAACCCTAAACCCTAAACCCTAAACCCTAAACCCTAAACCCTAAACCCTAAACCCTAAACCCTAAACCCTAAACCCTAAACCCTAAACCCTAAACCCTAAACCCTAAACCCTAAACCCTAAACCCTAAACCCTAAACCCTAAACCCTAAACCCTAAACCCTAAACCCTAAACCCTAAACCCTAAACCCTAAACCCTAAACCCTAAACCCTAAACCCTAAACCCTAAACCCTAAACCCTAAACCCTAAACCCTAAACCCTAAACCCTAAACCCTAAACCCTAAACCCTAAACCCTAAACCCTAAACCCTAAACCCTAAACCCTAAACCCTAAACCCTAAACCCTAAACCCTAAACCCTAAACCCTAAACCCTAAACCCTAAACCCTAAACCCTAAACCCTAAACCCTAAACCCTAAACCCTAAACCCTAAACCCTAAACCCTAAACCCTAAACCCTAAACCCTAAACCCTAAACCCTAAACCCTAAACCCTAAACCCTAAACCCTAAAACCCTAAACCCTAAACCCTAAACCCTAAACCCTAAACCCTAAACCCTAAACCCTAAACCCTAAACCCTAAACCCTAAACCCTAAACCCTAAACCCTAAACCCTAAACCCTAAAACCCTAAACCCTAAACCCTAAACCCTAAACCCTAAACCCTAAACCCTAAACCCTAAACCCTAAAACCCTAAACCCTAAACCCTAAACCCTAAACCCTAAACCCTAAACCCTAAACCCTAAACCCTAAACCCTAAACCCTAAACCCTAAACCCTAAACCCTAAACCCTAAACCCTAAACCCTAAACCCTAAACCCTAAACCCTAAAACCCTAAACCCTAAACCCTAAACCCTAAACCCTAAACCCTAAACCCTAAACCCTAAACCCTAAACCCTAAACCCTAAACCCTAAACCCTAAACCCTAAACCCTAAACCCTAAACCCTAAACCCTAAACCCTAAACCCTAAACCCTAAACCCTAAACCCTAAACCCTAAACCCTAAACCCTAAACCCTAAACCCTAAACCCTAAACCCTAAACCCTAAACCCTAAACCCTAAACCCTAAACCCTAAACCCTAAACCCTAAACCCTAAACCCTAAACCCTAAACCCTAAACCCTAAACCCTAAACCCCAAACCCTAAACCCTAAACCCTAAACCCTAAACCCTAAACCCTAAACCCTAAACCCTAAACCCTAAACCCTAAACCCTAAACCCTAAACCCTAAACCCTAAACCCTAAACCCTAAACCCTAAACCCTAAACCCTAAACCCTAAACCCTAAACCCTAAACCCTAAACCCTAAACCCTAAACCCTAAACCCTAAACCCTAAACCCTAAACCCTAAACCCTAAACCCTAAACCCTAAACCCTAAACCCTAAACCCTAAACCCTAAACCCTAAAACCCTAAACCCTAAACCCCAAACCCTAAACCCTAAACCCTAAACCCTAAACCCTAAACCCTAAACCCTAAACCCTAAACCCTAAACCCTAAACCCTAAACCCTAAACCCTAAACCCTAAACCCTAAACCCTAAACCCTAAACCCTAAACCCTAAACCCTAAACCCTAAACCCTAAACCCTAAACCCTAAACCCTAAACCCTAAACCCTAAACCCTAAACCCCTAAACCCTAAACCCCTAAACCCTAAACCCTAAACCCTAAACCCTAAACCCTAAACCCTAAACCCTAAACCCTAAACCCTAAACCCTAAACCCTAAACCCTAAACCCTAAACCCTAAACCCTAAACCCTAAACCCTAAACCCTAAACCCTAAACCCTAAACCCTAAACCCTAAACCCTAAACCCTAAACCCTAAACCCTAAACCCTAAACCCTAAACCCTAAACCCTAAACCCTAAACCCTAAACCCTAAACCCTAAACCCTAAACCCTAAACCCTAAACCCTAAACCCTAAACCCTAAACCCTAAACCCTAAACCCTAAACCCTAAACCCTAAACCCTAAACCCTAAACCCTAAACCCTAAACCCTAAACCCTAAACCCTAAACCCTAAACCCTAAACCCTAAACCCTAAACCCTAAACCCTAAACCCTAAACCCTAAACCCTAAACCCTAAACCCTAAACCCTAAACCCTAAACCCTAAACCCTAAACCCTAAACCCTAAACCCTAAACCCTAAACCCTAAACCCTAAACCCTAAACCCTAAACCCTAAACCCTAAACCCTAAACCCTAAACCCTAAACCCTAAACCCTAAACCCTAAACCCTAAACCCTAAACCCTAAACCCTAAACCCTAAACCCTAAACCCTAAACCCTAAACCCTAAACCCTAAACCCTAAACCCTAAACCCTAAACCCTAAACCCTAAACCCTAAACCCTAAACCCTAAACCCTAAACCCTAAACCCTAAACCCTAAACCCTAAACCCTAAACCCTAAACCCTAAACCCTAAACCCTAAACCCTAAACCCTAAACCCTAAACCCTAAACCCTAAACCCTAAACCCTAAACCCTAAACCCTAAACCCTAAACCCTAAACCCTAAACCCTAAACCCTAAACCCTAAACCCTAAACCCTAAACCCTAAACCCTAAACCCTAAACCCTAAACCCTAAACCCTAAACCCTAAACCCTAAACCCTAAACCCTAAACCCTAAACCCTAAACCCTAAACCCTAAACCCTAAACCCTAAACCCTAAACCCTAAACCCTAAACCCTAAACCCTAAACCCTAAACCCTAAACCCTAAACCCTAAACCCTAAACCCTAAACCCTAAACCCTAAACCCTAAACCCTAAACCCTAAACCCTAAACCCTAAACCCTAAACCCTAAACCCTAAACCCTAAACCCTAAACCCTAAACCCTAAACCCTAAACCCTAAACCCTAAACCCTAAACCCTAAACCCTAAACCCTAAACCCTAAACCCTAAACCCTAAACCCTAAACCCTAAACCCTAAACCCTAAACCCTAAACCCTAAACCCTAAACCCTAAACCCTAAACCCTAAACCCTAAACCCTAAACCCTAAACCCTAAACCCTAAACCCTAAACCCTAAACCCTAAACCCTAAACCCTAAACCCTAAACCCTAAACCCTAAACCCTAAACCCTAAACCCTAAACCCTAAACCCCTAAACCCTAAACCCTAAACCCTAAACCCTAAACCCTAAACCCTAAACCCTAAACCCTAAACCCTAAACCCTAAACCCTAAACCCTAAACCCTAAACCCTAAACCCTAAACCCTAAACCCTAAACCCTAAACCCTAAACCCTAAACCCTAAACCCTAAACCCTAAACCCTAAACCCTAAACCCTAAACCCTAAACCCTAAACCCTAAACCCTAAACCCTAAACCCTAAACCCTAAACCCTAAACCCTAAACCCCTAAACCCTAAACCCTAAACCCTAAACCCTAAACCCTAAACCCTAAACCCTAAACCCTAAACCCCTAAACCCTAAACCCTAAACCCTAAACCCTAAACCCTAAACCCTAAACCCCTAAACCCTAAACCCTAAACCCTAAACCCTAAACCCCTAAACCCTAAACCCTAAACCCTAAACCCTAAACCCTAAACCCTAAACCCTAAACCCTAAACCCTAAACCCTAAACCCTAAACCCTAAACCCTAAACCCTAAACCCTAAACCCTAAACCCTAAACCCCTAAACCCTAAACCCTAAACCCTAAACCCTAAACCCTAAACCCTAAACCCTAAACCCTAAACCCCTAAACCCTAAACCCTAAACCCTAAACCCTAAACCCTAAACCCTAAACCCTAAACCCTAAACCCTAAACCCTAAACCCTAAACCCTAAACCCTAAACCCTAAACCCTAAACCCTAAACCCTAAACCCTAAACCCTAAACCCTAAACCCTAAAACCCTAAACCCTAAACCCTAAACCCTAAACCCTAAACCCTAAACCCTAAACCCTAAACCCTAAACCCTAAACCCTAAACCCTAAACCCTAAACCCTAAACCCTAAACCCTAAACCCTAAACCCTAAACCCTAAACCCTAAACCCTAAACCCTAAACCCTAAACCCTAAACCCTAAACCCTAAACCCTAAACCCTAAACCCTAAACCCTAAACCCTAAACCCTAAACCCTAAACCCTAAACCCTAAACCCTAAACCCTAAACCCTAAACCCTAAACCCTAAACCCTAAACCCTAAACCCTAAACCCTAAACCCTAAACCCTAAACCCTAAACCCTAAACCCTAAACCCTAAACCCTAAACCCTAAACCCTAAACCCTAAACCCTAAACCCTAAACCCTAAACCCTAAACCCTAAACCCTAAACCCTAAACCCTAAACCCTAAACCCTAAACCCTAAACCCTAAACCCTAAACCCTAAACCCTAAACCCTAAACCCTAAACCCTAAACCCTAAACCCTAAACCCTAAACCCTAAACCCTAAACCCTAAACCCTAAACCCTAAACCCTAAACCCTAAACCCTAAACCCTAAACCCTAAACCCTAAACCCTAAACCCTAAACCCTAAACCCTAAACCCTAAACCCTAAACCCTAAACCCTAAACCCTAAACCCTAAACCCTAAACCCTAAACCCTAAACCCTAAACCCTAAACCCTAAACCCTAAACCCTAAACCCTAAACCCTAAACCCTAAACCCTAAACCCTAAACCCTAAACCCTAAACCCTAAACCCTAAACCCTAAACCCTAAACCCTAAACCCTAAACCCTAAACCCTAAAACCCTAAACCCTAAACCCTAAACCCTAAACCCTAAACCCTAAACCCTAAACCCTAAACCCTAAACCCTAAACCCTAAACCCTAAACCCTAAACCCTAAACCCTAAACCCTAAACCCTAAACCCTAAACCCTAAACCCTAAACCCTAAACCCTAAACCCTAAACCCTAAACCCTAAACCCTAAACCCTAAACCCTAAACCCTAAACCCTAAACCCTAAACCCTAAACCCTAAACCCTAAACCCTAAACCCTAAACCCTAAACCCTAAACCCTAAACCCTAAACCCTAAACCCTAAACCCTAAACCCTAAACCCTAAACCCTAAACCCTAAACCCTAAACCCTAAACCCTAAACCCTAAACCCTAAACCCTAAACCCTAAACCCTAAACCCTAAACCCTAAACCCTAAACCCTAAACCCTAAACCCTAAACCCTAAACCCTAAACCCTAAACCCTAAACCCTAAACCCTAAACCCTAAACCCTAAACCCTAAACCCTAAACCCTAAACCCTAAACCCTAAACCCTAAACCCTAAACCCTAAACCCTAAACCCTAAACCCTAAACCCTAAACCCTAAACCCTAAACCCTAAACCCTAAACCCTAAACCCTAAACCCTAAACCCTAAACCCTAAACCCTAAACCCTAAACCCTAAACCCTAAACCCTAAACCCTAAACCCTAAACCCTAAACCCTAAACCCTAAACCCTAAACCCTAAACCCTAAACCCTAAACCCTAAACCCTAAACCCTAAACCCTAAACCCTAAACCCTAAACCCTAAACCCTAAACCCTAAACCCTAAACCCTAAACCCTAAACCCTAAACCCTAAACCCTAAACCCTAAACCCTAAACCCTAAACCCTAAACCCTAAACCCTAAACCCTAAACCCTAAACCCTAAACCCTAAACCCTAAACCCTAAACCCTAAACCCTAAACCCTAAACCCTAAACCCTAAAACCCTAAACCCTAAACCCTAAACCCTAAACCCTAAACCCTAAACCCTAAACCCTAAACCCTAAACCCTAAACCCTAAACCCTAAACCCTAAACCCTAAACCCTAAACCCTAAACCCTAAACCCTAAACCCTAAACCCTAAACCCTAAACCCTAAACCCTAAACCCTAAACCCTAAACCCTAAACCCTAAACCCTAAACCCTAAACCCTAAACCCTAAACCCTAAACCCTAAACCCTAAACCCTAAACCCTAAACCCTAAACCCTAAACCCTAAACCCTAAACCCTAAACCCTAAACCCTAAACCCTAAACCCTAAACCCTAAACCCTAAACCCTAAACCCTAAACCCTAAACCCTAAACCCTAAACCCTAAACCCTAAACCCTAAACCCTAAACCCTAAACCCTAAACCCTAAACCCTAAACCCTAAACCCTAAACCCTAAACCCCTAAACCCTAAACCCTAAACCCTAAACCCTAAACCCTAAACCCTAAACCCTAAACCCTAAACCCTAAACCCTAAACCCTAAACCCCTAAACCCTAAACCCTAAACCCTAAACCCTAAACCCTAAACCCTAAACCCTAAACCCTAAACCCTAAACCCTAAACCCTAAACCCTAAACCCTAAACCCTAAACCCTAAACCCTAAACCCTAAACCCTAAACCCTAAACCCTAAACCCTAAACCCTAAACCCTAAACCCTAAACCCTAAACCCTAAACCCTAAACCCTAAACCCTAAACCCTAAACCCTAAACCCTAAACCCTAAACCCTAAACCCTAAACCCTAAACCCTAAACCCTAAACCCTAAACCCTAAACCCTAAACCCTAAACCCTAAACCCTAAACCCTAAACCCTAAACCCTAAACCCTAAACCCTAAACCCTAAACCCTAAACCCTAAACCCTAAACCCTAAACCCTAAACCCTAAACCCTAAACCCTAAACCCTAAACCCTAAACCCTAAACCCTAAACCCTAAACCCTAAACCCTAAACCCTAAACCCTAAACCCTAAACCCTAAACCCTAAACCCTAAACCCTAAACCCTAAACCCTAAACCCTAAACCCTAAACCCTAAACCCTAAACCCTAAACCCTAAACCCTAAACCCTAAACCCTAAACCCTAAACCCTAAACCCTAAACCCTAAACCCTAAACCCTAAACCCTAAACCCTAAACCCTAAACCCTAAACCCTAAACCCTAAACCCTAAACCCTAAACCCTAAACCCTAAACCCTAAACCCTAAACCCTAAACCCTAAACCCTAAACCCTAAACCCTAAACCCTAAACCCTAAACCCTAAACCCTAAACCCTAAACCCTAAACCCTAAACCCTAAACCCTAAACCCTAAACCCTAAACCCTAAACCCTAAACCCTAAACCCTAAACCCTAAACCCTAAACCCTAAACCCTAAACCCTAAACCCTAAACCCTAAACCCTAAACCCTAAACCCTAAACCCTAAACCCTAAACCCTAAACCCTAAACCCTAAACCCTAAACCCTAAACCCTAAACCCTAAACCCTAAACCCTAAACCCTAAACCCTAAACCCTAAACCCTAAACCCTAAACCCTAAACCCTAAACCCTAAACCCTAAACCCTAAACCCTAAACCCTAAACCCTAAACCCTAAACCCTAAACCCTAAACCCTAAACCCTAAACCCTAAACCCTAAACCCTAAACCCTAAACCCTAAACCCTAAACCCTAAACCCTAAACCCTAAACCCTAAACCCTAAACCCTAAACCCTAAACCCTAAACCCTAAACCCTAAACCCTAAACCCTAAACCCTAAACCCTAAACCCTAAACCCTAAACCCTAAACCCTAAACCCTAAACCCTAAACCCTAAACCCTAAACCCTAAACCCTAAACCCTAAACCCTAAACCCTAAACCCTAAACCCTAAACCCTAAACCCTAAACCCTAAACCCTAAACCCTAAACCCTAAACCCTAAACCCTAAACCCTAAACCCTAAACCCTAAACCCTAAACCCTAAACCCTAAACCCTAAACCCTAAACCCTAAACCCTAAACCCTAAACCCTAAACCCTAAACCCTAAACCCTAAACCCTAAACCCTAAACCCTAAACCCTAAACCCTAAACCCTAAACCCTAAACCCTAAACCCTAAACCCTAAACCCTAAACCCTAAACCCTAAACCCTAAACCCTAAACCCTAAAACCCTAAACCCTAAACCCTAAACCCTAAACCCTAAACCCTAAACCCTAAAACCCTAAACCCTAAACCCTAAACCCTAAACCCTAAACCCTAAACCCTAAACCCTAAACCCTAAACCCTAAACCCTAAACCCTAAACCCTAAACCCTAAACCCTAAACCCTAAACCCTAAACCCTAAACCCTAAACCCTAAACCCTAAACCCTAAACCCTAAACCCTAAACCCTAAACCCTAAACCCTAAACCCTAAACCCTAAACCCTAAACCCTAAACCCTAAACCCTAAACCCTAAACCCTAAACCCTAAACCCTAAACCCTAAACCCTAAACCCTAAACCCTAAACCCTAAACCCTAAACCCTAAACCCTAAACCCTAAACCCTAAACCCTAAACCCTAAACCCTAAACCCTAAACCCTAAACCCTAAACCCTAAACCCTAAACCCTAAACCCTAAACCCTAAACCCTAAACCCTAAACCCTAAACCCTAAACCCTAAACCCTAAACCCTAAACCCTAAACCCTAAACCCTAAACCCTAAACCCTAAACCCTAAACCCTAAACCCTAAACCCTAAACCCTAAACCCTAAACCCTAAACCCTAAACCCTAAACCCTAAACCCTAAACCCTAAACCCTAAACCCTAAACCCTAAACCCTAAACCCTAAACCCTAAACCCTAAACCCTAAACCCTAAACCCTAAACCCTAAACCCTAAACCCTAAACCCTAAACCCTAAACCCTAAACCCTAAACCCTAAACCCTAAACCCTAAACCCTAAACCCTAAACCCTAAACCCTAAACCCTAAACCCTAAACCCTAAACCCTAAACCCTAAACCCTAAACCCTAAACCCTAAACCCTAAACCCTAAACCCTAAACCCTAAACCCTAAACCCTAAACCCTAAACCCTAAACCCTAAACCCTAAACCCTAAACCCTAAACCCTAAACCCTAAACCCTAAACCCTAAACCCTAAACCCTAAACCCTAAACCCTAAACCCTAAACCCTAAACCCTAAACCCTAAACCCTAAACCCTAAACCCTAAACCCTAAACCCTAAACCCTAAACCCTAAACCCTAAACCCTAAACCCTAAACCCTAAACCCTAAACCCTAAACCCTAAACCCTAAACCCTAAACCCTAAACCCTAAACCCTAAACCCTAAACCCTAAACCCTAAACCCTAAACCCTAAACCCTAAACCCTAAACCCTAAACCCTAAAACCCTAAACCCTAAACCCTAAACCCTAAACCCTAAACCCTAAACCCTAAACCCTAAACCCTAAACCCTAAACCCTA
>CAWUPB010001160.1:45000-70000 GCA_963924115.1 Dovyalis caffra
ACCCTAAACCCTAAACCCTAAACCCTAAACCCTAAACCCTAAACCCTAAACCCTAAACCCTAAACCCTAAACCCTAAACCCTAAACCCTAAACCCTAAACCCTAAACCCTAAACCCTAAACCCTAAACCCTAAACCCTAAACCCTAAACCCTAAACCCTAAACCCTAAACCCTAAACCCTAAACCCTAAACCCTAAACCCTAAACCCTAAACCCTAAACCCTAAACCCTAAACCCTAAACCCTAAAACCCTAAACCCTAAACCCTAAACCCTAAACCCTAAACCCTAAACCCTAAACCCTAAACCCTAAACCCTAAACCCTAAACCCTAAACCCTAAACCCTAAACCCTAAACCCTAAACCCTAAACCCTAAAACCCTAAACCCTAAACCCTAAACCCTAAACCCTAAACCCTAAACCCTAAACCCTAAACCCTAAACCCTAAACCCTAAACCCTAAACCCTAAACCCTAAACCCTAAACCCTAAACCCTAAACCCTAAACCCTAAACCCTAAACCCTAAACCCTAAACCCTAAACCCTAAACCCTAAACCCTAAACCCTAAACCCTAAACCCTAAACCCTAAACCCTAAACCCTAAACCCTAAACCCTAAACCCTAAACCCTAAACCCTAAACCCTAAACCCTAAACCCTAAACCCTAAACCCTAAACCCTAAACCCTAAACCCTAAACCCTAAACCCTAAACCCTAAACCCTAAACCCTAAACCCTAAACCCTAAACCCTAAACCCTAAACCCTAAACCCTAAACCCTAAACCCTAAACCCTAAACCCTAAACCCTAAACCCTAAACCCTAAACCCTAAACCCTAAACCCTAAACCCTAAACCCTAAACCCTAAACCCTAAACCCTAAACCCTAAACCCTAAACCCTAAACCCTAAACCCTAAACCCTAAACCCTAAACCCTAAACCCTAAACCCTAAACCCTAAACCCTAAACCCTAAACCCTAAACCCTAAACCCTAAACCCTAAACCCTAAACCCTAAACCCTAAACCCTAAACCCTAAACCCTAAACCCTAAACCCTAAAACCCTAAACCCTAAACCCTAAACCCTAAACCCTAAACCCTAAACCCTAAACCCTAAACCCTAAACCCTAAACCCTAAACCCTAAACCCTAAACCCTAAACCCTAAACCCTAAACCCTAAACCCTAAACCCTAAACCCTAAACCCTAAACCCTAAACCCTAAAACCCTAAACCCTAAACCCTAAACCCTAAACCCTAAACCCTAAACCCTAAACCCTAAACCCTAAACCCTAAACCCTAAACCCTAAACCCTAAACCCTAAACCCTAAAACCCTAAACCCTAAACCCTAAACCCTAAACCCTAAACCCTAAACCCTAAACCCTAAACCCTAAACCCTAAACCCTAAACCCTAAACCCTAAACCCTAAACCCTAAACCCTAAACCCTAAACCCTAAACCCTAAACCCTAAACCCTAAACCCTAAACCCTAAACCCTAAACCCTAAACCCTAAACCCTAAACCCTAAACCCTAAACCCTAAACCCTAAACCCTAAACCCTAAACCCTAAACCCTAAACCCTAAACCCTAAACCCTAAACCCTAAACCCTAAACCCTAAACCCTAAACCCTAAACCCTAAAACCCTAAACCCTAAACCCTAAACCCTAAACCCTAAACCCTAAACCCTAAACCCTAAACCCTAAACCCTAAACCCTAAACCCTAAACCCTAAACCCTAAACCCTAAACCCTAAACCCTAAACCCTAAACCCTAAACCCTAAACCCTAAACCCTAAACCCTAAACCCTAAACCCTAAACCCTAAACCCTAAACCCTAAACCCTAAACCCTAAACCCTAAACCCTAAACCCTAAACCCTAAACCCTAAACCCTAAACCCTAAACCCTAAACCCTAAACCCTAAACCCTAAACCCTAAACCCTAAACCCTAAACCCTAAACCCTAAACCCTAAACCCTAAACCCTAAACCCTAAACCCTAAACCCTAAACCCTAAACCCTAAACCCTAAACCCTAAACCCTAAACCCTAAACCCTAAACCCTAAACCCTAAACCCTAAACCCTAAACCCTAAACCCTAAACCCTAAACCCTAAACCCTAAACCCTAAACCCTAAACCCTAAACCCTAAACCCTAAACCCTAAACCCTAAACCCTAAACCCTAAACCCTAAACCCTAAACCCTAAACCCTAAACCCTAAACCCTAAACCCTAAACCCTAAACCCTAAACCCTAAACCCTAAACCCTAAACCCTAAACCCTAAACCCTAAACCCTAAACCCTAAACCCTAAACCCTAAACCCTAAACCCTAAACCCTAAACCCTAAACCCTAAACCCTAAACCCTAAACCCTAAACCCTAAACCCTAAACCCTAAACCCTAAACCCTAAACCCTAAACCCTAAACCCTAAACCCTAAACCCTAAACCCTAAACCCTAAACCCTAAACCCTAAACCCTAAACCCTAAACCCTAAACCCTAAACCCTAAACCCTAAACCCTAAACCCTAAACCCTAAACCCTAAACCCTAAACCCTAAACCCTAAACCCTAAACCCTAAACCCTAAACCCTAAACCCTAAACCCTAAACCCTAAACCCTAAACCCTAAACCCTAAACCCTAAACCCTAAACCCTAAACCCTAAACCCTAAACCCTAAACCCTAAACCCTAAACCCTAAACCCTAAACCCTAAACCCTAAACCCTAAACCCTAAACCCTAAACCCTAAACCCTAAACCCTAAACCCTAAACCCTAAACCCTAAACCCTAAACCCTAAACCCTAAACCCTAAACCCTAAACCCTAAACCCTAAACCCTAAACCCTAAACCCTAAACCCTAAACCCTAAACCCTAAACCCTAAACCCTAAACCCTAAACCCTAAACCCTAAACCCTAAACCCTAAACCCTAAACCCTAAACCCTAAACCCTAAACCCTAAACCCTAAACCCTAAACCCTAAACCCTAAACCCTAAACCCTAAACCCTAAACCCTAAACCCTAAACCCTAAACCCTAAACCCTAAACCCTAAACCCTAAACCCTAAACCCTAAACCCTAAACCCTAAACCCTAAACCCTAAACCCTAAACCCTAAACCCTAAACCCTAAACCCTAAACCCTAAACCCTAAACCCTAAACCCTAAACCCTAAACCCTAAACCCTAAACCCTAAACCCTAAACCCTAAACCCTAAACCCTAAACCCTAAACCCTAAACCCTAAACCCTAAACCCTAAACCCTAAACCCTAAACCCTAAACCCTAAACCCTAAACCCTAAACCCTAAACCCTAAACCCTAAACCCTAAACCCTAAACCCTAAACCCTAAACCCTAAACCCTAAACCCTAAACCCTAAACCCTAAACCCTAAACCCTAAACCCTAAACCCTAAACCCTAAACCCTAAACCCTAAACCCTAAACCCTAAACCCTAAACCCTAAACCCTAAACCCTAAACCCTAAACCCTAAACCCTAAACCCTAAACCCTAAACCCTAAACCCTAAACCCTAAACCCTAAACCCTAAACCCTAAACCCTAAACCCTAAACCCTAAACCCTAAAACCCTAAACCCTAAACCCTAAACCCTAAACCCTAAACCCTAAACCCTAAACCCTAAACCCTAAACCCTAAACCCTAAACCCTAAACCCTAAACCCTAAACCCTAAACCCTAAACCCTAAACCCTAAACCCTAAACCCTAAACCCTAAACCCTAAACCCTAAACCCTAAACCCTAAACCCTAAACCCTAAACCCTAAACCCTAAACCCTAAACCCTAAACCCTAAACCCTAAACCCTAAACCCTAAACCCTAAACCCTAAACCCTAAACCCTAAACCCTAAACCCTAAACCCTAAACCCTAAACCCTAAACCCTAAACCCTAAACCCTAAACCCTAAACCCTAAACCCTAAACCCTAAACCCTAAACCCTAAACCCTAAACCCTAAACCCTAAACCCTAAACCCTAAACCCTAAACCCTAAACCCTAAACCCTAAACCCTAAACCCTAAACCCTAAACCCTAAACCCTAAACCCTAAACCCTAAAACCCTAAACCCTAAACCCTAAACCCTAAACCCTAAACCCTAAACCCTAAACCCTAAACCCTAAACCCTAAACCCTAAACCCTAAACCCTAAACCCTAAACCCTAAACCCTAAACCCTAAACCCTAAACCCTAAACCCTAAACCCTAAACCCTAAACCCTAAAACCCTAAACCCTAAACCCTAAACCCTAAACCCTAAACCCTAAACCCTAAACCCTAAACCCTAAACCCTAAACCCTAAACCCTAAACCCTAAACCCTAAACCCTAAACCCTAAACCCTAAACCCTAAACCCTAAACCCTAAACCCTAAACCCTAAACCCTAAACCCTAAACCCTAAACCCTAAACCCTAAACCCTAAACCCTAAACCCTAAACCCTAAACCCTAAACCCTAAACCCTAAACCCTAAACCCTAAACCCTAAACCCTAAACCCTAAACCCTAAACCCTAAACCCTAAACCCTAAACCCTAAACCCTAAACCCTAAACCCTAAACCCTAAACCCTAAACCCTAAACCCTAAACCCTAAACCCTAAACCCTAAACCCTAAACCCTAAACCCTAAACCCTAAACCCTAAACCCTAAACCCTAAACCCTAAACCCTAAACCCTAAACCCTAAACCCTAAACCCTAAACCCTAAACCCTAAACCCTAAACCCTAAAACCCTAAACCCTAAACCCTAAACCCTAAACCCTAAACCCTAAACCCTAAACCCTAAACCCTAAACCCTAAACCCTAAACCCTAAACCCTAAACCCTAAACCCTAAACCCTAAACCCTAAACCCTAAACCCTAAACCCTAAACCCTAAACCCTAAACCCTAAACCCTAAACCCTAAACCCTAAACCCTAAACCCTAAACCCTAAACCCTAAACCCTAAACCCTAAACCCTAAACCCTAAACCCTAAACCCTAAACCCTAAACCCTAAACCCTAAACCCTAAACCCTAAACCCTAAACCCTAAACCCTAAACCCTAAACCCTAAACCCTAAACCCTAAACCCTAAACCCTAAACCCTAAACCCTAAAACCCTAAACCCTAAACCCTAAACCCTAAACCCTAAACCCTAAACCCTAAACCCTAAACCCTAAACCCTAAACCCTAAACCCTAAACCCTAAACCCTAAACCCTAAACCCTAAACCCTAAACCCTAAACCCTAAACCCTAAACCCTAAACCCTAAACCCTAAACCCTAAACCCTAAACCCTAAACCCTAAACCCTAAACCCTAAACCCTAAACCCTAAACCCTAAACCCTAAACCCTAAACCCTAAACCCTAAACCCTAAACCCTAAACCCTAAACCCTAAACCCTAAACCCTAAACCCTAAACCCTAAACCCTAAACCCTAAACCCTAAACCCTAAACCCTAAACCCTAAACCCTAAACCCTAAACCCTAAACCCTAAACCCTAAACCCTAAACCCTAAACCCTAAACCCTAAACCCTAAACCCTAAACCCTAAACCCTAAACCCTAAACCCTAAACCCTAAACCCTAAACCCTAAACCCTAAACCCTAAACCCTAAACCCTAAACCCTAAACCCTAAACCCTAAACCCTAAACCCTAAACCCTAAACCCTAAACCCTAAACCCTAAACCCTAAACCCTAAACCCTAAACCCTAAACCCTAAACCCTAAACCCTAAACCCTAAACCCTAAACCCTAAACCCTAAACCCTAAACCCTAAACCCTAAACCCTAAACCCTAAACCCTAAACCCTAAACCCTAAACCCTAAACCCTAAACCCTAAACCCTAAACCCTAAACCCTAAACCCTAAACCCTAAACCCTAAACCCTAAACCCTAAACCCTAAACCCTAAACCCTAAACCCTAAACCCTAAACCCTAAACCCTAAACCCTAAACCCTAAACCCTAAACCCTAAACCCTAAACCCTAAACCCTAAACCCTAAACCCTAAACCCTAAACCCTAAACCCTAAAACCCTAAACCCTAAACCCTAAACCCTAAACCCTAAACCCTAAACCCTAAACCCTAAACCCTAAACCCTAAACCCTAAACCCTAAACCCTAAACCCTAAACCCTAAACCCTAAACCCTAAACCCTAAACCCTAAACCCTAAACCCTAAACCCTAAACCCTAAACCCTAAACCCTAAACCCTAAACCCTAAACCCTAAACCCTAAACCCTAAACCCTAAACCCTAAACCCTAAACCCTAAACCCTAAACCCTAAACCCTAAACCCTAAACCCTAAACCCTAAACCCTAAACCCTAAACCCTAAACCCTAAACCCTAAACCCTAAACCCTAAACCCTAAACCCTAAACCCTAAACCCTAAACCCTAAACCCTAAACCCTAAACCCTAAACCCTAAACCCTAAACCCTAAACCCTAAACCCTAAACCCTAAACCCTAAACCCTAAACCCTAAACCCTAAACCCTAAACCCTAAACCCTAAACCCTAAACCCTAAACCCTAAACCCTAAACCCTAAACCCTAAACCCTAAACCCTAAACCCTAAACCCTAAACCCTAAACCCTAAACCCTAAACCCTAAACCCTAAACCCTAAACCCTAAACCCTAAACCCTAAACCCTAAACCCTAAACCCTAAACCCTAAACCCTAAACCCTAAACCCTAAACCCTAAACCCTAAACCCTAAACCCTAAACCCTAAACCCTAAACCCTAAACCCTAAACCCTAAACCCTAAACCCTAAACCCTAAACCCTAAACCCTAAAACCCTAAACCCTAAACCCTAAACCCTAAACCCTAAACCCTAAACCCTAAACCCTAAACCCTAAACCCTAAACCCTAAACCCTAAACCCTAAACCCTAAACCCTAAACCCTAAACCCTAAACCCTAAACCCTAAACCCTAAACCCTAAACCCTAAACCCTAAACCCTAAACCCTAAACCCTAAACCCTAAACCCTAAACCCTAAACCCTAAACCCTAAACCCTAAACCCTAAACCCTAAACCCTAAACCCTAAACCCTAAACCCTAAACCCTAAACCCTAAACCCTAAACCCTAAACCCTAAACCCTAAACCCTAAACCCTAAACCCTAAACCCTAAACCCTAAACCCTAAACCCTAAACCCTAAACCCTAAACCCTAAACCCTAAACCCTAAACCCTAAACCCTAAACCCTAAACCCTAAACCCTAAACCCTAAACCCTAAACCCTAAACCCTAAACCCTAAACCCTAAACCCTAAACCCTAAACCCTAAACCCTAAACCCTAAACCCTAAACCCTAAACCCTAAACCCTAAACCCTAAACCCTAAACCCTAAACCCTAAACCCTAAACCCTAAACCCTAAACCCTAAACCCTAAACCCTAAACCCTAAACCCTAAACCCTAAACCCTAAACCCTAAACCCTAAACCCTAAACCCTAAACCCTAAACCCTAAACCCTAAACCCTAAACCCTAAACCCTAAACCCTAAACCCTAAACCCTAAACCCTAAACCCTAAACCCTAAACCCTAAACCCTAAACCCTAAACCCTAAACCCTAAAACCCTAAACCCTAAACCCTAAACCCTAAACCCTAAACCCTAAACCCTAAACCCTAAACCCTAAACCCTAAACCCTAAACCCTAAACCCTAAACCCTAAACCCTAAACCCTAAACCCTAAACCCTAAACCCTAAACCCTAAACCCTAAACCCTAAACCCTAAACCCTAAACCCTAAACCCTAAACCCTAAACCCTAAACCCTAAACCCTAAACCCTAAACCCTAAACCCTAAACCCTAAACCCTAAACCCTAAACCCTAAACCCTAAACCCTAAACCCTAAACCCTAAACCCTAAACCCTAAACCCTAAACCCTAAACCCTAAACCCTAAACCCTAAACCCTAAACCCTAAACCCTAAACCCTAAACCCTAAACCCTAAACCCTAAACCCTAAACCCTAAACCCTAAACCCTAAACCCTAAACCCTAAACCCTAAACCCTAAACCCTAAACCCTAAACCCTAAACCCTAAACCCTAAACCCTAAACCCTAAACCCTAAACCCTAAACCCTAAACCCTAAACCCTAAACCCTAAACCCTAAACCCTAAACCCTAAACCCTAAACCCTAAACCCTAAACCCTAAACCCTAAACCCTAAACCCTAAACCCTAAACCCTAAACCCTAAACCCTAAACCCTAAACCCTAAACCCTAAACCCTAAACCCTAAACCCTAAACCCTAAACCCTAAACCCTAAACCCTAAACCCTAAACCCTAAACCCTAAACCCTAAACCCTAAACCCTAAACCCTAAACCCTAAACCCTAAACCCTAAACCCTAAACCCTAAACCCTAAACCCTAAACCCTAAACCCTAAACCCTAAACCCTAAACCCTAAACCCTAAACCCTAAACCCTAAACCCTAAACCCTAAACCCTAAACCCTAAACCCTAAACCCTAAACCCTAAACCCTAAACCCTAAACCCTAAACCCTAAACCCTAAACCCTAAACCCTAAACCCTAAACCCTAAACCCTAAACCCTAAACCCTAAACCCTAAACCCTAAACCCTAAACCCTAAACCCTAAACCCTAAACCCTAAACCCTAAACCCTAAACCCTAAACCCTAAACCCTAAACCCTAAACCCTAAACCCTAAACCCTAAACCCTAAA
This sequence comes from Dovyalis caffra, assembly GCA_963924115.1. Taxonomy (NCBI): domain Eukaryota; kingdom Viridiplantae; phylum Streptophyta; class Magnoliopsida; order Malpighiales; family Salicaceae; genus Dovyalis; species Dovyalis caffra. Next base: position 53,612 of record CAWUPB010001160.1, read on the forward strand.
CCCTAAACCCTAAACCCTAAACCCTAAACCCTAAACCCTAAACCCTAAACCCTAAACCCTAAACCCTAAACCCTAAACCCTAAACCCTAAACCCTAAACCCTAAACCCTAAACCCTAAACCCTAAACCCTAAACCCTAAACCCTAAACCCTAAACCCTAAACCCTAAACCCTAAACCCTAAACCCTAAACCCTAAACCCTAAACCCTAAACCCTAAACCCTAAACCCTAAACCCTAAACCCTAAACCCTAAACCCTAAACCCTAAACCCTAAACCCTAAACCCTAAACCCTAAACCCTAAACCCTAAACCCTAAACCCTAAACCCTAAACCCTAAACCCTAAACCCTAAACCCTAAACCCTAAACCCTAAACCCTAAACCCTAAACCCTAAACCCTAAACCCTAAACCCTAAACCCTAAACCCTAAACCCTAAACCCTAAACCCTAAACCCTAAACCCTAAACCCTAAACCCTAAACCCTAAACCCTAAACCCTAAACCCTAAACCCTAAACCCTAAACCCTAAACCCTAAACCCTAAACCCTAAACCCTAAACCCTAAACCCTAAACCCTAAACCCTAAACCCTAAACCCTAAACCCTAAACCCTAAACCCTAAACCCTAAACCCTAAACCCTAAACCCTAAACCCTAAACCCTAAACCCTAAACCCTAAACCCTAAACCCTAAACCCTAAACCCTAAACCCTAAACCCTAAACCCTAAACCCTAAACCCTAAACCCTAAACCCTAAACCCTAAACCCTAAACCCTAAACCCTAAACCCTAAACCCTAAACCCTCAACCCTAAACCCTAAACCCTAAACCCTAAACCCTAAACCCTAAACCCTAAACCCTAAACCCTAAACCCTAAACCCTAAACCCTAAACCCTAAACCCTAAACCCTAAACCCTAAACCCTAAACCCTAAACCCTAAACCCTAAACCCTAAACCCTAAACCCTAAACCCTAAACCCTAAACCCTAAACCCTAAACCCTAAACCCTAAACCCTAAACCCTAAACCCTAAACCCTAAACCCTAAACCCTAAACCCTAAACCCTAAACCCTAAACCCTCAACCCTAAACCCTAAACCCTAAACCCTAAACCCTAAACCCTAAACCCTCAACCCTAAACCCTAAACCCTAAACCCTAAACCCTCAACCCTCAACCCTAAACCCTAAACCCTAAACCCTAAACCCTAAACCCTCAACCCTAAACCCTAAACCCTAAACCCTAAACCCTAAACCCTAAACCCTAAACCCTAAACCCTAAACCCTAAACCCTAAACCCTAAACCCTAAACCCTAAACCCTAAACCCTAAACCCTAAACCCTAAACCCTAAACCCTAAACCCTAAACCCTAAACCCTAAACCCTAAACCCTAAACCCTAAACCCTAAACCCTAAACCCTCAACCCTAAACCCTAAACCCTAAACCCTAAACCCTAAACCCTAAACCCTAAACCCTAAACCCTAAACCCTAAACCCTAAACCCTAAACCCTAAACCCTAAACCCTAAACCCTAAACCCTAAACCCTAAACCCTAAACCCTCAACCCTAAACCCTAAACCCTAAACCCTAAACCCTCAACCCTAAACCCTAAACCCTAAACCCTAAACCCTAAACCCTAAACCCTAAACCCTAAACCCTAAACCCTCAACCCTAAACCCTAAACCCTAAACCCTAAACCCTAAACCCTAAACCCTAAACCCTAAACCCTAAACCCTAAACCCTAAACCCTAAACCCTAAACCCTAAACCCTAAACCCTAAACCCTAAACCCTAAACCCTAAACCCTAAACCCTAAACCCTAAACCCTAAACCCTAAACCCTAAACCCTCAACCCTAAACCCTAAACCCTAAACCCTAAACCCTAAACCCTCAACCCTCAACCCTAAACCCTAAACCCTAAACCCTAAACCCTCAACCCTCAACCCTAAACCCTAAACCCTAAACCCTCAACCCTCAACCCTCAACCCTAAACCCTCAACCCTAAACCCTAAACCCTAAACCCTAAACCCTAAACCCTAAACCCTAAACCCTCAACCCTCAACCCTAAACCCTAAACCCTAAACCCTCAACCCTCAACCCTAAACCCTAAACCCTCAACCCTCAACCCTAAACCCTAAACCCTAAACCCTAAACCCTAAACCCTAAACCCTAAACCCTAAACCCTAAACCCTAAACCCTAAACCCTCAACCCTAAACCCTAAACCCTAAACCCTAAACCCTAAACCCTAAACCCTAAACCCTAAACCCTAAACCCTAAACCCTAAACCCTAAACCCTAAACCCTAAACCCTCAACCCTAAACCCTAAACCCTAAACCCTAAACCCTCAACCCTAAACCCTCAACCCTAAACCCTAAACCCTAAACCCTAAACCCTAAACCCTAAACCCTAAACCCTCAACCCTAAACCCTAAACCCTCAACCCTAAACCCTAAACCCTAAACCCTAAACCCTAAACCCTAAACCCTAAACCCTAAACCCTAAACCCTCAACCCTCAACCCTAAACCCTAAACCCTAAACCCTAAACCCTAAACCCTCAACCCTAAACCCTAAACCCTAAACCCTAAACCCTAAACCCTAAACCCTCAACCCTAAACCCTAAACCCTAAACCCTCAACCCTCAACCCTAAACCCTCAACCCTAAACCCTAAACCCTAAACCCTAAACCCTAAACCCTAAACCCTAAACCCTCAACCCTAAACCCTAAACCCTAAACCCTAAACCCTAAACCCTAAACCCTAAACCCTAAACCCTAAACCCTAAACCCTAAACCCTAAACCCTAAACCCTAAACCCTAAACCCTAAACCCTAAACCCTAAACCCTAAACCCTAAACCCTAAACCCTAAACCCTAAACCCTAAACCCTAAACCCTAAACCCTAAACCCTAAACCCTAAACCCTAAACCCTAAACCCTAAACCCTAAACCCTCAACCCTAAACCCTAAACCCTAAACCCTAAACCCTAAACCCTAAACCCTAAACCCTAAACCCTAAACCCTAAACCCTAAACCCTAAACCCTAAACCCTAAACCCTAAACCCTAAACCCTAAACCCTAAACCCTAAACCCTAAACCCTAAACCCTAAACCCTAAACCCTAAACCCTAAACCCTAAACCCTAAACCCTAAACCCTAAACCCTAAACCCTAAACCCTAAACCCTAAACCCTAAACCCTAAACCCTAAACCCTAAACCCTAAACCCTAAACCCTAAACCCTAAACCCTAAACCCTAAACCCTAAACCCTAAACCCTAAACCCTAAACCCTAAACCCTAAACCCTAAACCCTAAACCCTAAACCCTAAACCCTAAACCCTAAACCCTAAACCCTAAACCCTAAACCCTAAACCCTAAACCCTAAACCCTAAACCCTAAACCCTAAACCCTAAACCCTAAACCCTAAACCCTAAACCCTAAACCCTAAACCCTAAACCCTAAACCCTAAACCCTAAACCCTAAACCCTAAACCCTAAACCCTAAACCCTAAACCCTAAACCCTAAACCCTAAACCCTAAACCCTAAACCCTAAACCCTCAACCCTAAACCCTAAACCCTAAACCCTAAACCCTAAACCCTCAACCCTAAACCCTAAACCCTAAACCCTAAACCCTAAACCCTAAACCCTAAACCCTAAACCCTCAACCCTAAACCCTAAACCCTAAACCCTAAACCCTAAACCCTCAACCCTCAACCCTAAACCCTAAACCCTAAACCCTAAACCCTAAACCCTCAACCCTAAACCCTAAACCCTAAACCCTCAACCCTCAACCCTAAACCCTAAACCCTAAACCCTAAACCCTAAACCCTAAACCCTAAACCCTAAACCCTAAACCCTAAACCCTAAACCCTAAACCCTAAACCCTAAACCCTAAACCCTAAACCCTAAACCCTAAACCCTAAACCCTAAACCCTAAACCCTAAACCCTAAACCCTAAACCCTAAACCCTCAACCCTAAACCCTAAACCCTAAACCCTCAACCCTAAACCCTAAACCCTAAACCCTCAACCCTCAACCCTAAACCCTAAACCCTAAACCCTCAACCCTAAACCCTCAACCCTAAACCCTAAACCCTAAACCCTAAACCCTAAACCCTAAACCCTAAACCCTAAACCCTAAACCCTAAACCCTAAACCCTAAACCCTAAACCCTAAACCCTAAACCCTAAACCCTAAACCCTAAACCCTAAACCCTAAACCCTAAACCCTAAACCCTAAACCCTAAACCCTAAACCCTAAACCCTCAACCCTAAACCCTAAACCCTAAACCCTAAACCCTAAACCCTAAACCCTAAACCCTAAACCCTAAACCCTAAACCCTAAACCCTAAACCCTAAACCCTAAACCCTAAACCCTAAACCCTAAACCCTAAACCCTAAACCCTCAACCCTCAACCCTAAACCCTAAACCCTAAACCCTAAACCCTAAACCCTAAACCCTCAACCCTAAACCCTAAACCCTAAACCCTAAACCCTCAACCCTCAACCCTAAACCCTAAACCCTAAACCCTAAACCCTAAACCCTAAACCCTAAACCCTAAACCCTCAACCCTAAACCCTAAACCCTAAACCCTAAACCCTAAACCCTAAACCCTAAACCCTAAACCCTAAACCCTAAACCCTAAACCCTAAACCCTAAACCCTAAACCCTCAACCCTAAACCCTAAACCCTAAACCCTAAACCCTAAACCCTAAACCCTAAACCCTAAACCCTAAACCCTAAACCCTAAACCCTAAACCCTAAACCCTAAACCCTAAACCCTAAACCCTAAACCCTAAACCCTAAACCCTAAACCCTAAACCCTCAACCCTAAACCCTAAACCCTAAACCCTAAACCCTAAACCCTAAACCCTAAACCCTAAACCCTAAACCCTAAACCCTAAACCCTAAACCCTAAACCCTAAACCCTAAACCCTAAACCCTAAACCCTAAACCCTAAACCCTAAACCCTAAACCCTAAACCCTAAACCCTAAACCCTAAACCCTAAACCCTAAACCCTAAACCCTCAACCCTAAACCCTAAACCCTAAACCCTAAACCCTAAACCCTAAACCCTAAACCCTAAACCCTAAACCCTAAACCCTAAACCCTAAACCCTAAACCCTAAACCCTAAACCCTAAACCCTAAACCCTCAACCCTAAACCCTAAACCCTAAACCCTAAACCCTAAACCCTAAACCCTAAACCCTAAACCCTAAACCCTAAACCCTAAACCCTAAACCCTAAACCCTAAACCCTAAACCCTAAACCCTAAACCCTAAACCCTAAACCCTAAACCCTAAACCCTAAACCCTAAACCCTAAACCCTAAACCCTAAACCCTAAACCCTAAACCCTAAACCCTAAACCCTAAACCCTAAACCCTAAACCCTAAACCCTAAACCCTAAACCCTAAACCCTAAACCCTAAACCCTAAACCCTCAACCCTAAACCCTAAACCCTAAACCCTAAACCCTAAACCCTAAACCCTAAACCCTAAACCCTAAACCCTAAACCCTCAACCCTAAACCCTAAACCCTAAACCCTAAACCCTAAACCCTAAACCCTAAACCCTAAACCCTAAACCCTAAACCCTCAACCCTAAACCCTAAACCCTAAACCCTAAACCCTAAACCCTAAACCCTAAACCCTAAACCCTAAACCCTAAACCCTAAACCCTAAACCCTAAACCCTAAACCCTAAACCCTAAACCCTAAACCCTAAACCCTAAACCCTAAACCCTAAACCCTAAACCCTAAACCCTAAACCCTAAACCCTAAACCCTAAACCCTAAACCCTAAACCCTAAACCCTAAACCCTAAACCCTAAACCCTAAACCCTAAACCCTAAACCCTAAACCCTAAACCCTAAACCCTAAACCCTAAACCCTAAACCCTAAACCCTAAACCCTAAACCCTAAACCCTAAACCCTAAACCCTAAACCCTAAACCCTAAACCCTAAACCCTAAACCCTAAACCCTAAACCCTAAACCCTAAACCCTAAACCCTAAACCCTAAACCCTAAACCCTAAACCCTAAACCCTAAACCCTAAACCCTAAACCCTAAACCCTAAACCCTAAACCCTAAACCCTAAACCCTAAACCCTAAACCCTAAACCCTAAACCCTAAACCCTAAAACCCTAAACCCTAAACCCTAAACCCTAAACCCTAAACCCTAAACCCTAAACCCTAAACCCTAAACCCTAAACCCTAAACCCTAAACCCTAAACCCTAAACCCTAAACCCTAAACCCTAAACCCTAAACCCTAAACCCTAAACCCTAAACCCTAAACCCTAAACCCTAAAACCCTAAACCCTAAACCCTAAACCCTAAACCCTAAACCCTAAACCCTAAACCCTAAACCCTAAACCCTAAACCCTAAACCCTAAAACCCTAAACCCTAAACCCTAAACCCTAAACCCTAAACCCTAAACCCTAAACCCTAAACCCTAAACCCTAAACCCTAAACCCTAAACCCTAAACCCTAAACCCTAAACCCTAAACCCTAAACCCTAAAACCCTAAACCCTAAACCCTAAACCCTAAAACCCTAAACCCTAAACCCTAAACCCTAAACCCTAAACCCTAAACCCTAAACCCTAAACCCTAAAACCCTAAACCCTAAACCCTAAACCCTAAACCCTAAACCCTAAACCCTAAACCCTAAACCCTAAACCCTAAACCCTAAACCCTAAACCCTAAACCCTAAACCCTAAACCCTAAACCCTAAACCCTAAACCCTAAACCCTAAACCCTAAACCCTAAACCCTAAACCCTAAACCCTAAACCCTAAACCCTAAACCCTAAACCCTAAACCCTAAACCCTAAACCCTAAACCCTAAACCCTAAACCCTAAACCCTAAACCCTAAACCCTAAACCCTAAACCCTAAACCCTAAACCCTAAACCCTAAACCCTAAACCCTAAACCCTAAACCCTAAACCCTAAACCCTAAACCCTAAACCCTAAACCCTAAACCCTAAACCCTAAACCCTAAACCCTAAACCCTAAACCCTAAACCCTAAACCCTAAACCCTAAACCCTAAACCCTAAACCCTAAACCCTAAACCCTAAACCCTAAACCCTAAACCCTAAACCCTAAACCCTAAACCCTAAACCCTAAACCCTAAACCCTAAACCCTAAACCCTAAACCCTAAACCCTAAACCCTAAACCCTAAACCCTAAACCCTAAACCCTAAACCCTAAACCCTAAACCCTAAACCCTAAACCCTAAACCCTAAACCCTAAACCCTAAACCCTAAACCCTAAACCCTAAACCCTAAACCCTAAACCCTAAACCCTAAACCCTAAACCCTAAACCCTAAACCCTAAACCCTAAACCCTAAACCCTAAACCCTAAACCCTAAACCCTAAACCCTAAACCCTAAACCCTAAACCCTAAACCCTAAACCCTAAACCCTAAACCCTAAACCCTAAACCCTAAACCCTAAACCCTAAACCCTAAACCCTAAACCCTAAACCCTAAACCCTAAACCCTAAACCCTAAACCCTAAACCCTAAACCCTAAACCCTAAACCCTAAACCCTAAACCCTAAACCCTAAACCCTAAACCCTAAACCCTAAACCCTAAACCCTAAACCCTAAACCCTAAACCCTAAACCCTAAACCCTAAACCCTAAACCCTAAACCCTAAACCCTAAACCCTAAACCCTAAACCCTAAACCCTAAACCCTAAACCCTAAACCCTAAACCCTAAACCCTAAACCCTAAACCCTAAACCCTAAACCCTAAACCCTAAACCCTAAACCCTAAACCCTAAACCCTAAACCCTAAACCCTAAACCCTAAACCCTAAACCCTAAACCCTAAACCCTAAACCCTAAACCCTAAACCCTAAACCCTAAACCCTAAACCCTAAACCCTAAACCCTAAACCCTAAACCCTAAACCCTAAACCCTAAACCCTAAACCCTAAACCCTAAACCCTAAACCCTAAACCCTAAACCCTAAACCCTAAACCCTAAACCCTAAACCCTAAACCCTAAACCCTAAAACCCTAAACCCTAAACCCTAAACCCTAAACCCTAAACCCTAAACCCTAAACCCTAAAACCCTAAACCCTAAACCCTAAACCCTAAACCCTAAACCCTAAACCCTAAACCCTAAACCCTAAACCCTAAACCCTAAACCCTAAACCCTAAACCCTAAACCCTAAACCCTAAACCCTAAACCCTAAACCCTAAACCCTAAACCCTAAAACCCTAAACCCTAAACCCTAAACCCTAAACCCTAAACCCTAAACCCTAAACCCTAAACCCTAAACCCTAAACCCTAAACCCTAAACCCTAAACCCTAAACCCTAAACCCTAAACCCTAAACCCTAAACCCTAAACCCTAAACCCTAAACCCTAAACCCTAAACCCTAAACCCTAAACCCTAAACCCTAAACCCTAAACCCTAAACCCTAAACCCTAAACCCTAAACCCTAAACCCTAAACCCTAAACCCTAAACCCTAAACCCTAAACCCTAAACCCTAAACCCTAAACCCTAAACCCTAAACCCTAAACCCTAAACCCTAAACCCTAAACCCTAAACCCTAAACCCTCAAACCCTAAACCCTAAACCCTAAACCCTAAACCCTAAACCCTAAACCCTAAACCCTAAACCCTAAACCCTAAACCCTAAACCCTAAACCCTAAACCCTAAACCCTAAACCCTAAACCCTAAACCCTAAACCCTAAACCCTAAACCCTAAACCCTAAACCCTAAACCCTAAACCCTAAACCCTAAACCCTAAACCCTAAACCCTAAACCCTAAACCCTAAACCCTAAACCCTAAACCCTAAACCCTAAACCCTAAACCCTAAACCCTAAACCCTAAACCCTAAACCCTAAACCCTAAACCCTAAACCCTAAACCCTAAACCCTAAACCCTAAACCCTAAACCCTAAACCCTAAACCCTAAACCCTAAACCCTAAACCCTAAACCCTAAACCCTAAACCCTAAACCCTAAACCCTAAACCCTAAACCCTAAACCCTAAACCCTAAACCCTAAACCCTAAACCCTAAACCCTAAACCCTAAACCCTAAACCCTAAACCCTAAACCCTAAACCCTAAACCCTAAACCCTAAACCCTAAACCCTAAACCCTAAACCCTAAACCCTAAACCCTAAACCCTAAACCCTAAACCCTAAACCCTAAACCCTAAACCCTAAACCCTAAACCCTAAACCCTAAACCCTAAACCCTAAACCCTAAACCCTAAACCCTAAACCCTAAACCCTAAACCCTAAACCCTAAACCCTAAACCCTAAACCCTAAACCCTAAACCCTAAACCCTAAACCCTAAACCCTAAACCCTAAACCCTAAACCCTAAACCCTAAACCCTAAACCCTAAACCCTAAACCCTAAACCCTAAACCCTAAACCCTAAACCCTAAACCCTAAACCCTAAACCCTAAACCCTAAACCCTAAACCCTAAACCCTAAACCCTAAACCCTAAACCCTAAACCCTAAACCCTAAACCCTAAACCCTAAACCCTAAACCCTAAACCCTAAACCCTAAACCCTAAACCCTAAACCCTAAACCCTAAACCCTAAACCCTAAACCCTAAACCCTAAACCCTAAACCCTAAACCCTAAACCCTAAACCCTAAACCCTAAACCCTAAACCCTAAACCCTAAACCCTAAACCCTAAACCCTAAACCCTAAACCCTAAACCCTAAACCCTAAACCCTAAACCCTAAACCCTAAACCCTAAACCCTAAACCCTAAACCCTAAACCCTAAACCCTAAAACCCTAAACCCTAAACCCTAAACCCTAAACCCTAAACCCTAAACCCTAAACCCTAAACCCTAAACCCTAAACCCTAAACCCTAAACCCTAAACCCTAAACCCTAAACCCTAAACCCTAAACCCTAAACCCTAAACCCTAAACCCTAAACCCTAAACCCTAAACCCTAAACCCTAAACCCTAAACCCTAAACCCTAAACCCTAAACCCTAAACCCTAAACCCTAAACCCTAAACCCTAAAACCCTAAACCCTAAACCCTAAACCCTAAACCCTAAACCCTAAACCCTAAACCCTAAACCCTAAACCCTAAACCCTAAACCCTAAACCCTAAACCCTAAACCCTAAACCCTAAACCCTAAACCCTAAACCCTAAACCCTAAACCCTAAACCCTAAACCCTAAACCCTAAACCCTAAACCCTAAACCCTAAACCCTAAACCCTAAACCCTAAACCCTAAACCCTAAACCCTAAACCCTAAACCCTAAACCCTAAACCCTAAACCCTAAACCCTAAACCCTAAACCCTAAACCCTAAACCCTAAACCCTAAACCCTAAACCCTAAACCCTAAACCCTAAACCCTAAACCCTAAACCCTAAACCCTAAACCCTAAACCCTAAACCCTAAACCCTAAACCCTAAACCCTAAACCCTAAACCCTAAACCCTAAACCCTAAACCCTAAACCCTAAACCCTAAACCCTAAACCCTAAACCCTAAACCCTAAACCCTAAACCCTAAACCCTAAACCCTAAACCCTAAACCCTAAACCCTAAACCCTAAACCCTAAACCCTAAACCCTAAACCCTAAACCCTAAACCCTAAACCCTAAACCCTAAACCCTAAACCCTAAACCCTAAACCCTAAACCCTAAACCCTAAACCCTAAACCCTAAACCCTAAACCCTAAACCCTAAACCCTAAACCCTAAACCCTAAACCCTAAACCCTAAACCCTAAACCCTAAACCCTAAACCCTAAACCCTAAACCCTAAACCCTAAACCCTAAACCCTAAACCCTAAACCCTAAACCCTAAACCCTAAACCCTAAACCCTAAACCCTAAACCCTAAACCCTAAACCCTAAACCCTAAACCCTAAACCCTAAACCCTAAACCCTAAACCCTAAACCCTAAACCCTAAACCCTAAACCCTAAACCCTAAACCCTAAACCCTAAACCCTAAACCCTAAACCCTAAACCCTAAACCCTAAACCCTAAACCCTAAACCCTAAACCCTAAACCCTAAACCCTAAACCCTAAACCCTAAACCCTAAACCCTAAACCCTAAACCCTAAACCCTAAACCCTAAACCCTAAACCCTAAACCCTAAACCCTAAACCCTAAACCCTAAACCCTAAACCCTAAACCCTAAACCCTAAACCCTAAACCCTAAACCCTAAACCCTAAACCCTAAACCCTAAACCCTAAACCCTAAACCCTAAACCCTAAACCCTAAACCCTAAACCCTAAACCCTAAACCCTAAACCCTAAACCCTAAACCCTAAACCCTAAACCCTAAACCCTAAACCCTAAACCCTAAACCCTAAACCCTAAACCCTAAACCCTAAACCCTAAACCCTAAACCCTAAACCCTAAACCCTAAACCCTAAACCCTAAACCCTAAACCCTAAACCCTAAACCCTAAACCCTAAACCCTAAACCCTAAACCCTAAACCCTAAACCCTAAACCCTAAACCCTAAACCCTAAACCCTAAACCCTAAACCCTAAACCCTAAACCCTAAACCCTAAACCCTAAACCCTAAACCCTAAACCCTAAACCCTAAACCCTAAACCCTAAACCCTAAACCCTAAACCCTAAACCCTAAACCCTAAACCCTAAACCCTAAACCCTAAACCCTAAAACCCTAAACCCTAAACCCTAAACCCTAAACCCTAAAACCCTAAACCCTAAACCCTAAACCCTAAACCCTAAACCCTAAACCCTAAACCCTAAACCCTAAACCCTAAACCCTAAACCCTAAACCCTAAACCCTAAACCCTAAACCCTAAACCCTAAACCCTAAACCCTAAACCCTAAACCCTAAACCCTAAACCCTAAACCCTAAACCCTAAACCCTAAACCCTAAACCCTAAACCCTAAACCCTAAACCCTAAACCCTAAACCCTAAACCCTAAACCCTAAACCCTAAACCCTAAACCCTAAACCCTAAACCCTAAACCCTAAACCCTAAACCCTAAACCCTAAACCCTAAACCCTAAACCCTAAACCCTAAACCCCTAAACCCTAAACCCTAAACCCTAAACCCTAAACCCTAAACCCTAAACCCTAAACCCTAAACCCTAAACCCTAAACCCTAAACCCTAAACCCTAAACCCTAAACCCTAAACCCTAAACCCTAAACCCTAAACCCTAAACCCTAAACCCTAAACCCTAAACCCTAAACCCCTAAACCCTAAACCCTAAACCCTAAACCCTAAACCCTAAACCCTAAACCCTAAACCCTAAACCCTAAACCCTAAACCCTAAACCCTAAACCCTAAACCCTAAACCCTAAACCCTAAACCCTAAACCCTAAACCCTAAACCCTAAACCCTAAACCCTAAACCCTAAACCCTAAACCCTAAACCCTAAACCCTAAACCCTAAACCCTAAACCCTAAACCCTAAACCCTAAACCCTAAACCCTAAACCCTAAACCCTAAACCCTAAACCCTAAACCCTAAACCCTAAACCCTAAACCCTAAACCCTAAACCCTAAACCCTAAACCCTAAACCCTAAACCCTAAACCCTAAACCCTAAACCCTAAACCCTAAACCCTAAACCCTAAACCCTAAACCCTAAACCCTAAACCCTAAACCCTAAACCCTAAACCCTAAACCCTAAACCCTAAACCCTAAACCCTAAACCCTAAACCCTAAACCCTAAACCCTAAACCCTAAACCCTAAACCCTAAACCCTAAACCCTAAACCCTAAACCCTAAACCCCTAAACCCTAAACCCTAAACCCTAAACCCTAAACCCTAAACCCTAAACCCTAAACCCTAAACCCTAAACCCTAAACCCTAAACCCTAAACCCTAAACCCTAAACCCTAAACCCTAAACCCTAAACCCTAAACCCTAAACCCTAAACCCTAAACCCTAAACCCTAAACCCTAAACCCTAAACCCTAAACCCTAAACCCTAAACCCTAAACCCTAAACCCTAAACCCTAAACCCTAAACCCTAAACCCTAAACCCTAAACCCTAAACCCTAAACCCTAAACCCTAAACCCTAAACCCTAAACCCTAAACCCTAAACCCTAAACCCTAAACCCTAAACCCTAAACCCTAAACCCTAAACCCTAAACCCTAAACCCTAAACCCTAAACCCTAAACCCTAAACCCTAAACCCTAAACCCTAAACCCTAAACCCTAAACCCTAAACCCTAAACCCTAAACCCTAAACCCCTAAACCCTAAACCCTAAACCCTAAACCCTAAACCCTAAACCCTAAACCCTAAACCCTAAACCCTAAACCCTAAACCCTAAACCCTAAACCCTAAACCCTAAACCCTAAACCCTAAACCCTAAACCCTAAACCCTAAACCCTAAACCCTAAACCCTAAACCCTAAACCCTAAACCCTAAACCCTAAACCCTAAACCCTAAACCCTAAACCCTAAACCCTAAACCCTAAACCCTAAACCCTAAACCCTAAACCCTAAACCCTAAACCCTAAACCCTAAACCCCTAAACCCTAAACCCTAAACCCTAAACCCTAAACCCTAAACCCTAAACCCTAAACCCTAAACCCTAAACCCTAAACCCTAAACCCTAAACCCTAAACCCTAAACCCTAAACCCTAAACCCTAAACCCTAAACCCTAAACCCTAAACCCTAAACCCTAAACCCTAAACCCTAAACCCTAAACCCTAAACCCTAAACCCTAAACCCTAAACCCTAAACCCTAAACCCTAAACCCTAAACCCTAAACCCTAAACCCTAAACCCTAAACCCTAAACCCTAAACCCTAAACCCTAAACCCTAAACCCTAAACCCTAAACCCTAAACCCTAAACCCTAAACCCTAAACCCTAAACCCTAAACCCTAAACCCTAAACCCTAAACCCTAAACCCTAAACCCTAAACCCTAAACCCTAAACCCTAAACCCTAAACCCTAAACCCTAAACCCTAAACCCTAAACCCTAAACCCTAAACCCTAAACCCTAAACCCTAAACCCTAAACCCTAAACCCTAAACCCTAAACCCTAAACCCTAAACCCTAAACCCTAAACCCTAAACCCTAAACCCTAAACCCTAAACCCTAAACCCTAAACCCTAAACCCTAAACCCTAAACCCTAAACCCTAAACCCTAAACCCTAAACCCTAAACCCTAAACCCTAAACCCTAAACCCTAAACCCTAAACCCTAAACCCTAAACCCTAAACCCTAAACCCTAAACCCTAAACCCTAAACCCTAAACCCTAAACCCTAAACCCTAAACCCTAAACCCTAAACCCTAAACCCTAAACCCTAAACCCCAAACCCTAAACCCTAAACCCTAAACCCTAAACCCTAAACCCTAAACCCTAAACCCTAAACCCTAAACCCTAAACCCTAAACCCTAAACCCTAAACCCTAAACCCTAAACCCTAAACCCTAAACCCTAAACCCTAAACCCTAAACCCTAAACCCTAAACCCTAAACCCTAAACCCTAAACCCTAAACCCTAAACCCCAAACCCTAAACCCTAAACCCTAAACCCTAAACCCTAAACCCTAAACCCTAAACCCTAAACCCTAAACCCTAAACCCTAAACCCTAAACCCTAAACCCTAAACCCCAAACCCTAAACCCTAAACCCTAAACCCTAAACCCTAAACCCTAAACCCTAAACCCTAAACCCTAAACCCTAAACCCTAAACCCTAAACCCCAAACCCTAAACCCTAAACCCTAAACCCTAAACCCTAAACCCTAAACCCTAAACCCTAAACCCTAAACCCTAAACCCTAAACCCTAAACCCTAAACCCTAAACCCTAAACCCTAAACCCTAAACCCTAAACCCTAAACCCTAAACCCTAAACCCTAAACCCTAAACCCTAAACCCTAAACCCTAAACCCTAAACCCTAAACCCTAAACCCTAAACCCTAAACCCTAAACCCTAAACCCTAAACCCTAAACCCTAAACCCTAAACCCTAAACCCTAAACCCTAAACCCTAAACCCTAAACCCTAAACCCTAAACCCTAAACCCTAAACCCTAAACCCTAAACCCTAAACCCTAAACCCTAAACCCTAAACCCTAAACCCTAAACCCTAAACCCTAAACCCTAAACCCTAAACCCTAAACCCTAAACCCTAAACCCTAAACCCTAAACCCTAAACCCTAAACCCTAAACCCTAAACCCTAAACCCTAAACCCTAAACCCTAAACCCTAAACCCTAAACCCTAAACCCTAAACCCTAAACCCTAAACCCTAAACCCTAAACCCTAAACCCTAAACCCTAAACCCTAAACCCTAAACCCTAAACCCTAAACCCTAAACCCTAAACCCTAAACCCTAAACCCTAAACCCTAAACCCTAAACCCTAAACCCTAAACCCTAAACCCTAAACCCTAAACCCTAAACCCTAAACCCTAAACCCTAAACCCTAAACCCTAAACCCTAAACCCTAAACCCTAAACCCTAAACCCTAAACCCTAAACCCTAAACCCTAAACCCTAAACCCTAAACCCTAAACCCTAAACCCTAAACCCTAAACCCTAAACCCTAAACCCTAAACCCTAAACCCTAAACCCTAAACCCTAAACCCTAAACCCTAAACCCTAAACCCTAAACCCTAAACCCTAAACCCTAAACCCTAAACCCTAAACCCTAAACCCTAAACCCTAAACCCTAAACCCTAAACCCTAAACCCTAAACCCTAAACCCTAAACCCTAAACCCTAAACCCTAAACCCTAAACCCTAAACCCTAAACCCTAAACCCTAAACCCTAAACCCTAAACCCTAAACCCTAAACCCTAAACCCTAAACCCTAAACCCTAAACCCTAAACCCTAAACCCTAAACCCTAAACCCTAAACCCTAAACCCTAAACCCT
This sequence comes from Dovyalis caffra, assembly GCA_963924115.1. Classification (NCBI taxonomy): domain Eukaryota; kingdom Viridiplantae; phylum Streptophyta; class Magnoliopsida; order Malpighiales; family Salicaceae; genus Dovyalis; species Dovyalis caffra. The sequence goes on from CAWUPB010001160.1 coordinate 69,385, forward strand.
AAACCCTAAACCCTAAACCCTAAACCCTAAACCCTAAACCCTAAACCCTAAACCCTAAACCCTAAACCCTAAACCCTAAACCCTAAACCCTAAACCCTAAACCCTAAACCCTAAACCCTAAACCCTAAACCCTAAACCCTAAACCCTAAACCCTAAACCCTAAACCCTAAACCCTAAACCCTAAACCCTAAACCCTAAACCCTAAACCCTAAACCCTAAACCCTAAACCCTAAACCCTAAACCCTAAACCCTAAACCCTAAACCCTAAACCCTAAACCCTAAACCCTAAACCCTAAACCCTAAACCCTAAACCCTAAACCCTAAACCCTAAACCCTAAACCCTAAACCCTAAACCCTAAACCCTAAACCCTAAACCCTAAACCCTAAACCCTAAACCCTAAACCCTAAACCCTAAACCCTAAACCCTAAACCCTAAACCCTAAACCCTAAACCCTAAACCCTAAACCCTAAACCCTAAACCCTAAACCCTAAACCCTAAACCCTAAACCCTAAACCCTAAACCCTAAACCCTAAACCCTAAACCCTAAACCCTAAACCCTAAACCCTAAACCCTAAACCCTAAACCCTAAACCCTAAACCCTAAACCCTAAACCCT